>CM029387.1:4236677-4456947 GCA_017165825.1 Hepsetus odoe
ACCTATCCCACAACACCCCACCTGCACCACACCCCACCACAACCTATCCCACAACACCCCACCTGCACCACACCCCACCACGACCTATCCCACAACACCCCACCTGCACCACACCCCACCACGACCTATCCCACAACACCCCACCTGCACCACACCCCACCACGACCTATCCCACAACACCCCACCTGCACCACACCCCACCACGACCTATCCCACAACACCCCACCTGCACCACACCCTACCCCACCTCCTCACACCCCACCACGACCTATCCCACAACACCCCACCTGCACCACACCCTACCCCACCTCTCATACCCCACCACAACCTACCCCACAACATCCCACCTCATCACACCACACCCTACGCCCCACTACACACCATAACCCACTACACTCACCACACTACACCCTAATCCACCACACTACACCCTAATCCACCACACTGCACCCTACCCCATCTCACTGCACCACACCCTACCCCACCTCCTCACACCCCACCACAACCTGTCCCACAACACCCCACCTCATCACCCAACACCCTACCCCAACACACCTCATCCTACTCATCCGCACTCACCACACTGCACCACACCAAACCCAATCCAACCCCCCCACTCTAACTGACAGCCACCGCACTGCACCACACCACACCATGCCCTAAACAAACCCCCTACAAGCCAACCAATCCACACCACACCACACCCCTCTCATCCCAAATGGAAAGTATCTGCAAAAAAGCCCATTTTTATGTATTTTTGTTGTTATGATGTAATAAAAACCAACACTATAGCAATCTATAGCAGTTTCAGACCAACACACTCACTTTAAAGTTATCAGCCCATCAACAGAACGAATGAGGCACAATAAAAAGATATTTGCAGCATTAAAGGCACATAAACAAAAACAGCCTGTTTAACACAGAAGAGAGTTCGGAAAATGTTCATGTTATGATGAATTATGAATGTTTAGGTTCATAAAACCACATGCACATCATAAGTGAACTTCAAGAAAAAAAAACAGGGACAATGAAAAGATCTTACTCTTCAGAAATACGGCGATGTATATTTGTGTGCATATATATGTGATCAGAGAGTCCAACAGACAGACATAAATGTTGGAAGACAAATGTAAAGCACAACATTTATTTTTCACAACTTTAATATTAGTTTTCACACTTACATTGCTCCTGGCACCTAGCAATATTTTCCACTCAGGGGTGACATATGTCATGAGAGAACCCAACACAAGTCAAAACATCTCGCTACAATAACAGTCTGCGGCAGAAATCGTTAGAGGAAAGGCTGGCGTAACGATGTGGAGTCGTGGGCTGGACATCAATGCAGAGCCGATAGCTTCGTACTGAACTTTAATAACTGATAACTTGCACAGAACTCAATGGACAAAGAACTCAACGCCATGCTCTGATTCACTGGGGCTTATAACGCCAGCTCCCGATGAGGCACACCTATCACCAGTGAACAGGAACCCCCCCTCCAAATGCACCACTCCTGGGGTGTCAGAGGGGGAGAGGTTACACAAGCATATAACAAAAATTCCAGCTAAAGTCCAAACAGCCCATTCCAGGGCTGACGTACATTCTGCTGTCACCGCAGCCTTCCTGGCGGGTTCTGCTGCAGTCCCTCAAGCCCCGCCCTTCTCTGTAGCAGCCTGGCTTGGAGGCAACCCCTGAAAGCCTGCCTCCCCCGGCAGACTTGGACAGTGCCTGACGCCCCGCCTCCTCCGGTGAGCTTGGACCTCGAACTCTGGCAGGCTTGTGCAGAAATCCGTTCTTCTTAACCTGAATGATGCCGCCTTCCTGGGCTGACGCAAATGACAGCGTTGAAACCCCGCCTTCCCGGTCCGACGTGAATGACAGCACCGAAACCCTGTCTGCTTTGACTGATGTGGGTGACAGCGCCGAAGTCCCGCCTACCTGGGCTGACGTGGCCGACAATGCTGAAGTCCCACCTACCTGGGCTGACATGGTCGATAGCGCCGAAGTCTCGCCTACCCAGTCTGACGGGGGGGGGGGTGTCGTCGACTTCACAGCCTCCTCCTCCACGGTTAAGATGGTGGATGTCTTTGAAGTCCCACCTTCTTGTGCTGATGAGTGAGCCGGCCTCTAGGGGCTAATGCTGAAGCCGGCCTCGCCCCCTGGTTGCTGGAACTGGCGCAGCCTCGGCCGGACCTGGGAGGGGAGCGGATGTCGCAAAACACCCTAGGCGCCGCACAATCCCAGCCTCCAGCACCTGGAAGATCCGGTGGTTCTTCGCAGACATCTTCAACGGAGCTCTCGGCTCGCGATGTCCATTTGTGATGGCTGGTCGTTTCTGTAATGATGGGGTGTTGTGGGCTGGACATCAATGCAGCGCCGAGAGCTTTGTACTGAACTTTAATAACTGATAACATGCAGAGAACTCATAAACTAAACATACTGAACATAACATGTGTAAAAGATAACATAAATAAACACAAAGGTAAGCACACAGAATGACCAGCGCTCTGATTGTGCACACCTGTGTCATGGGTGACAGGTGTACCTCATCGAGGGTTGGCGTTATAAGCGCCAATTAATCAGAGCAGGGTGCCCTCTACCGTCACAGAACCGTGACAGGTGGTTGGCATTGAGCTGACATGCCTTTCCAGTGTAAAAAAAGTAAAAAAGAAAATTTATTCTCATTAGATTATTTTTGAATTCAATTTTAAATAACTGTAAGCATGCATTTACACGTGTAAATACAGTAAATTAAAACAAATTATTTAACAATTTTTTTTAAAATAATTTACTAATTTTTTTATGAATAATTAGTCCATTATTCATGTTTCATTTTTAATAGTTAAATTTGAAAGATAATAAATGCATATGCATATTTATGAGTGTAAATAAAGTAAATAAGAGCACATATTCATATATAATTACATAATGCTGTCATTTAAAATTAGTATAACATTTCTAAACATTTACGTTGTTTAATTGTCAGGTACAGAGTGTATGTGAGCACACATCAGGACTGTAAGAGTTTAACGTTGTCAAATGTAGGTGTTAATTCAACACTGGGGATTTTGCTGTGCTCCCTCATTGACTGCCTAATTGATTGTGACTGGCGTTATGGTTAATCTGTTCTTTTGTGATGCATACTGATATTTAATCATCAAAACGCTGCACGTCCACTGCTGTTACTGCCTGTTGGCATCACATTCCATGTTGCAGGAACCAAATGTAAAAACAGAAGACGTTTAGGTCAATGGGTGCTTTCTGTCTTTAAGCACTGATGTACCTTGATAAAGACAATGTGGGAAAACTTCTGGAAACACATTCAGCTGATTTTCTGCTAAAACTACTAGAAGTGCAGTCTAAGGCCTACAGGCCCATATATATATATGTGCTTGCACAAGTATCTTTAGAACAGCTGTAAACACAAGGTCATGGGACAGCTCAACACGCTTAGAGGAGGACACTGACAGTATGACTACATCGCTGAATCAATGCCTTAGCTAGCATGGAGTGCAGGGACAAAAACGCACGTGTCAAGCTGTTCTCCATGGCAAAAATTTAAATGGCAATGACTCCCTGTTCTCATCTTGCCACACATCCAATATCCATCATCCTTTGAGTGAATAGGACAGTAATAAAGTTATGAATGTAATGTCAAACCTACTTTCCCATGGACAAATGAGCCATATGGAACTGATACTGATCCACCGCTCAGGAGAAATACTTCTGTGTGAACACAAACCAGTGATAATGAGCCTCCCACAATGCATAGCATGCAGACTTAAGTAGAGAGAAAACAGCCTTAGACCAACTAAGCTTCGCTTCATTAAAACTAGGCAGATGCTGATTTGCCTTTTCAAGATACACTTGGACATGTGAAGACTTAGGAAGTGCTTTCTCAATGGTACCTTAGGGTTACGTGCTGGTGCTAGACTCACGACCTTCTGATCATGGGTCTAATGGTTAGGGAGTTGGCCCCCGGAAGGTCTTGGGTTTGAATCCCGATCCAGTAGGTTGCCCTGAGGTACCCTTGAGCAAGGTACCGCCCCTGCCGTTGCTCCCCAGGTGCTGGACATAGCTGGCCCCTGCTGCACGTGTGTGTATGGGTCAAAAGCAGAGATTGGGGCAGCAGTGGCCTAGCGTTAAGAAACTAAGCCCCAGGATCGCAAGATCATTGATTCGAATCTCAGGCTAGTAGGTTGCCGCTGAGGCACCCTAGTGTCCCCATCAATGCTCCCCAGGCGCTGCTCCCTGCCGCTCAGTGTGTAAGGGTGAAAAGCAGATGTTGCATTTCATAGTGTTTCACAATGAAAAATAGTCACTTTCACTTTCAAGATTTAGACAACAACATAGTCTAGCTGTCAAGACAAGCCGACTTTGTCCTGAAATTTCACCTTAAATGACATATGAGTGAATTTTTTCAGTGCATAGCAGTATGGAAGCAAACTTCAAGCCTTTGAATTTCAATATCTAGACCTACTTAGACATAGATGAACTTGTGAGTCATGGCTTTGGCGCCTGATTGGATTCTCATTTTGATTTTGGACTTGATTCAGTTTTGTAGACTGGCTAGTATGTGCATATTAAAGTGTCTGTGTGATACAGTCAGGCAATCAGGCTGAATTCCACAGTCAAGTCCAGGCATCGCTGCAGAAATCCCTACGGTTGGGTTCATCAGCGCTATTGTGAAGATGCCATCGACTAACAGTCAGTATCCGAAAGCCCCTTCACACAGATTAGCAGTGATTTTTGCCTGCTACAAATGAAGCACCAACAGCCTGCTAAGCAAACAAGTCCAACTGTTCTTCGTTTGCTTTCAACAAGGTGCCAGAGCCAATGGATAAGGGTCCACGCCAAGAAGGATCGCGGAGAAATACCGGCGTGATAGGGAGCATGCACGATACTGTTCACTAATTAGGCCCCCTTCTCACTTCCTGTGTGGCCTACTAAAGTGCATTGATTGAATATTCTCATTAGGGTGTTTATTGACTGTCTGGGGGGGTCTCAGGGGTGGTGGGGGGGTAGGTTTAGTTAGCTGGATGCCCTGGGCTATTTGTAGCAGAGCAGGCTTAGTTTAAAACTGCCCTGAAGAGCTAATCTCCACAGAGTTCTCCACTTTGATCCAGACTAAAGTATTCCACCCCCGCCAATCACACTGAACAGCATAATATTACTAATAGAACGAGAGAGAGAGAGAGAGAGAGAGCGAGAGAGAGCGCGCGCGAGAGAGAGAGAGCGCGCGAGAGAGAGAGAGAGAGAGAGAGAGAGAGATGAAAAAGGAATTAGCAATTCCTTTTAAAGTGCCTTAGGAGGGATTTACTAATTTTCAACGAAACAGCATGTAGGAATTGGTTTAATGATTTTTATAAGCGTGGCATTGTTGTTATATGGTCATTATGCCATTATTCTGGGTTATCAAGAACAGAAACCAAACAGTGTGGCCATGGTTCTTGTCCCGGCACTGACACCAACAGCTACACTGCATATATTTTCCCGATGCAAAGCTGGACCACATGGTGACATGAATTGGACATAATGCAGCATCATACAGATGGGCTGTTTTCAAACTGTGAGGATCCCGAATTCGTTTTCTTTTTTCGTTTTTCAAAAAAGCTTATATCAGAACCATTGCAGTTTCCTCTAATAACTGACACATTCATACAGCAAGCATTTCTATGCAGCTATGCTTGCGGCTCTGGGTGTCACTTGACAACAACTGTATTATTTTTTTATTAGTTTACACATTTTATGGCATGCAGGAGGTAGTTTGAAACTAAGCCTGCTCTGCTACAAAAGGCCCAAAAGCAAACTAAAAGCACCCTTCACAACATCGGTTTGAAGGAGGAAGATGCAGAGGACAGGAAGAAACGGAAACGGATGATCTGCTGTGGCGACCCCTAAACGGGAGCTGCCGAAAGTAGAAGATGATAATATACAGAAGATGATAATGTCCCTTTATATCAGTGTAGCTTCATGTATATTCTTTTATTCACTAGCCAGTGTGTTGATTGAATAAAAGCAAGATTAAATCATAAAAAGCCTCTGGAATTTCCTGACTTGTCACAATTTATTTGATGGGACAGACATCACATCTACATGTTGGTCCTGGCATGTCTGGGAATATAGGCCATTATTGCAGAGCACTGCTCTATGAAGGTCAACCAGATGGCTATGGTCTTCACAAGACAGTACAAGAGACCCAGGAAATATATCACTGCCACTTCATAGGATGGAGTGGTTAACCTGCTGAGACAGAAGGATCTCACACGATTGAGTTGGGAGAGAAGATGGTTTGAAGCAATTTGAGCAGTAGCAAAATATTTTTTGCCAGCAGTCAGGGCTCTGGGTCTTTTGAGACACGTTATTCACACACAAGCTGAACTGAATTTTCAGTGCACCATCAGCAAATGGAGCACAGGGTACTAACTGCCCTTTACACTGATCTCAGATCAGATAACCTTGTGGAAATCAGGATGTTCAATGACACCTGTCAAGAGTGCAGTACATCAGACAGCAAGTAAATGGTCAGTTCGTAATAGTGATGTGTAAAAGTAGGAAAGAATTGAAAGAACCTTGGGTCCTGGCATTCATGTGGGTGTTATTTTGACATGTACCACCAAACTATATAACTTTTTTTAATGTACTTTTGCAGGAACGTATAGGCTTCTCCTTCACACATCACTTTAGAGAAATTGGTCTCCAGGCTTCCCAATGGACAGTCTGAAAGATATAAAACAGTATTTTTTGCATGAACAAGTTGGTTCCCTAGAAACAAGGGGTGGCTCAAGACTTTTGCACAAGACTACATTCATACAAATCACTGTAAAGCCTTTGGATCAGTATAAAGAGACGTAAAGCAGTGCTTGCTGAAGCTGATTAGTGCAAACAGTAGCTTCTACCTGAATATGTGGACTCTCAGGCTACTGTACTGTGAAGTATGCTGGAGACATGGCGGTTAAATGCGTTTACGAGACTGTTTTATGAGAGGGATGTTTTACGAGGATATGGCTGGTGGAGAGCCCAGAGGACAGAGACTGTATTAGCAACTGTTGCACTAATAGGCTATCGCTGTCTGGCTGCACCTCAAACTGCAGAGAAACAGCTAGCATTTTTCCTACAGTAATGAAAAGTAGAAGATATTTTCATTAATAAAGCTTCGGTCTGTATTATAATTTTAATTAAGAACAGCTTTCATCTTTTTCACTCAATGAGTATTCTAAGTGGCACTTTGAAATTTTCCATTTTAGGGTCTTCATAATTACTGAAATTTATGATGAGATTTATGATGAGAGCACCTAGAAACATGAGGTCACGCTATTTTTAAAATGGGGCTGTCAAGCTGTGCCGCTCATTTTGCTAATTAAAAAAAAATTCTTGATATGAATCATAAACAAGAGTAGAAGTGTAGTTCTCTGAAATATAGTAGCTGGTTGAAATAGTAGGGTAGCTTTAAAAAGCAGAAGAGTGCCTCACAGTGAGAAAGTGCTTGGTGGGATTCCCAGCCAGGGCAGGTTCTTTCTGTGTTAAGTTTGATGTTCTCCCCATATTAGCATAGGTTGCTACCCAAAGACCAAAGACCTGTCAGGTGGATTGTAGGTGCTAAAGTGTATGACGGGAATGTGTTTGTATGGAGGTCTGCTCTAGGACAACTTTCTGCCCAGGGTCTCCATCTTACACACTTTGGGTGCTGGGATAGGCTCTACTACCCCCGTGACCCTTTCTAGAATAAGCAGCTAAGATAATGGATTAATGGATGGTTGGAAAGATGGTTGGCTGGATAGATGGATGGATGGATGGACTTTTTTTATTTGTTTCATTCCAACTTTTGTGTACCGTCTTATCCAAGAAGGTCAGCGGGTTCTCAGAAGATCAGAGAATAAGATGCTCTGAACAGAGGAAACAAAACACATAAAGCTTCCTCACATGACGAGCAAGTGGACTTTCTCTTTGTTTGTTCATACTTCAAAAAGCTCAGTGTACCCAAGAGCTTGTTTTTTAGAGACATTTTTAGACAAAATAGACAAGTTCGTGTTTTTCTTGTCGGTACTTGTGCACTGTGCTGCTGAAGAGCAGTGGACGGAAACGGTGCATTCTGGACACACAATACAAATCTCAAAGTGCTGGTGTAAGTGTGGATGTATGGAGTTCAGTAAACAGGTCTGGGGAATGGTTCTTTGGAAGAAAAACACACTTTAAAGAATGCAGGAATTGCAGATGCACCAAAACATTTTCCACCTTTCGCCTAAGTTAAACTCTGGAGTAAACAAGACGTGCAGGGAAAAAACATCCCACAATCTAGAATGTTCAAAATCCAGACCAACACAAAACCTGACAATCAATTCTGTCAAACCCGCCCTGTTGTGACAAGCCTTCAGTCAACACTGGTTTCACTGTGTTTGTAGAGAGAGAGAGAGAGAGAGAGAGAGAGAGAGAGAGAGAGAGAGAGAGAGAGAGAAAGAAAAGAGAGAGAGAGAGAGAGAGAGAGAGAGAGAGAGAGAGAGAGAGAGAAAGAAAAGAGAGAGAGAGAGAGAGAGAGAGAGAGAGCCTTCAACTTCAACAATGGGGAAGTTTCTTGTTTAATAACCCTAGCCTTGACAGAGCAAGTAAAAATGAGAAAGAAAGAAAGTGAGATGGGGAAAGAGAGATTTAGAAAAAAAGAATGAAACACATAAATGTGTTTAAACTTGTTAATAGATTAATGAATAATAATTATAATGTAAATTGCATTTACAAAGTAAAAGCAAAAATCACAAAAAACAAATCTCAAATATCTCAAATGTGTGTATGTGTGTGTGTGTGTGTGTGTGTGCGCGTAGGTGTGTGTGTGTGTGTGTGTTGGGTATAGGTTTTTCAGTGTGTATGAATGTCTGTTAGTGCTGGGTCACTGAAGTAGATTAGAACTGTGAGGGGTTAGCTGTCATACCGCAGAGACACATTTTAGCCCCATAAAAAATGAATTACACTCTGAGATGAAGTGGTAGATTTGTTAGGAGAGGCGGAGGAATGAGCAGGACACAGAAGAGGATGTGAGTGAGAAGGAGGATGACGTGTGTGGGGTTGATTGAGAGGGCAGCTGAGGTCATCTCTCCGTATGAATAGTGTGGTTTTGACAGCAGCTGTAGTAAAGGCATGCTCGTGACCTTATTAAAGATGAGGCACTGGGATAGCTGATTACACGCTCTCACTTTCTCTCTCTCTCTCTCTCTCTCTCACTCACACACACACACACACACACACATCTCTATTGATATTCTTGGATGATAAAACGCTCTAATCTGAACCCTCACCCTAATCATTAGTCTGATCCGCAGGTGTAGTCCATATGTAATGCAGGTACATGCCATGTTTACCCACCAGAATTTGTGAACTGAATTAGCACTGAAATTTAATTGACCTATGCATGCTTCGCCCATAAATGTGTTCTTCATAGCAACTGTTGCTATGCTGGACAAGCTTTTTCATTTTTTTCTACTTGTTTTCTTCCTAATTTAGACATCTACTGCAAGCAACCCAATTACATGACAGCGTGACAATGGGCAAGTGAATGTTAGCATGTGTTTACCACTAATGCAGCATCACAATGAAAATGCTCATTGTCTTACATTAGCTCACAGATGTTGCAGAAGCTGGTTAATGTAATGCTGAGCGACAGTCGAGAGGGAAGGCTGTTCTTAGCGAGTTCTTGTGGACTCCTAGTCATGGGTGGCTGTCGTATCACCATAGAACATGCAATCTTGCAGAGATAAAGTCAATGCTGAGAAAGTCGCTCCTTTTAATAATGAGCTTTATAGAAAAATGTTTAGGTTGTTTAATTAAAGCTCCTAATTTCAATCACAACAACCCGCTGCAGCATAATGTTCATGAAAGAAGAAACACCATTCCCATTGTGCTACAGGCGACCCTATATATTTCTGGGTGCAAAAATATTTTCTAAAAGATGCAAATTGGTGATTGCAGCTTAGTCCTAAACCCAGATTTGAGTAGTTTCTAGACTAAACCTTGAAATACAATATGAAAAGTGAGGACCCGCATATACACACATGCACACCCAAAGACACAATGTCAGGTAATGTCACAGTCACATGTCCCATGAAAATTCAGAAAGAGCAAGAGAGACAGAGAGGGACAGGCAGAGACTGAAAGAGAGAGTGAGATCATTTGACAGCGAGAGAGAAAGCTAGAAGGAAAGAGACGTAATTGGAAAGACAGTATGTGAGCCATAGAAAATCAGAATAAGTAGGAGAGAAAGGGATGGCGAGAGACAGAGAGAGAGAAAGAGCAGGTGAAGGAGAAAAGGGAAAAAAAGGGAATGGGAGTCTGGGAGACAGACGGAAAGACAGACAGACAAACAGACATATAGGTAGACAGACAGACAGACAGACAGATAGATAGACTGGGAGAGGGAGTGTAAGAACTTTAAGGGTGATGAGGTTAAACTGGGCTAAGTTTGAGCTGTGAGTGTAAATATTGTATGACAGCGGGGTTGAATTCTCAGCCTTATAAATCTACCCTGCTCCCCTGCTAACCTCAGCTATCACATTCATACCATCGCGGCTTGTGTGTCGTAATGCACCCTCAGTGCTGGGTTCAACTGGGTCGGACTGTGTTTGTGTTTGTAAGTAGCTACAGGTGTTAAATAATTTACGCCCAAAGAAGTGTTAAAATGGCTGAAAATTTAATACTTCAAGTAGTTCTGAACCATCCATGACAATTCAATCTTTCTTTTTCAAAGTAATTGTCACCACTATGATTCATAGCACACTGAAAATCCTGATCAGCTTAATAAATGTACAGATTCGCTACGTTGCTGTCTGATTCTCAGGATCCATTTTAAAATTCTATGATGTTGCAGTTAATCAAAGCTAGACAGGTTGGCATAAAAATTCTCACTGAGCTAATATAAGCTTGATTAAAAAACAGTCTTTTGCCTCCTAACAATGTGACCTTTTATGTGCATGAAAATAAATATCATTTGAAATGAATAACCCACACAATATTTCCATATTCAGTCCACCTCAGCGACATGAAATGTTGATGGCTCTGAATAATCTTGGGCTGTCATGGCTGACAAGATCTCTTCAGTGTGCTGTTGAGGTCAGGGACAGTGCTGTTGGAGTGGCAGGCAGGGGTGGTTTTCCCCATTTTTAAAAAGGGTATCGGAAAGTCAAGCTTCTTCTCAGTCATTGTGGGACTCATTCTGGCCATAGCCTTCAGTCCTATTTGTGATCTTCAGACACAGGATTTTAAGGTGCAGCATGGATATTGAGAGTCTCCAGTATGGTGACCTCAGGATGGCATCTTTGCTTTTTGCAGATGATGTGGCTGAGTGGGCTGGAGGCTGTGACCTCCAGCGTGTATTGAGGAAGTCTGCAGCCAAATGCCGCTGAATGTAAAAAGTCAGTGGTCATGGTTCGGCCTCCTCTGAGTTGGAAACAAGTTACACCTCACTTAGAGATATCCTGGAGTCTTGTTTATAAGTGAGGGTAAAANGAGAGAGAGAGAGAGAGAGAGAGAGAAAGAAAAGAGAGAGAGAGAGAGAGAGAGAGAGAGAGAGAGAGAGAGAGAGAGAAAGAGAGAGAGAAAGAGAGAAAGAGAGAGAGAGAAAGGCAGACTGGTTTGAAGGCGAGAAAAGTAGAGAGAGGAAGAAGAAAAGAAGGACAGGTAAAAAAGACAAGGAATAAAGGGTACAAAACTGAGAGAGAAAAGGAGGGTTGTGAGAGAGGGAGGAGAAAGGTTGAGGGACAAAGAGATGGAGAGAGGGAAAGGGTAAAAGGGGTTACAGAAATATCTTCTTTTTCACCCTTGAAATTTATTGCACCATCACATTAGTCCACAATAGATTACTGCCATGGGAGATTACAAAGGGAAGCAAGATTGTATTGGCATTTAAGCATGACTCCTGCATGACTGAAGGTGAGAAAAGTGGAGAAGAAAAGAAGGAAAAAGGAGAGAGGTACTTGAGATCATTGTACTTCCTCTGTTAACCATGGTAAGGAAACACATGCAGCCATCATTGCTTTGTACAAAAAGGGCTTCACAGGCCTAAGGATATTGCTGTTGGTAAGATTGTACCTCACTCAACCATTTATCAGATCATCAAGAACTTCAAGGAGAACGGTTCAGTCGCTGTGAAAAAGGCATCAAGGCGTCCAAGAAAGTCCATCAAGCACCAGGACCGTCTCCTTAAATTGATTCAGCTACGGGATTGGTGCACCGCCAGTGCAGAGCTGCTCAGGAAGGGCAGCAGGCAGGTGTGAGTGCATCTGCACACTGTGAGGAGAAGACTTTTGGAGGATGGTCTGGTGTCAAGAAGGGCAGAAAAGAAACCTTTTCTCTCCAAGAAAAACATCAAGGACAGACAAAAGGAACCGGGATTGGACTTCTGAGGACTGGGGTAAAGTCATTTTATTTGATGACTCCCTTTTGATGACTGGACCCTTTCCAGTTGTTTTGACCATTTGGAAAAAAGATTGTCCAGAGAAGAAAAGGTGAGCACTATCATCACTCCTGTGTCATGCCAGCAACAAAGCATCTTGAGACCATTCATGTGCTTCTCAGCCAAGGGAGTGGCTCACTAACAATTTTGCTGAACAACACAGCAATGAAAAAAGAATGATACCAAAAAATCCTCAGGGAGCAACTTCTCCCAACCATCCAAGAACAGTTTGGTGAAGAACAATGCCTTTTCCTGCATGATGGAGCACCGTGCCATAAGGCAAAAGTGATAACTAAGTGGCTCAGGTAACAAAACATGGCCAGGAATCTCCCCTAATCTTAATCAGTCCTCAAGATGCAGGTGGACAAATGAAAGCCCAAAAACGCTGACAAACTCCAAGATTATGCAAGAATGGTCTCTATCAATCAGGATTTGGTCCAGAAGCTGATTGACAGCATGCCAGGGCCGACTGCAGAGATCTTGAAAAGGAAGGGCCAACACTGCAAATATTGACCCTTTGCATAAACGTAATGTAATTGTCAGATGTAATGTAATGTATGTAATGTAATGTAATTTTACTTCTGTTACCATAGAAACAGCTGACAAAAAGATCTAAAAACACTAAAATAGCAAACTGCAAACCAATACTTATTCTCATTCTCAAAACTTTTGGCCATGACTGTACAAACTATGCTGCAGTGGGCAGCCACATGCAGCACCCGGGGAGCAGTAATGGGGACGGCACCTTGATCAGAGATCCTGGCAACCTACTGCTACTGAGTTCAAACTTATGACCTACCAAACCTGGGACCTAGTCCTTTACTGTCATGCTGTGGTGGATTGGACTGGACGTAAACGCGGAGTCGAGATTACAGAAAGGGGTGTTATTAAACATCAAAGTGAATCACAAGCATTAACCAAAGCAACCGATACTCACTAGGACCACGAAGCAAAGGCCAAAATGACACGCAGGACGAACAATGACCGACAGCTCTGCCCTGACTCACTCAGGTCTATATGCCTTTAGACTAATGAGACTAATAACGAAACGCCAGGGGGACCCAGTCAGGACACAGTGCCTTGAAACATGACACATACCAATAAGCGGCCAGGAAATAAAATGTGTTCTCGAATCCAAATGTTTTCAGTGCAAAGCAGTGTATTTAAAAATATATTGATGGCTTTTGCACATATCAGGGAACTTTCCCAAAAATATGTAGCCAAAAGCATCCCTGTGGTCAGAAACTGGGCCTGGAGGGCCGACGGACTGGCCAAGGCAGACTCTGCAAGGCAGCAAATTGGCTACAGCACTAACGTTGGCCTAGAAGTTACCTGGTTCTTACAGAAGTGAAAGGATCTATAGGGTAGGAATTTCTTAAAAAGCAGATTGTGACTTGAAACAAGTGGTGGCATGTATTTGAAAAACTCCCTGTTGCTCTTTCGAATGTATCTGTCATCAGCCGCCTCTGTGAGTGTATGTTTAATTAATGAGACAGGTTCAGGGATGCGACTCCTGTTAATAATTAATGAAGGAAGGCTAATTACCGTCCCCTGCGCTGTCGGGCAGCAAAGGAGAGAGGGACAGCGTCAAAACCCAGTTTAATCATGTGTCCCCCTTCTTCGGAGCTGAAACTCTGTACTGTTTGGCAGAGAGCTTCAAACAGTCTGGAAGTAAACACGCGACTCTACTCCACCAGGCAGGACTGGTTTAAGAGAGGTTGGGGAAAAAAACATGTTGCACATCAGTGCATTCCTCCATCCTCTTCCCTTTATTCTTGGGTGACTGTGTACTGCTTTTAAGCTACTCGTGCAGTAGCCGGCTGTCATTAAGGATTGCAAAGGAGGTGAGATGAGAAACTGCAGTCTGGCAAGAAGATTCAGAGGCAGAATTGAAGATTTTCTTTAGGAACAGGGATGGAACTTCACCTGATGATCAAGAAGTATGGAAAATAGGTATCAGTCTTTCATTGATTCATTGATTCATTGATTCATTCATTCACTCTTTTAGCTGCTTATCCCAGATCACGGGGAGTAGTACTTTTAAAAATAGGGAAGGCAGTGAACCACGACGAAAAGTATCTTCTGCTTTTCACCCGTGCAGCAGAGTGCAGCCATTTCCAGCAATCAGGCAGCAGTGATGGGGACGGTACCTTATTCAAGGGTGTCTCACAGCCACCTACTCGTGCAGGACTCAATAGAATAGAATAATCATTTATTATCCCATGATTGCAGCCGACCAAACTGATGACCTTCCAATTATGGGCCAAGTCCCTAATCACTAGACCACTGCTCTCCCGAACTGGGTCCGAATGGAAAAGCTTACAGCGCCTGGTATTTCCCTGCCGTTTCCCATCCAAACACTAACCAGATCCAAACCTGCGTAGCTTCCAACATCAGACGAGAGCAGCAGACTTCAGGGTGGTACGGCCATATGCTGTAAAGCATGGTGTATGGTCCCTAGTTAAACTCTTACTAAATGCTCACACAATAAAAACACTTCTTTAAGTGGAAGGAATTAGTCAATTATAAAGGTACCTGATTTTTCCATGTAAATAAGAAAACCTTAGAGAACGCTAAGCATCCTTTTTTACTGTGCTGCTTAAGTGAAAAGTGAAGTGAAAGTGACAACCCTTGTCATTGCGAGGTCACAGCACAGCACACAATGAACCACAACGAAACTGGACCTCTGCATTTAACCCATGCAAACACTGTGCAGCAGTGGGCAGCTATTGAAAGCGCCCGGGGAGCAGTGACAGGGACAGTACCTCAGTGCAACCTACTGGTGGGGAATCGAACCCACAATCTTCCGATGCGGGGGAAACTCCCTAACCACTAGGCCACCGCTGCCCAGATAAGTGTTAGAAAATTGGATAAAATGTCATAAGGAGCCCTGGTAAAACAGCCCCTGATGTCTGGCTCACCCCAATAGCAGGAGAGTAATGACTGTAGACGGCGTACATGGCTGTGCACTTCATAGGTTTATTCATGGAACTCAGTAACTCCTCAGTGACTTCTATTAGAAACACATTTCTGGTTCTTTTTGAATGAAAACCTGCAATTTGAGTTTGTAATCAGGTTTCAGCACTTCGGTTTCGGTCAGTCAGTTTAAAATGAAATGTTTTATACAAAGTATCCAAGTTTTGGACGTTTACTCAGTTTTCTCCAATGGCCAATTCCACCTATTGTCTGAATCTTACCATGTCCCATGATGCTCTCAAGGAGGGTGAAGGGAAAGCTACATGCATCCTGTGGGTCACGTACAGGAGCAAACTGATATTAACACATTGTCACTGTTCAACACACCTGTAGGAGAACACTTAAGAGACCTTGCATGATGATGTGAGAGGGTGGGTCATCCAACTAACTGGGCAGAGGGAGGCCAGTTGTGCTTTCTTGGATGGTCAGCCATGGATGGCTTGAGCTCATCAAGCAACAAAGCAGCCAGAAGACATTCATTTCTAATGCCTTATTAAGAAACATGGAAATGCAAGTTGCTCACCCTCAGAATCGCCACGACTTTGCAACAGTATAAAGCATCAGCAATGTTCAACTTTATGCAAACAAGCAGGAACAGGGTCAAGCAATGGCCAATGTCTGATGTGTCTACCACCCTCTTAAAAATCACTGTAACCAATTTTGCATGACAATTTTGTTCGTCATGCTTTTTAACTCTGGACGGGCATCTTCTGACATGTTCCTGAGAAACTACAGGCCAGACTCACTTTTCCACAGTGACATTTATCCTCACACCGTTTCAGATTTAGTCTGGTTCTTCTTTCCGTCGGAGTGCCAGTGTAAGCAACACAGTGACCATAACCTGATAACAAACTTTAAATCTTGTTTTCCCTTCAAGAGTTTAAAGGAGATAAATGCATGGGCCTGTGTCATGTCACAACCTCCCCAGCCCCACCCCCCAGTCCCAATGAAAGCTCAGAGGCTGTTAGTTCCTCTATGTGTCAAACTTAATTTAATAAGCCCATAGAGAAAATAGGAGAGGAGGAAGAAAGAGAGAAAGATAGAGATAGGGAGAAGAAGACTAGAGTGCAGATGGATGGGCTGTTTTGCTCAGTATTGGCTCTCTCGGGCACACACACACACACACACTCACACACGCGTGCGCGCACACACACACACACACACTCGGCCCATCTGTCATGGCCTAATGCCTGTTGATTTATGGATATGGCACAGAGAGACTGCAGCACTGCTGTAATCTTCGTCGCTCTGAGCTGCACACACTGTTAGTACAGACTCAGGGACTGCGCAGGCTATTGGTATGGCTTATTGCAACACACGCAGGCAATAATCTAGCACCGCCCAGCACAACACGGACGCTGTCACGCTCGTTTGCCTCTAAATCATTTTCTTTTCAAAGCCCTGTTCTGCTGCACAGCCTTGCACAGAGAATAAACGCTCTACAGGGCCATTCCCCAAACCTGGGCCTTATTCTCTCTTCAGCAGTGATTCATCACTGGCTATGCAGTTTAGTCCAAAAAGTAGGCTTAATGTAACCCGTGTGCACGCTTGCTCCAAATTTGGAGCAGTACATTTGCAGTACATTTCACAAGAACGACAGGAGATCATACACGAAGCTCCGATTCCACATCCTGATACAGTTTACTAGGAGTGTCCTCATTTTTCTTTTTTTTTTTTGTGCAATAAGCTCTGAGAGTGATGCTGTAGTAGAACCATTTCGTCTCTCCAAAGAACTTAAGTGAAAGAAAAGTACAATTAGTGGTGCTAAGTGATTTTAAAGGCTTTTAAAAGCGAACGTTATTACATTAAACAGAGAAATCAAACGATGGATTGAGCAGCCGAAGCGTCCCGCGATTTCTGTTAGCGTCGTTTCTGAGTACCTTCATGTGTCTGTGTTAATCACAATGTTCTCACTAACTCACTCATTTTCTTGTGTTAATTAGGGTCGCAGGGGGGTGCTGGAGTCTATCCCAGCTCTCACACCTGGGATAGGTCGCCAGTCCATCACAGGGTACACACACAGACACAGACATGCACTCACACTCACACACACACACACACACACTCACACCTAGGGAGCAATTTAGCATATCCGATCCATGTGACATGCATGTCTTTGGACGGTTAGAGGAAACCTGAGCATCTGGAGGAAACAAACGCAGACATGCAAGAACATGCAAACTCCACACAGAAAGAACCTGGACTGTCCCGTCTGGGAATCAGTCCAGGTCCTCCTCACCGTGATATTTGTATACGATAATCAAATGAAATTACTTTGAAAATCTGACATATCAATTGAAAAATAGTTAAAATGCCCTTCCCAGTGATAAATCCTTCTTGCACTAAAGATTAGTCTGTGTATAGGGGCGTTTTTTTTTTTCGTTTCTTGCTTTTGCAGACACTGATTCAACACAGTAAAGCTCAGCAAAGCAGAGACAAGCACAGACGAGCCAATGGTGCCGTACACACCACGCTGACTGGTCTGACGGTCATTCTCTGCTGCTCAGGAAAGGCCCTGAGGGAGTCCCAAAGCTGGTGGTCAGCTTGCCTTGCCCCAGGCCCTAGGTATGAGTAATTATATATTAATACAATACCCAAATAAAGTGTGTGCACATCTCTCTAGAGTCTGGCACAGGATACAAAATGAAAGATTAAAAATGAAAGTCTGCATTAAAAAAGCTCCCTCATTTATTAAAGCGGCATTTGGACCACTTGGCCTGATGACAGTCTTCATTAGGCCAAATGAAGATGAAGACCATAGTAATAGAAACGCTGCATTAATGAATAAGGGATCTTTCTTAAAGCAGTGAGCAGACAGTCATTTTTATTCTGTTATGTATTTTAATGGAATGAGGTTTTACTCTGAGTCGTTTCTGACCATTTCTATTCCTCTGGTCATCATTAAAGTTCCCACAGTGCAGTTGGGGTTTTCTTCAAACAAAGATTTTTATAGGACAAAAACAATGAAAACAACAAGAATTGCAGCTGACTAAGTGGAAGTGGAATGTGATTGGTTCACATGAACCTAAAACTCCAACCTAAACTCTACAGACCAACCCCGTTTGGAAGGGGACTCTGGGACTGTGGTCTGTGAACTAGATGACTGTTTTTGCTCAGGGGAGTGAAAACATGATACCGCTTCAGCAAAGACCTGTTGAGTTTCTAGAGGTGAATAAAATCCATTTCATTTAATGGGATTATGGGAAAGATTAAAGGAAAACAAGACTTCAAGAATTCTTAAAATTCTTTTAAATTGAAAAAAATTGGATTTCAAGTTCAAATCTTAAACTTAGCTCTCACATCATAAGTGTCACTGTTTATACTAGTTATAATACCAGCTATATCCAGCACCTGGGGAGCAGTGATGGGGACGGTACTTTGCTCAAAGGTACCAAGGGCAACCTACTCGTCTGGGACTCGAACCCAAGACCGTCTGATTATAGAGGTAGATTGAATATGCTAAATGGTAATATGAGTGTGTTTTTGTCTGAGTGTCTGACGTGGGAAGTACTGGCAACCTGTCCAGGGTGTCCCAACCTTTTGTCCTGTGAGAGCTGGGATAGATTCCAGCACCACCTGTGACCCTGATTAGGACAAGTGGCTCAGAAAATGAGTAAGTGAGTGAGAAGTACAGTAATTAACCACTTACATTTCATCTCTGGTGGTGCATCGGACAAAGCACAGCTGGGGATTTTACACACCTCACCATCATGGACACTGAAAGTAGACTCCCTGCCAGAATACATGATATTAGTTGATATAAGTGCTCTCTGTGTTTCTGCAAGTCCAACTATCCATCACAAGTGCAATGACCTGGGAATTACAAAGCCCTTCACAAAGTTGCCACACTCTTGCTACACAATCATTCACACACGGTGGCACACTTCACTTAACTTCTGTACTAAAGCTGTTGTTACAAACTCTTGAGCACCTCATGGATTAATCTGGGACGGATATGACACTTGGCAACCCCAGTCCACTCCTAATGAACTATACTGCTTGGCAGAAGACACTTTTGCACTCACACGTGGCCTTTCTCAGCTTCATTCAGGAGATACTTTATGCTATTTTTTCTTACTTAAACTGAAAAGTGACAGCAAGAAAAAATCCAGTTGCTAAAGAGTGCAAGGTATCCCCAAATTCTGACAGGCAGGGTACAGCAGAAGAGGTTTATTGCTGCAGAGTGAACACAACTATAATCTGAACATAGCCGTGTCAGAGCACACCGGGTGCTCCAGTACCAGAGTGAACCTAAGAATGTGCCTCACCTGAGAGGTAAATATAGGACTACAATGTGTGTGTGTGTGTGTGTGTGTGTGTGTGTGTGTGTGTGTGTGTGTGTGTGTGTGTGTGTGTGTGTGTGTGTGTGTGTATGTGTGTGTGTGTGTGTGTGTGTGTGTGTGTGCGTGTGTGTGCGTGTGTGTGTGAGTATGGAAAAAGAATGGAAAAAGACACGGACATGGCAGGAGGAAAAGATGAATCGAAGAATCTAAAAACTGCATTTAAAAAACGTGTTTATTCACAGGGTGGTGGTGGTCTAGCGGTTGGGTACTGGCCTCCAGACCTCTGGATCAAGAGGTCCCAGGTTTGACTCCCACCGCTGAGCAAGACCCTTAACCCTAAGTGTCTCCAGGGGGACTGTCCCTGTAATCAGGACGTGGAAGTCGCTCTGGATAAGACTGTCTGTTAAATGCCATAAATGTATTTAAAGTCACAGCCATTTCTAAATATAAAATTATTTATTCAATATCATTTATAATTTTAAATGTATTTGTTTTTTTTTTTAGTTTTAAAAATATGTGTTTAAAAAGTTTCTGATTATGCCTTCAACTCCCAGTGGATTTAGGAATGTGCACAAAAGCTTTCTTTTTTTTATTTCCAGTTCAATTCAGTAAATATTATGATTTCCCCCCAAAATTTGAACCAGTTTTATAAAAACATCACAATTAAATCTCATTAAGATTCCCATAAACTTGCTGTCCATAAAATTAGTATTTCAAATTAAATTACTCTCATGCACACACACGCACGCGCACACGCACAAGCACACAGAATCTTTCTGACATTTTTTTTTTTTTTATGTTTGTTTGTTTTGTTTATGTATTGATTTATTTGCAATATATTTCATATTAAGTGAAAAACACATTTTAAGCTGATTGTTGACACACTGACTGGGGCCCATGTGACGTCGTCATCAGCGAGCAAAAAAAAGGCAGGTTGACGGTTCTGTTGTTCATTCTGAAGCAACTCCTTAAACGAGTAGCATCTGAGCAGATTAAATACGACAGGATGGAGCCGCTCATGGTGACCTGGTTGGATCATTGGAAAGATTTGCAGGAAATCTTGACCCACCTCAGAGCCTTCAAAACTGAGGAAGTGCTGGGAGAACTTCTTACCTACTTCTCCAAAGAGGCTGAGGACACCACTAACACCGTGGGTCTAAAGGACGGACAGCAAGAGAGGGAGGTGGAAAAAGAACATGGAGGAAAAGAATGGCATGGAATCACAAGTGAGCCAAGCAAAGATGAGCCAAGCTTCAGAGAGAGGTTCCTGCTGGAGAACCAAGAGTCTCCAGAGATAGCATAGAGGCTTGCCAACAGGCTCTACTGGCTCTACCGACTGGTTTCCGGCGTTCAGAGGTGTTTCAGCACCTGAATCCCAAAACCGACTTTGGAAGGATGGTCGCCAAGGAGTACCTGGCTAAGTTTAGATTCAGAGGAATGCGTCTCAACAAGGCTCTTCGCTCCTTCCTCAAAACTGCAGGCCTGCAGGTGCAGCTTCAGTGCAGGAGCGTGTTTTAAGGTCTTTCTCTGAGAGGTACTACCAGTGCAATCCAACAGCATTGGCCTCCTGAGACGCATCACCTGTGCCTTGATGATGCTGAACCCTGACCTGCCCGGTCGTTCCATTCAGAATGACCTGCCAGGAATTCATGGCAAACCTGAAGAGGGTAGAAGACCACATGTTTCCTAAAGAGCTGTGCAGGCAACTGTATCAGTCCATCAGAAAAAAGAAGCTGAAATGGAGAGAGTGACAATGGGGTTCAGGACTCAAGCAGAAGAAGAACCAGTCCACTCAAGGAGTTCTTCTCTGGTTTGTTCTCCCATAAGGTTGACGACCAAAAGCCCATTGTGAATAAAATGCGTTTTCTTTATCACAGAGTTTCCCAAAAACATCAGGGACAAAAACTCTGACACTGACAAGTGGAAGCTTTTCCACGCCATTTCCATCAAGAAGTGCTTGTATCTGCAGAAGGAGGAGTTCGATCCTAAGCGTGGCACCCGCAAGGAAGACATCAAGAATGCCTTCAACCTGCACGGCGCCACATTCTGGTGGCCTCTGGTTTCCATCAAGAGGCCCAACACGTTCTGTGTTCTCACAGTGGATCGTAGACCCTTGTACTTTCAGGCAGAAAGCAAGGAAGACATGATGTCCTGGATCGTGACCCTAAACCCATCAGCAGAGTCTCCAGAACAGCAGCTGAAGTCCCAAGATGACCAGCAATAGAGACGTACTGCCAGCTTGGTGTGTGATCCGTCTCCAAGGACACAAACACATGAAGAAGACCAAAACCAACCGAAATGACAAACGCTGCAGAAGGAGAAAGCTCTGATTGAGATCATGAAGCACTTCAGCAAATCAAAATAAATCATATAAAATGTATTTTCTTGATTGTTTCCTTGCTTAGTGTTTGTTTAATGAACTTTT
The DNA here is from genome assembly GCA_017165825.1 of Hepsetus odoe. Taxonomy (NCBI): domain Eukaryota; kingdom Metazoa; phylum Chordata; class Actinopteri; order Characiformes; family Hepsetidae; genus Hepsetus; species Hepsetus odoe. Next base: position 4,258,795 of record CM029387.1, read on the forward strand.
AGTAAATAAGAGACTTTATTCGCTGCACTTGCTCAGAATTACAGTCAGTGTCCAAAACCAGGCTTCAATTAAAAATCGGATATTTATTTTGGGCTGATATGGTATAAACTAACATACTAAAATACTTATATACTATATGCTACTGTACTAAAACACTAAATACTAATACTCTGATTTAGTATATACTTTATTACGTTAATACTATAACCTCTCTGGACTGTGGATAGAGGCAGGGACAGAGACAGAGAAACAGAACTTTATAAAAAGTGAAAATTTTTTTTTTTATCATTTTTACAGACATTTCTAGCATTCTGTGAGATTCTGTGAGTTGACTGGGTGAACTGGACTGATCTGTGGAGCTGCAGACTGAAGATGAATGAAGTCTTTAATGAGTCTCTCAAACACCTTCATGACTCCTGAGGTGCAACAGGCCGGTGATCCTTCAGGCTCATGGGCTTCCTTGTTCTTCTGTTCTGGGCCAATGGTGGTTCTCTTAGAGTAAGTATGGAGCGCAGACTGGACCTGAGACTGAAGATCACCACACTCCGTTAGATGACTCTTCATAAGCTCGGTCTGAATCCACACCCTGTTCACCGTCTGGTCTGTAACCGAGTGTGTCAGCCTTTTTGTAGCGTCCCAGTCCTCTTTGGACAATTCAGGTTGCCTAAATAGTGCACTGCTGCCCAGAGTGCCCCATGAAGGAGTGAACTGATGTTTTATCAGAATCCTCACTCCTGTTAGAAACACATTCATAACAAGCACAGAGACGGAGGTGCTCTAGTGTTTAAGCACACTGGACTCAAAAGGTGCTGGGTTTGAATCCCAGATCAGTAGGTTGCCCCGAGGTTCCCTTGATGAAGGTACCGTCCCCGTCACTGCTCCTGCTGGACGATGTGTGTGTGTTAAATACAGAAAATGTTTGGTTGTGGTTAACATAATGTTCATAATGACGAATAGTCACTTTCACTTTCACAAATACAGAATTTTACTTTGTAACTAGTTTAGGTCACGTATGGTTCCCGTCCATGAGCTCGTTACAGCAGGACGACATAACCAGGGACAGTTTATGTGTGTGTGTGTGTGTGTGTGTGTAGCGTAAGTACGCACACACACACACACACACACACTCACATTGAAAACAGCAACTACCACCTCTGTGGATTAGTACCTTATTTTATTAGTTAATGACTAAAAACATTTTACTGATCAATTGATTATTAGAAATGTTTGTCCTTGTCTTTAAATTGTTTTTTTTTTTAATTATCAATTTGTGGCATTACTGTTGTGCTGGGACATTCGGTGAGTAAATTGAGCAAATTACAATATTGGGCAGCGGTGGCCTAGTGGTTCGGGCGCTGGCCCCGCATCGGAAGATTGTGGGTTCGATTCCCTCCCCAGTGTTAATTATCATCATAGCTCACTCAACTCTTCACACACTAACACAAATGTCTAAGCAGTCCTGTGGAGATATTTGCCTTTTGATGAATTGCGTGTATGTTTTGTTCTGTTGACTCATTTCCTATGATTTCTGAAATGTTCATGCACACTGTAAAGTGTTTATCAAGTACATGTTTAATTAATAGTGCAATTAGTCCATGAAACAATGTTCATTTGAAAACATATAGAAGAATGACAGCGATAAAGAGTCCCACGTGGTTGTTACAGGTGATAAATCACTGACTCTGTAAGAGAGAGTTTGTATTGGGTCTGTGAATAAAAAAAATATTGTAAAAATGATGGATCAATGTCATCGACTCCTTGTAGACAATTACTGTCCTGCTTAATTGCTGAGGTCTCTTCTTTCGTTCTTTCGTTCTTTCTTTCTTTCTTTCTTCGGCTCTTATCGTTAACATGTATGTCATCAAGTCACACATGTACACGTACGTACACACACACACACACACACACACACACACACACAGTCTACTTACACTTAAAATAAAAAACAATTAGAATAATCTTGATATTCACCTCCAATCTCAGCAGCTTCAGAATAATCAAATATCAGATTTCCTCAATCTTAAGGATGAATTCAAACTCAGTATGCAGTATCAGTATGTTTAACCTAACAAGACACACACACACACACACACACACACACACACACACACACACACACACACACACACACTCAATGCACACACAAAGAAGGGCCAATGAAAAAAAAGCTATGAAAATGTTCGATACGACTACACTGCTCTCCCTGCTGATTTTTCTCTTGCACCTCTGTTGCCGTGGAAACAGTAAGTGATGTTCAACAGAGCTGTTCTATGAGAGAGAGGGAGAGAGAGAGTAGAGAGAGAGGGAGACTGCAAATGAGTGAGAGAAAAGATAAAGAAATTAAATAAAAGAGATGAGGAAAAGGAAAGAATTTAAGAGAAACCAAAAGAAAGAGGAAAGACAGTGAGAGAGGTGCAGAGTAGAGGAGAGAAAGAGGGATAGATAGTTAGAGGGGGAGAGAGAGAGAGAGGGTGAGAAAGAGAGAGAGACAAAAGATATGATGAAAGAGTAAGAGAAAAGCAGACTGAAAAAATGGAGAGAGGAAAAAGGAAAAAAAACAACAGAGAAAAAAAGAATATGAATAAAGGGTACAAAACTGACAAAGAAAAGAGGATGAGATGTAAGAGAGAGAGGGGATGGGGTGAGAGAGGAAAGGGGATTGAGGGAAAATGAGATGCAGAGAGGAAAAAGTAGAGAGAGAGAAAGAGAGAGACAGAGGGAGAGAAAGAGAGAGAGAGAGAGAGAGAGAGAGAGAGAGAGAGAGAGAGAGAGAGAGAGGGGGGGAGAGAGAGAGAGATTAAAAGAGAGAGAGCGAGAGGAAGAAGAGAGAGCGAGAGAGAGAGAGAGATTAAAAGAGAGAGAGAGAGAGAGAGAGAATTCTACAGCCTCTTATTTCCAGCTGGAGAACATGTGACTCAAATATTTGATTTCTCCTTGCACGCTTGGGTCAAACCCAGCATTCTATCATCACAATGGACAAGAGCGATAAGTGCCCTGTGTGTGTGTGTGATAGCGAGAGACCTGCCCAGGCACTGCTTCGAGATTATGGTGAGCCCTACCAGACTCAGCACTGACCTGTCTCAGAAATCGGGTTACAAATATTTGTGTTCAGTCGCCACAAATTCACCTACAGTCTTCACCAGAACGTGCATATTTTTAAACGTGTTTTTACATGAAATGCATGAACTCTCAAAATGACCTCTGCAGTCTATTCATGTCTTTTTGTTTGAATATTGAGAACGTACAGTATGCTCTCCAGTGCTTGTCTAAAGGCATGGTGTCTTTTTAGACATTGCATGATCTAAAAAATATTTTTAGCTGATGGTTTGAATGCTTACTTTTTGCATCTGTGTGCTAAAAGTGACTTAGCCTAAAAAGAATACTGTAGTAATCTGCCTGGCACTATATATATATATTTTTTTTTTTTTTTTATTTTTTTTTTTTTTTTACAAATTACATTATCCTCATAGTTGGGGTGAAAGAAATAAAAAAAAAGATTTGAGACTTTCAGAATATCTGAAATGGGGCGAAATCATGAAAAATTCTTCATTATTACATCCGTCAGAACCGATCAGAAATGTTCACACTTCTGCAAGAAGAATCCCAGTGCGGTCTTAACCTTTTGGACTCTATTATAGCTCCAGCAGAACACACATAAGAAATCCAGAGACCAAATCTTCAGCAAATCCGTCACTCAAACAACTTTTCCCACAAGGCCGTGCAATTGCAGAACAAGGCAAGTGGCTTTCCACCATTAATTACATTTGTTTCCAAGGGAGATGTTGACGCATTAAGTTGCTTCCTCCAGCCACTTAGCTGTCCATTCGCGATGCCTGACGAAACTGTGGCAACCATCACTCATCAGCTCAGAACAAGCCCCCTGAGAAACGAGACTCGGAGGCAATCGGCTCCAATTATTTCATTAGCCATGGCCAAGAGAACCATTTCTCTTGTAATAAACACGTTAATAAAAAAATAATGTGAGTATTTACTTATCACTGCTCTTAAAAATCAATTACACCACATACACTTCACGAAGACTGAAGAAAGAAGCTGTTTTGCACTTATTGTGCTGCTTTTTTAATTGAATTAGGCGTTTTTATAGAGATATGTTACTACAATCCTGCTGAAATTAGTTTACTATGATTGTCTGGTTGGTGTTTAGTCTTGAGCCGTGGATGATACTTATATCCAGTATGAGAATCTTTTAGTGCCGATGTGGCGATAATGGTTTAGTCAATATTTAGAGATGTGGAAAGTTTCTCACTAAGGTTGATATGCCTGTAAGGATTTGCATAATTGTGCTAGTGATTAAAATCTCTTTGAAATGGGATGCTGATTTAAAGATATTTAACAATATCCAATGCATATATTAAAAAAAAACGGATAGGATTTAGGAAGCAGTAGCCTAGTATTTAGGGACTAGGCCCCAGGATCGTAAGTTGCCAAGAGGTACCCTTGAGCAAGGTACTGTCCCCATCACTGCTCTCTGGGCACTGGATATGGCTGCCCACTGATGCACAGTGTGTGTGTGTGGATGAAAAGCAGAGGATGCTCAGGGTGTGCTGTGCTGTACTGCGTGTTCACAATGATATACAGTCACTTTCACTTCACTTTCATATGAATGATATTTACCCACAATCCAATATCAATACTGTTAACTGCAGACACAGACACATGGCAGCTCAGGCCTTTCACAGGCTTCCACAATAAGAAACTTCACGTCTGAACAACAGCTCAGATGGAAAACAACAAAAGCAGCCCTTAAAGTCGCTGCCTACACCTCGCATAATAAGACGGCACTAATGAGATGACCTGTGTTGTGGGCAAAGTACATTCTCAGCATAAGATTATCGTGGTGATGATAATACCATCATGAAGAAAAGGCCACGATTCACATCAAAGCAATTCCTTTTAACGTAATTTATTACCTATAATTCGCTGGCATATTACAGTGATTAGTCATGCTCACACTCCCCCCAAATATAATCATAATTAGTTATATAAACGAGTCTGATGAAAGAAGGACGTCAAAGCCTGTAACACAAGCTAGGAGTCAGGATCACTTTCAGTGCCCATGTCATGCAAATAAAGCATTTATGAACAATTTCTGCCTCTGAGAAGGAAACAAGTCTGGGAATTGTTTCTTGTAGATGTTCATTCGAGCACAATTATCCACGGAGAACATCCCGAAAAAAAGATTTTTGGGCAGATTGTACCTGAGACTAGATGGAGGTTTTCTCATGATGACACACTCTTTCTCCCGCTCTCACTCTCTTTCTGTCTCTCTATAACCTCTCTATTTCTCTCTCTCTCTCGGTTTTTCTGTCGCTCTGACTCTCTCTCTCTCTTGCTCTTGCCCTTTAACTGTCTATCTCTCTCTGTGACGCCGTCTTTCTCTCTCAGTCTGACTCTCTCTCTCTCTCTCTCTCTCTCTCTCTCTCTCTTCCCATTTCTCCCCCTCGCTATTGTGGTGTGTCAGGCTGACAGCTCTCTCAGATATTCAGATATTCAGTCCAGTCAGCCAAAGTGTGTGTGTGTGTGTGTGTGTGTGTGTGAGTGTGAGTGTGTGTGTGTGTGTGTGTGTGTGTGTGTGTGTGTGTGTGAGTGTGAGACATCTCCATCTTCAGCAAACAAAAAAACAGACATAATGACTTAACTAGTTTTCCCACTTACTTGATAGAACGTGTAAAAAAACATTAAAATACAAACAGAAATGATATGTATTATGTTTTTGTCAATTTACACAAGTCAAGACTCAAGTCATTGTGGTAAGAGTCCATGTCACTGCCTCAAATCTCTGAAATTCATTGGCTTGAAGTGCCATTTTCATGTGGACGGAGGCCAAAATGTAGCTGGAAAAAAAAAACTTCTACAAAAATAGCAGGACAAAGGTGGACAAGGGTTTGGTTAAGCCTGGAAAATTACATCATTGATTTTCTGCTCAAGAGAAGCAGTTTCTTGGAGCTTCTGCTGAAGCTGGATTTGACCAGCAGAAGAAAAAAGGACTGGATGATGTTGGGCATTTTGTTTTGAGTCATCCTTCAGTGGAGCATAAAGCCACGTCTGCACAGATACAAGGTCTGAAGTGCAAACCAAGGCAGGAAGAAAGAAGAGCGATAGATAGATCCCAACCCTCGTCCCCCAACCCCCCCACATGCACACACTTTTTGAAAACTTTTTTTTTCCTCCACCAGTGCTCACACACACTCTCTCATGGCTCTCACACTCTCACGGCTCACACACACTCTCACGGCTCACACACACTCTCACAGCTCACACACACTCTTACTAAGCTAAGCTTAGATGAGAGACAGGCTGAAGTCATTGAATAAAACAAGAGGGTCCACAGAATAATCTGGGTCACCTTCACTTCTGGCACACACACACACACACACACACACACACACACACACACACACACACACACACACAAGGCCATTTATCATACAGTTGATCTGTGTCCAGCTCAGGCCTCGAATCCTTCACCGGACGAACCCTTTGATGTTTAACGTTATTTATGTCCTTTTGCAGTATCACTTATGTCGCTGTCCATGATGTCTCCCCGTCTCTGAGAGCTGAGATGGACTCCAGCAATCTTGCCACGGGGGAAGTGTGTGAACCGGCATGCCAGTTATTGTCATTTTAATTAGACCGTTTAGTCCTTTTAACTCTATTAGATATATACAGCACTTAGAGACTGAAAGTGACCCAAGTTTAAGTTCATTTAAATTAATGGGATCATTTTATAACTCACTGATAAAATACAGGTTGCCATGGTAGTCCAGATGCTTGTTAATGTGTTGCCAGCTGAAGCAGTCACTAGGCAGCATCGCAGATGGTTGCTATGTTATTCCAAATAGATGTTACAGTGTTGCTATGTAGTTGTGAAGGTGATCCGGCTGGTTGCTGGGTGTCGTTACACAGTTTAAAGGCTACTAAGTTGTTTGTAAGTTGTTTCAGGTCGTTTCTGGAATATTGCCAGTTGATTTCTAAGGTCTTCTGAGCAATTACATTGTTAAGCAGCTTAAGCAGCAAATTTCATTAAGGGAAATGAAAAAATATATATATAAATCTTCTCTGCAGTGCATATCTAACTTCTCTCTAACATCTCAAACACTTTCTTTTTTTTTTTACAACCAGTCACCTAGTCATTTAAAAACATTCACAGCAGAATTCTGGTGAATTTCTAGCTAGAAGCCCACAACAAAGTTCCCAAATAGAGAGGATTACTGAGCATACGTGGTTTTGTTCAAACACACACACACACACAAACACACACACGTATGCAAACACATATATACTGCAACTGCAGCAGAAGCAGCTGGGGAATGCGTCCACCTGGGTCTTTATCTTATGGCGAAGACAGCCTTATTGGGTAATATGGCCTTTCCTGCAGAGGACGTCTCTGCTGGGATCTCCCCCAAAGGGACTTAAGGCAATATTGCAATTTTTGGGGGCTAAATGCCGTAATGCACTTTTCAATTTTCTGGCCAATTTATATGCTAATGCACATTTACATCTCCATTAGATTGGCTGGCGGGCCGCAGGGTGATCAGGTGAATTTTCCTCTTGTGTTTCTTTCCACTGTATAATTAAAGGGGCTGAACGAGGGGCCACAAGGCTGCTTTACAACCAACACCTCTATTCTTCTATATATAACTCTTTCTCTCTCTCTCTCTCTCTCTCTCTCTCTCTCTCTCTCTCTCACTTATTCACTCTCTTTCTGACACAGCTTTACAACCAATGGCTCTATTAGATACTTCCATATCTCACACACTGACACTCTCTCTCTCTCTCTCTCTCTCTCTCTCTCTCTCTTTTAAACAGCTTCACAGCCACTCCTTTATTGGCCTCTCTACTCTCCCACTCTCTCTCTGTCTTTCGCAATCTTTTGCCCTCTTCTTACTTTTCTTATTCTTTTTTTTCTTCCAGTCTTCTGTTATGCATGAGCTTGATCAGACTGACTTGGGTTTGATATGTGAGCTGAGAGTCTGTTGTGTGTGTGTGTGTGTGTGTGTGTGTGTGTGTGTGTATGTGACCTGTTTAACACAGCTACACACACTGTGACTGCAGTAATTGGATTGCTATCTTGGAAAACTCAGTAGGTAGTTCCCCATCCTTTCCCCTCTCTCTCTGTCTCTCTCTCTCTTTCTGTCTTTCTCTCATTCTGTTCCTCTCTTTCTATCTTTCTCTCTCTCTCTCTCTCTCTCTCTCTCTCTCTCTCTCTCATGTGACTGCACGATATAAAAGTCAACATGGAATAAAAATGCAACATTAAAAAATAAAATTCCCAGTAAGGCTTAGGGGAAGCAGGTTATTAACTGGTTGACGAGTGCAGATTAAATTTTTACAGCATTTATCAGAAGCTCGTATCCAGAGTGGCTTACGTTGCTGATTGCAACTGGTGCTGGAGAGGACAGAGCTGGGCTTGAACCCACCACCTTAGTCTGCACATGATTAATCCTAGCCCTCTCATTAAAGACTAATTCCATTTAAAAGCTTTCTTCAAGTTTATTCCAGTTTCTGATAACATTCTGTGAAACATTTTGTTTTCTGATATTGTTTTTCATTTTTATTTGCCATGAAATTTGAGGCCCACTTCAGATCCCCTTCTGAGGCAAAATCAAACGAGCATTTCCAACTCATATTCACACAATCCCAAAGTCCTTAATTTTGACAGACGAGATTCAAATGCACTGACGCCTTAAGTTCCATCTGCAGCAACAAGGTGAGTGGCTGCTTCATTTTGAGCTGATAAAAATCTGCAAGGCAATAATGTCATTCAAAAGCAAAGGGAAAATCCATGTCTATTGCATGGTAAAGGGCGCTTAATATTGAGCTGATGTATCAGCAAGACAATGGGGCTGTGATAATGTCATCCAAACATAATAAGCCCACCAAGATAGGATCACGGCGATGGCAAAGGCAAAAGGTTGCTGACATAATCAGAGAAAGAGAGAAGGAGTGAGAGAGAGAAAAGAAAGATGCTTTCCCTCTACCACTTTCACGAGCACTCAGTTTTTCACAGCGCTGTTTTTTCAAGCACCAATCAGAAGGCTGTGCTGACCTCAGTTCTACATTACCAGCAAGGATGGACCAAATACAGGCTTCGGTAGGGCTGATGTTTGACTGATGGCTGGAGATGCCACAGTCATCCTTGACCAGGAGTCCCAAAGACCACAGTCGGTCTCATGGTTTTTTCGGGATGGCCCTCCCTCTCCCCCCATCACTTACTGCAATGTTAGGCACTGCCAGTAGCTAAACCAGAATGAACAGTTGGCGTTGTCCTCTCAGTGGGCAGAACTGTCCAATGACACTGTGTTAGTGGAATGAGACTCAGAGGGGGCACAAAATCGGGGAGAAAATTAAGCACATTTGAGGAAACAGCATGTCCTCCGTTGCAGAAATCATGCAAGCAAGTCTATGGGGTAAAATATAATTATGCAAATTAAACTGTTTGCCAAACAATTCCTAATTTGGCTGTTTACATATTTGTCCCAAGACTCTGGCACGTATTTTTTCGTCATTTTTTTTTGTTGCAAAAACAGCTGGGTCGTACTACAACGCCTAGCAATGTGCCTGGACTGGGTAGAAACAGTAAAATGTCATCTGAGGACAAAGCATAGTTACATTCATCATGTCAGCTGTCGCACTGCTGACCATAACACTTGACTACACCCTGAGCTTTCCTTAAATATGGTGCCCTGCCATCTAATTTCAAAGTCTTATTCTATGTCGAAAAATTACAGTTTTAAAGTCGATGAATGTTTCGCCACTGCTCTTTGGGACACATGAGGTGATCAGTGTTTTTGTAAAAAGAATTAAAATAAAAGGCAAAATAAAGCATTATCACATTCTTTGTTGCTTAATAGAACACATAATATACAAACACCAACTTCCTGGGATTTATTCTGATTCTTTGAGCTCATATTCATGAGAGACCATTTGCAACCATGGGAGTAAAATCACGCAGCTGCTTAAGAATATTCTTTATGGTTTTATAAATGATACCAAGCATTTATCTCAGAGACATGAAGTCTGACCATACACATGCATAAGCATAAAGAAAAGCTACAAGCATTTACCAGCTATTCTTTCTCTCCCTCCTACAAGCACACACACACACACACACACACACACACAAAGCCTCAGATATTGCTGAAGGTTGACAGCATTGCCCAGTAAGACCCCATCAGTGGTAGCCTTGGTGAGTGTGCTGTCTAAAAGGCTGAGAGCAGCATGAGTCCCGACTCCCGCTCCACCTAGTCCTGATGGAGCTACTTAACCACCTTCCTGCTGTCTCTCACAAGGACAAGTGAAAGCTACAAACTAGAGTTAAGTGATACCTTAAGAATGATAATGGATAACATTAAACCCTAGGACCAACCTAAAAACAATCTTCATGGGAATTTCTGCACTTTCTTCTGCTTCAGGTTTCATCGAACCTGAATGTGTGCCATGTGCAGAGGAAGCAATATTATGGTGCACTGTGTGCTGTAGTGTGTTCACAATCACGATAATAATAACATGTTTTATTCACTTTTCTCAAATGAAGCACCTTATAGCACCTTTCTCAAATGAAGGTCCTGGGTTCGATTCCTAGACGGGGCGGTCCGGGTCCTTTCTGTGTGGAGTTGGTTCTCCTAGTGTCTGGGGTGTTTCCCCCAGAAGCTCTGTTTTTCTCTCCCACCATTCTCCCATGGATTTCTGGATCTGCAAGTACAACTATATGTGGCATCCTGTCGCTGCAGATGCCAGCGACCATCTAAAAGATCTGTGTGACAACATCAAATACAACCTTGTAACGCGAAGGTCGTTGGTAAGCTTAAAATTCCACCTTGTTGGCAGAGTGCACTTCCAAGGCCTCTTCACATTGCAGGCTTCCTGCTCATCTAAACTGAAAAGTGTTCATCATGAAGGCCAAGGACTAAACTTTGTGATCTGTAAAGCCCAAAAAATGATGTAACAACAATTTAGAGTCTAACGCATCTCAGAAAAATTTCAATCTGGAAAACATGTTGTAAAGGAATCACACCATGAGAAGGCTGAGGGCGTTTATGAGTGCAGATCGGCTGACGTCTCAAATGAGTCAGCGCAATCCTGTTCTAAAAATCAATTGTCCAAACTCCAAAAAATGCAGTTTATGGTGATTATGATCTGTTAGAGTTGAGAGTAGGGAGCCCTTGTGATGAATACATGATCAGGACCAGAGGGTGGGAGAGGTTGAGCCAAGGTCGGCGCTGTATTAATGCGAGCCCATAATCACGCCAGGACCGTCCATTCTCTGCAGAGACCGGCCACAAAAAGTGCTGCCTTCAGCATGGATGAGTGAAGAGTTTTGTAGCTCCTCTCTTGTCCAAGCAAATGGGATGTAAATCAAGAAACAAATGGAAGCAAGCAAACAACTGTAGCTCAAGTCCAGAGGAGCTCTACCATAGATTTGACCATAAAAGCCATTCGCTTCCAAGACTTCAAAGAGGAAATGAACTTCTTTGGCACGACGTGCACCTAATCCCAGCACTCAAGACTGTCATTTTTCTTTTCCGTTGAACAGGGAGGGATCTCATGTGCAATATCCAAGGTAAATACTGATGATATAAGACCAGGCCTTTATTGCTACCACTTTTTTCAAACAGAGGAAGAAAACAAAAACGCTCATCTTCTAGCAGCTTATGGATCCATCAGCATAACTGCTCCATTCTGCCACTTTGCCACACACTCCCACACCTCTCAGAGACAATAAGCCTGTTGCGCATCTCCCACATCCTTCAAGATCACGTCCATAGATATGACTCAATGCCCGAGGCTTCTTCAGCCTGACTCATCCTGAAAGGAGAGAATTCGCTTTTTCTGATTCTGAGTCACTGATTGGCGTCTTGCTGCTTACCATCTTTTCCATAGCCAGCGGGTCTCTCAATACCAGGCATTTCAGAATGATGATATAAGAAACGCGCCACCACGCTCTTGTCATGCAGACAATGTCATTTGGGTCTGGTGAGTGCTTTTCTCAAGTGTTTACAAGAGTTTTCATTGATGTAAGATTCCATAAAGGGTAATGGAACACTATAACATTCAGGAAAAGAACAAGCAACCATCTCTTTAAAAGTTTGGCTGATAGGTTTGAGCAAATTGTGAAGTGGTTGAATCTTAAACTGAACTTTTTCAATTCTGGGAGGTAGCAAGACTAATTTAACAGGACATTTCAGTCCTGAAGACCAAAAGGAAAAATATTTCATGCAGAGACCCCTAGAAAACTACCCAGGGACCAACACACTCAACAAATGTTAGACTTCTTTCTTTCTTCCTTTTTCCTTCGGCTGCTCCAATTTAGGGGTCGCCACAGCGGATAAATCATCTCCATTTCCTCCGGTCCTCTGCATCTTCCTGCTTCAAACCGACCACCTGCATGTCCTCTCTCACCACTTCCATAAACCTCCTCTTTGGTCTTCTTCTTCTCCTCTTTCCTGGCAGCTCCATCTTCAACATCCTCCTCCCAATATAATCCTCGTCTCTCCTCTGGACGTGTCCAAACCAACGCAACTTTGCTTCTCTAACTTTGTCTCCAAAATGTCTAACCTGAGCTGTCACTCTAATATACTCATTTCTAATCCGGTCCATCCTCATCACACCCAACAAAAATCTCATCTCTTAACTCTGACACCTCCAGATCTAGATATATTATGTAAATATTGTGGTGTTGTTGTAGGTGTTTAAATAATGATGTAGTTAGAACAAGCAGAAGATTTAGTATTTTGTTATTTAGGGAGCACTAGTAATACTTTCAGCTTTTCAGCTTTAATACTAATAAAGAGTAATGAGTACTGATTAACTGAATTTAAGGCAGTGATATTTGTAAATACTATTTATTTCTAATTGTAAATACATTTTAAAAAGAGTCTAGTTGTCAGAAACTGAACAGAAACTGTTAAAATGTAAATAATCAAATAGCAAATATATAAGTCATGGAATCACTGAAAAAAGAAAATATTGTCATCAGTTATTACCATGATTTTATGTTTTTACTATATTGCCACATCACCCACCCCAATTTCAAGTTTTAGTAAATGGTGGGTGTAGTTAAAGTATATCGTTCGGGGTTGGCATCCATATTGCTTCGTTGAAAAACTAACAAAAAGCAAAAAATTGACTATGTGTCATGGATCCCACTTTCAAAATCGAGGCAGCAGACACTCTCAGCACCACACATTTCAATCCTTTCTATACTTTAACATCCCAGGACGGCTCAGGAAGAGCTTATAAAGAAAGAAGTGGCTTGAATCCGGTAATTTACCTCAGGAAAAACCACAGGGCTTAGAGAAGGAACCACTTTGATACTGGAAGCATCAGAACATTAGAGAAGCACTCTTGAAATCATGTGTCAAGGGTTGCATGATATATATAGTTAAGTGTGAACAAATATGTTGTGAGAACTTTCAAATATCTTCAGCCCCTCAAATCAGATTGGCCACATTCACACTCATAACCCATTTCTGGAATCTGAAACAGCTCTAAAGTGATGAGTGGTTCTTCTAGAACTCAATGGATATCCAGTTCTTCAGGGCGACAGCATTAAACAGAATGGAACTGCAAAAACTGTGCCCAATATCAGTTAACACACGGTAAATGATACTCAAGTGTAACAAGATCTGCATGACTTTGAGAAAGTGGTGAGATGTAACAGTAAGCAACCAATCTCTGTGCTAAACCAGAGACACTGGAAAGGAGAAGGAGGTAGTTCACCGGATGAAAAATTAATGGGATGGGTTCTAAAAACTTAGCGGCTATATTACAGGACATCCCACCAATAAGCTAATAGCCAATCTTCTTGATATTGTGGAGATATTGTGCATTATTTGTGCAAAATGCAACAAACTGGGTATCAGATTTTACCAGTATTGTCATTTTTTGTTTCAGAACTATTGGTGTTAAATATTATTTATTATCTAAAATCCTTTTTTTACATTAAAAACAGCCTTTTTGCATACTGAAATACTTTTCAGTATATATATATATATATATGCTGATGAATTCTTGGTAGGCAGGAAATAGGTTTTCAATGTCAACAGATTCGTTTCCTTCACAAGACATCTTTGTGAAGACCAGATAATCACATGTGGAGACAAAAGCAGTGCACAGTGTGAACAACAAGCCACCCACAATTTCAACACCAAAAATGTGCCAATTGAATAATTCCATGTCACCAGCAAATGGGGTCCCACAACCTCTGACAGATTTTCTGTGTTGCTCAAAGGTCTTTTATGTTCTTCTCTCGGTAAGTGTTTCTAACTCTGCATGTACATTTAATCTACAAACGGCTTCATGTCTTTTACTAACCTATACGTTCCCCTTTGGAGTCCTCATTTCTCTGTTCTATGCCACAGTTGCTCCCATGTTGCTCATCAGGGGGCTGGATCTGGATTTCTGCAAGGCTGCTTGTAGTCGAGTATATTAATAAGCATATAAGCATGCATATATATATATATGTGTGTGTGTGTGTGTGTGTAAGTGTTTGTGTGTGTGTGTGAGTGTGTGAGTGTGTGTGTGTGTAAATGTAAATGATGAATGTGTGAACATTTTGAAAATGTAAAGAATCTCTAAATATTGCAAAGGTTTCTTTTCCAATTGCATCTAGGCCGATAACCAATCAGAACTCTTTATTTTAAGTGTGTCTTTTCAAGAGACTCTGGAAAGTTAAACTGGTGGGAGAGGCAGCAGAGCCCATTTGGAGTTAACTCCTCACCCAGCTCTCCACTATAAGAGAGGGAAAAAGTGATTATTCACTGTAACCAAAGAGAGTCACTTCACTGCATATGAACTCCACCAATTCTCAGCATTTTGAATCTCCACAATTTGACAGTTTTCTAAACTTGTATCCTTCCATGAACTGCGGCATAAAAAGAGCCGAGCCCAAATTTGCCTCTAACTCAAATCTCCAACTCCAAAGGGTCTCTCGTTTTCATCCAGAGACCACTTACCGTGTAGAAAAATGCCCAGAGACCAACATTCTCTACAAATGGGGGTAGCGGTGGTCTAGTGGTTAGGCAGTTGGACCCAGGATCAGAAGAACATGGGTTTGAATCCCAGACCAGAAGGTTGCCCTGAGGTACCCTTGTACAAGATACTGTCCCCACCACTGCTCCCTGCATGCTTTAACAAGCTGCACAGTGTGTGTGGGTAAAAAGCAGAGGTGTGATTTCGTTGTGGCTTGCTGTGCTGTCTTACACAATGACAAGAATAGTCACTTTCACTTTTTTTGAACAGCACAAGTGTAGAAAAAATGATCTAGTTAGAATAAACAAATGATTTAGTCTCTTTTTTAGTGAGCATTAGGAATAAATTCAGCACTTCAGAAACACCGGAAGTTGTATTAATAAGTGAGAGAATTCAGTAGTGTTTCATTCGATTCAAGGCAGCGATGATTGTAATAAAAATGAATTAAAAGTCAATTTGTAAAAAAAAAAGACCAAAAAAAAAAAAACAGAAATGAGTGAAATGTACAAAAAATGAGGTTATAAATGTGGTGCTGCTAGTTCTCATTGTTCCTCTGAAAAACAAAATTTGGTCATCTATTACTGAAACTATATTATGTTATTACAATAATATATCACCGCACACTGGAACGCTTCACCATATCTCTACCTTGACAGAGACAAAATGTGATTTTTCATGGTAAACAAAGAGAGTCCCTTCACTGCATATGAACTCCACCACTTCCCAGTACTTTGGGATATCTTCACGATCTGACAGCTTCTCTCCATGTACCGAGGCATAAAAGTGATCCGGGCCCAAACTGGCCTCCAATTCCAATCCCCAAACCTCCTACTGTTGCAAAAACACTCCCCAGGCTCCGGGCAATCGCCCATTGGCATGGACTGCCTCCCTTGCTGTCCAGGGTGCATTCTGCACTGGAGTCGGGGGGAGTGGAGTCTAAGCACTAACCACTAACTGCTTCCCTTTTAGCTGTCAAAACTGCTCCTGCTGCTGGCCCTCGGGAGGCAGATCTATTTCCATCACGCGATTCTGCGGGTACCACAACCGCCAAGTCCCAAGCAGCGGCTACAGTGAGGCCTGCAAATGAAACAAGTCACTCAAGGCTGGAAGCAGAAGTCGTTTCGGCTCCTTATAAGACAGACGTGTCTCACACTCGCGTGCACAATCAGCGAGAAAGGCCGTAACCCCAGTTAGCTTCGAGGCCCGTAGTGCTTTACGCCCTTTTGAGCTGAGGCTCTATATTAAGCATGTTAGCTAATGGTGGGAGACTTGCATGGCATGTACGGCTGGACCTGGTTTTTAAAAAGCTAATTTTAATATTCAAGAAAGGACAAAGAAGCATAGATCTTTGAAAAAAAAAGGCCCTTACTGATTGAAAAAAGCGGAACGAGAGCATGGACTCTCCCGCTTAAGAGGATGTTGTCGAGCCCTCTCTGCTCAGGTTCCAGTAAAATGATAAATAAACTGGCATTTAAATGTCTGACACCTTGCCAGCTTTCACACTCTCTGCAGCAACTCACATATGCCTGCAGAGCCGCGCCGCATTATTCGGAGTGCTAAACGTAATCCTTCGGTAATCCTCCGGATGGAAAAAAGTTATCAAGGAGGGAGGGGTGATGTGCCTGCATTTTTGGGAAGCAATATGAGTTTCTTTTCTGGAGGTCTCTATAGCTGTCAATGCAGTCTCCGGTTCAGTTCTACCAATTTGGTGACCATAAACGTGTTCACCTTGGGCGGCATCTCCTGAACATCATTAGAATGGAAAACACTGACATTTCTCTTTGTTTAATCCACCTTAATGAGGCTAAATTTAGAGAGTGGTGGAAGCTGAAGGTGACTGAGCCCCAAAGGGGGTCTTTAAAAAGCCGCGAGGGGGACAGCAGCTCCGCCGCTGGTGTCATGTGTTGTTCATGGGCAGATGCTCACCAAGTGGTTTCTGCTTTTAATGGGAGATGAAACATTGGGCTTCACATTTGCAGTAATAGATTTATTCAAATTTCTGATTCAAATTCAGACTTTTTGTCTTGGCAGCTCAAATTGGTTTTAAACTTTTAATCTGAACTGACCATTCCATACCATCTGACCAGACCTGAGAGCAGATACAAAATTGGCTCAGATTTTTAATTATGCGCTACTTGAACCCTGTATTATGAACATATCCAGAAAGTCAGGGCATGGGGCACAAAGATGTGGTAAAAGGATCTGAGCTGTGTTATAAAGAACCAAAACCAGGCACGAGATTACACCCGATGGCACGGGCGAGTTTACACCATACGCTGAAGCTGCAAACAGAAAGAACAAGGTGCTAAACGTATTTGATACTGATAAATGTTGGCTTCACAATTCCCAACAGTCTGGTGCGCCAGCTGAATGGGCACCAGCCTACCCACTTTGGGAAAATGTGAGAGGGTGTTTCAAATGCAAAAGCTGGCAGTTCATTCTCACCTTAGTCAGGAACTCTAGCAAGGTGCAGCTGCCACTGAATGGCTTTATAACTGGAGAAAGCCATGCAATTACATGCATCCTATTTCACAAATTATGAACTGAAGCCATCGTGCAGCATCAGGATTTTCTTTAAGATATAGCCTAACTGCCATGCAACAACGCTCCCTTTTTTATTTGAAATTTTATTTGAAAGTGACTATTCTTGCCATCGTGAAACACAGCACAGCACAGCACACAGTGAACCACAATGAAATTACACCTCTGCATTTCACCCACACACAAGCACATGCAGCAGGGGGCAGCTATTGAAAGCTCCCGGGGAGCGGTGAAGAGGATGGTACCTTGCTCAAGGGTACCTTAGGGCAACCAACTGGTCAGGGATTCTAACCCACCTTCTGATTCTGGGACCAACTCCTTAACCACGAGGCCACCGCTGCCCATTTTTCAGTTTTATTGGAATTCATATTCAGCTTTAACATGTATTACTCAATAACTATTAGAAATGATCTGGCCGTTACTATAAAACTACAATCCAAGTAACATAACATACAACATAAGACAAATATGAGCATTTAAATGTACTCCATTTTACATTACCATACGCAGGTAATGTCTGTCTGGCGTGCCCATGGCCTTTGATGCCGCATCGCATTATAATATTAGCTTGGATATGATTTTTCTCCAGGATTAGTCAGTTCATGCCCGCTAACAAAAGACAACATTACTGAAAAATCAGTTTGTTAGAGGACATGATAATTATCTCAGATGAAATGTGCAATCCTTTCTCCTCTTCTGGGAAGTAATTGTTGTACATTTTTCTGTTTCAGCCCCAGCATACAGTGTCCAAGATCTTTCCTGCTTTGTGTTAGGCAAAACCACTGTGCAACTGCATTTATGAGAAAACCAGATAAGGCCTGGTGGCAGTCCAGCACTCAGCGAGCTTGGCCAGGAAATGGGGGGCATGGCTTTGATCCGAGGCTATTACATCCCGCTACACCACTAAAGCAAAAGCACTGGACTCCAGAAATGAGTCAGTAAACAATACAGTATGGGGAAATGTTTAATGTACTTCCAGTCCATATATCAGCTTCAGCTTCGCATAGACGAACAAGGACTATTTTTTATAAAACTGAAGCATTTGGTCCACTGTTGGACGCTGTCTCTACAATAAGAACTTGGCTTTTATGCAGCACTGTCGTTCATCCACTGTATTATCTAAAATGCTTTAAGGCCTGGAGATCACGCAGGCACCTTCACCTTCTCTTTTGGAAGCCAGTCCTGAGTTTTGTTTTGTCTGAAACTTCTGCGATTGGGTTCAGGAGATGAAATTCTCTTCTTATATTTCCTCCCATCTCTCCATTCATACTTCCTCTAATAGCATGTTATAAAGCATCTGTTTGCAGAGGAGCACCCTGTGTTAGGATGCCTCCCCCATACTTCAGTGAATATTACGTGTCACTTGACACTTTATTAGCATACAATCAGCTTGAGGTGGGAGGCAAGAACTTTCTGTATTACTCTGGAAGAAAAAAAAGAAAAAAGCCTCCCAAGTCATTTGAACACGGCCGTTGAACATTTTTGTAAAAGCCCCTGTCTGCACCAATGCCCAAGCTTTCAAAGTTAATCCACAACAAAACGCAGAAAAGCGGTTCAACACTTTCCGGACACGTTTCTCTAACACACATTAAAGTATGCCAACCTCAGTCATACTGGTGCTTTGAGAACGCTGGCAGGAGCTGAATTCTGAATGAAACTTGGGGATAGAGAGAGAGAGAGAGAGAGAGAGCTGAAACGTTGTCACACGGAGATTGAATGCAAATGTAAGTGAGGCTGACTGGCGTCTTATCCTGGCCTCTTGCAAAGGAAAGCTACAGTAAACATATCCATCACAGCCCGTTAAAGGAGAACCCAGCGTTATGTGGCATTACCGAGGATGAGAAATAACATTGTAGTTCCATTTCTCTGCCGGGTACTTACTGTGCCTGGAACTTCTCTGACATTTCAAACTCTGGAATGAATATGGATGTCGCTGTAGAACATATTCAGGCCTTGTAAGATCATTTAGTAAAGTGGGCCCCAAAACTTGAATCACATCAAGCCGGAATAAAAAGTAATGTCTTATTTATTGAGTTTTCCCTTGAATTTTTTGTCTGCTACGTTTCGGAGTTAGCAGCAGGGTATAATTCAAATGGAGAATAAAATGATACAAGATTCGCGGTGGCATCAATCGTCAAGTCGGTATGACTTTACAGTAAATTAATACAGTAATGCAAACCTACATGGCTTGAGAGCATCAGTCAACGCTGAGGAATAACTTTGCTTTTACAGACAGGAATCAATGCAAATAGATCGTTCATCAGGCTCTTGCAGGAGCGACAGCTGAAAGTAACACACCGGCGAAAAATCTTATTGACACAATGTTCTCCTTACCCCCCCATCAAGACGTGTTCCCTGCTCTCTTCTGGACAACTGAATCGGAGATATGACTGAGGATAAGCACAATAACAGTCATTTACAGAATCTTCCTCTAATCCTACAAGGTCGGTTGAGTCGTTTGTGATGCTGTATGATTCAAAGCTGTTGTTCAGCTTAACAGAAAAAAAAAAGTGCTAGAAGCACAGAGATGAGAAGTAACAAAATACAAACTTTGTATTTACTGTACTAGAGCTGAATTTTCATGTATGTGTACTTTACTTGAGTATATAATATAGTATTTTTATATATATATATATTTATTAAACAGTTTGTATATTTGTGGTCGAGGGTTCGAATCCCAGAGCAGTAGGTTGCCCTGAGGTACCCTTGAGCAAGGTACCGCCCCCATCACTGTTGCCCTGGCTCTTTAAATAGCTGCCCCTTGCTGCATGGTATGTATGGGTGAAAAGCAGGGGTTGGCAGTGGTGGCCTTGTGTTGAGGGACTAGGCCCCAGGACTGGAAGGATGTGGGTTACCATCCCCATCACTGCTGTGGGTACCATCCCCATCACTGCTCCCCGGGTGCTTTAGATAGCTGCTCCCTGCTGGACGGTGTGTGTGGGTGAAAAGCAGAGGCTGAATTTCATTGTGTCTCACTGTGTGCGGTGCCGTGTTTCACGATGACAAAAATAGTCACATTCACTTTCACATTCTTTTTTTTTTATTACTCATTACATTTCTGGGACCGACGCTTTATTTTAATGCATTTGAGGAATTATTCATGATTTTTATTTTGCATCACTGCCTCCTTCCCCTCCAAGACTGATTTCACTCTAAAACTAAACAGACATAAAAAATGATCCCTCGTTGTGGCCATCAGTGCAGGTCACAAACGACAGACGTAAAAAGATGTTATCGATGTAAAAGACATGACTGAAGGGCTGGGTGGCTAAGGCATCTATTGAACGTGACGTTCACTTATATATATTTTTCTGATACTAAGCTCCCTCAAATCTGTACTTTTGCAGACCAGAATCAGTGCTTCTACTTTTAGCAGAGACATTTTTATAAAAGTGTGTTTTGCCACCTCTGCAGAAGCCAGATAACTGAGTATAGGATTACTTTGCTTCAGCACAAGCGTGTGTGATGATGTACAATTACTGTTGATGCTAATTCTTAATACTTAGCTACTTTATCCTTGTAGCTTAATGCAAAACCATGTTTTGGCTGCTCAGCTACATCTGGGCTGGGGGGCAAATGTGTACATTCTAATGTTTTCGCCTTGCTTTCAGTTCAGCGTGCAAAGAGATAATGTGGCATTACTTTGGTGGCCACAATGCAAAAAGTGAAAGCGAGATAGAGACATCAGCTCAGAGGGAGAACCACTGAAGTAGGGAGGGAAGGAGGGAGGGAGGGGAGTAGTAAGAAGAGAGGCAGAGAGAGAGAGAGAGAGAGAGAGAGAGAGAGAGGGAACAGATAGTCAGGCAAAGGGACTCTGTGAGGTCGGTAATGCTGAACCCTGGCAGTGTTATCAACAAGCACAACAGCTCAGCTCTGCCCATTGGAACAGGCTAGAAAGATAATGCCTGGGGTTAAACTCTGCCGCTCCAGCACCCACAAACCTCTTTAAGCAACTGCTCTTTAATGCACGCCAAACCGCTTGACTTTGCTTTTTCTGAGGATATCTCACAGTCTGGATTTAAATGAGCCAGGCACGGCAGAAAGCTCAAAGACAGGGCAGGATTTTCAAATGAAATGCTAATGACTATGACAGGCTATGAAGTGTAAAGTGTACAGAATGTTCGTGAATCTGATTGGCTGAGGCACTTTCAAGACCAGTGTAAAAAACCTCTGATCATGATCACACATATTTATGCATATATACATATATATATATATATCCATATGTGTGTGTGTGTGTGTGTCTGTATTGCCATTTCACATCAAACCATCATGAACGTGTTTATGGCACCGGCGACTGAATGATTTTACTCAATGAATGAATGAAGGTTTGCAGCTGCCCTTTACCGCGTGTGAACATTTAATGATGAACGCACCAATAGAAATTTAAAAAAGCAAACCGTTCTATTCAAAAAGAATGCTTGGCCTGAACAAATGTCAAGCTGAAGTTAAAATCTCAGCATTTATTCCATCATGTGTCATTTCAAGACAAAAATTAAAGAATCAAAATCGCCTGCTTCGAAACCATTTCTGATTTGTAGTTACTTTACAACGTACCAGAAGCAGAGAAAGTTTAAGACCGATCATTTCCGCCATATCCGTACTGACCGGCGCCCCAACCTATAATCAAGTAAAAACCCATGGCTAGCTCAGAGTCCTTCCCTGTTACAATGGGATCCTTGAAAATATGTAATGATCCAGAAGAAAAATTCATTTTTTATTATAATATTGTCAATATTCATCAGGCAGTCTATTCACCAGGGAAGCTCAAACAGAGCTGGCAACTGTGGATGTGAAAACAGGCAGGCTTACTGCTCACTTATTGCGGTCTTCAATTCCCAAGTGATGCGCCGTAAAAGAGAAATGAATTGGTAACCAGAGAGTAATTTGATTCAGGGCTAGCAGGCACCACCATTACAACCTTGTGTGCGCCACTTAGACTCGAGCCGCCCCTGGGGCACAATAAAGAGAGGGTAAGAAAGAGGGTTAAAAGTGTAGGAAAAAGAGAAAGGGAAGACAATATGCAGGAAAAAAGAAGGAGACCTGATAACAATCCACAGACACATTACTAGACCTATACTTCGAAATGAATCAATGTATGCCAAATGCATTTGGGATCCATCAGAACAATCGGTCGGGAATGGAGGCCACGTGTTGCTAAAGGCAACATGTGTTAAAAGCATTTCATGTATCTTTGTGATACCACATGCTGGCAGCTGAGACAAAGTGCCTTTAATGAAAAACATATCAACTGCCTGTCAAAAGTTTCAAAATGCTTTTAATAAACGTGCTCTCCGTTCGCATTAGCTAATCTTATTAAATAGATTACTGTCTCAAAAATGCCAGGCGCTGTTCTAAAAAGTACAAAACTATAAGAACTGACAAAATAACGAATAATGTCAAACTCAATCCATTTTATCGTTTTGATGATAGCATTTTAGTTTGCTTTTAACTAGAGGTGCACAGTCATGAGAGAGAGAGAGAGAGAGAGAGAGAGAGAGAGAGAGAGAGAGAGAGAGAGAGCGAGAGAGAGAGAGAGAGAGAGAGAGAGAGAGAGAGAGAGAGCAGTTGTGGCCTAGTGTTTAGGGACTAGACCCCAGGATCCAAAGGTTGTGGGTTTGAATCCCAGAGCAGTAGGTTTGCCTGATTTACCCTTGAGCAAGGTACCGTCACCATCACTGCTCCCCGGGCACTTTGAATAGCTGCCCCCTCCTACATGTGTGTGTGGGTTAAATGCAGAGGCTACTGGCAGCTGTGTCCTATTGTTTAGGGAGTCTGCCCCAGGACCGGAAGGTTGTGGGTTGGAGGCAGAGGCTGCTTTTAAATGACAATTGTCACTTTCACTTCATATATATGTGTGTTTTAAAGCAAATGGCAATTATATATATAAATAAAATAAATAAATATATATATATATATATACTTTAAAACACGGATGTCCATGTTTGAGGAAATTATGCAGTTCAAACAATTTTCAAACGTACAAATGCTAAAACAAGGAAAATCACAGGCAGTCGGTCGTCATCAAACTGCAATTACATTTTAGATTAACTGCCCACTGATGCATTTGGCTGCTAAATAAAAAAATCCATGTGGACAAATTATTATCAGCAAACAAACAATCACTGTACAGGTTATACGACATGACTGGTGGAGCGGCTCATGGATGAAGCTGAAACAGTGGTGCCAAACGTTTGATGGAACATATATTAGGATAAAAACAGCATAAATTCAGAACGAGGGTGTCAGAAGGGAGAACAGGGCTTGGCCTCCGGGGCTCTGTGCCGTTTGAAAAGCAGCTGGAGTTCTGCGGAGGACAGAGGGAGATCACACAACAGCCTTTTTGATCTCTTCTGCTCTTTAAAGACCCTGATGGGAACGACTGCAGCTGGTCTTCAAAAAAGCACTGCTGTCTCGGCTAAAACGTCCAATATGTGAATATGCGATGCTCATTGTTTGTGAGCTCACTCAGAATCCTGTGGTTTGATTTGTGTTGGGCTTAAATCAATGCCCAATCTCTCGATGACATTTCTACTGAGACAAGTTTTGTCTCTTTGACTCTCTCAGAAAAAAACAACTTTCATTCTTAGGCCTTTGAAATCTAATTTACTACAACTATAGCAGTTTGGCTTTAGAGTTTGTCTTCTCTCGTGATGCGCGAGGGGGTAAAAGGTTAATGCAGTTAGCGTACACCTCTAAAATCATCAAACAGCCTCAAACCGTGGTGTTAGATCTGACTTAGATTTCACTGGTAGGTTGCCCTTAGGCACCCTTGAGCAAGGTACCATCCCCATCACTGCTCCCCAGGCACTTCCAATTGCTGCCCCCTGCTGCACGTGTGCATGGGTAAAATGCAGAGGCTGCATTTCGCTGTGGTTGACTGTGTGTTGTGCAGTGCAAGAACCTGTTATCTATAAAACTGGTCAACAGTATGTAATATATTTATTATTTCAGCTTATTTTCAGCTTTCGGCTTGGACTGATCTTCATAAAAGGTTTACAGGATGGTATTAAGACCAGCTATGCTACACGGGTTGGAGACTGATGCATTGAATGTGAAAAGATGGCAGAGCTGAAGCTGGCAGAATTAAAGATGCTGAGATTTGGGTCGGGAGCGAGGATGGACCGGATTAGAAATGAGTATATTAGAGCGACAGCTCAGGTTGGACGATTTGATGAGTTGTGCTGGTTTGGACATGTCCAGAGGAGAGACGAGGATTATATTGGAAGGAGGATGTTGAAGATGGAGCGGCTAGACAAGAAAAGAGAAAGGCCAAAGAGGAGGTTTATGGATGTGGTGAGAGGACATGCAGGTGGCCGGTGTGAAAGAGGATGAAGAAGAGGACAGGAAGAAATGGAAACTGATGATTGGCTGTGGTGACCCCTAAATGGAATCAGCCAGAAGAAAAGAAGAAGAACAGTCTGAGTACATTGCAGTGTCTACAGCTATTAACTGATGGAAATAAAACTCGACTCACACTCGGTGGTCAGAGACTCAAGGCAGAGAGAGAGTATTTTCATGTAATAAAACCATTTAAACATCTGTTAAAAAACAGCCAACATCACAGTTTCATTTCAAGCGCTTGCTACCCCGATTGCTCCCACAACGGCGCTAATGAAACAAAGCTCAAAAATGTAAATTTGTTTGCTGAGCTGATTAGCAGCGATAGTTTTCCCAACAGTCACCAGGGAGACGGAGAGAGAGAAGCCTCTGGAGCTGTGGAGTAGATATACTTGCAGATCTTCGGAACATGTGCGTCTACACTTGTGTATTGAGGCATTATAGTGGCTGTGCTTCCTTTGGTACAAAATCTGAAGTGGCAGTCTGCACAGGTGATAATGTGGGTATGACTACAAATGTGAGAAAAAAGTCAAAAAATACCACGTGAAGTGCGAGCGGAAATGAGAGTGTGAAAGTGTATAGGTTTCTCGGGGTTTGATTTTCACCGTTACTTTGCATATAAGTTAGGAAAAATAAGTACAATGTTTTCATTGCTTCACTTTTCTCTCGCACACTCAGCTCAAGACTGTAAAGTACATTAACACTGACCATATTAATTAATGATGCTAGAAGCAGATAGATAGATAGATAGATAGATGGATGGATGGATGGATGGACGGACAGAGAGATAGATAGACTATAAATGTAATTATTGACTTTAATTCGAATTGTAAATGTGAACAAATGTTTTACTGCTCCAGGCTGCAGTCCTTAAATATACAAGGTTCTAGATATGAAAGTGACTATTCTTGTCATTGTGAAACGCAGCACAGCACAACACAACGAAATTCAACCTCTGCGTTTCACCCATGCACACACATGCAGCAGGGGGCAGCTATTGAAAGCGCCCGAGGAGCAGTGACGGGGACGGTACCTTGCACAAGGGTACCTCAGGGCAACCTACTGGGGAGGGAATCGAACCCACAGTCTTCCGAGCCAGGGCAACTCCCTAAACTCTAGGCCACCGCTGCCCCAGATGAAGGGGTTCCCACCACGCAGCGTTCAACATCAGCAGTAAATGAATCACCTGATCTTCTGGAATCATCTGCACCTGTTTCTTCACCGCTTCATGTCTTATATATATGCATAAATAAGTTAGACACTTGGGACTGCTTGAAGGTTCAGACGTAAATCACTGTGTGGATTAACCAACCAATCAAACTGCTCAGGTACAGAGACTGTACTGAAAATGAGACACAAAAACGTTATTCTTTCATGTTTTGAACATTAAATGAGGCAGAAAAAGCTGTAGGTGCTGAATGTAAAGATAACAAAGCTGTCAGTGTTTGGCGAGTGACCTAATAGTCTCTTTTGAACATATTTGTCTGTACTGTGTAGCTGGAAGAGCATTGCACATCTTCAAATCTTCGTACCTTTCTCTCTCGCTCTTCCGTCCTGCTTCAGGGGAACATGCAAAGCATCCAACCTCCTGAGCTCTGGTGGCACCTGATGTGACGCAGGGCTGAAAGAGGAGACGTTCCTTTTCAAAAGCCCATTCAGCCTCCGCTCTCATTAATCAAGTTACGGCTTCAGGGCCAGCGTCAGAATCAAAGGTGGTCGAGCCGGCTTCTCCTTTTAAAATCTCTCCCCTGCAGTGTCTGCGTCTGGTGTCTCTGAGCGCAGGACGGCGGGTGGACGACCCTGTCCAAACCGAGACCTGTGTCCCAGCTCTCTGAGGCTAAGGGGGCCTTTATGAAAGACCATTAATGGCTTTCTAAAGAAGCGACAATGGCACGGTAGGAGCCTGGCCACTCTTGTCGCC
The DNA here is from genome assembly GCA_017165825.1 of Hepsetus odoe. Classification (NCBI taxonomy): domain Eukaryota; kingdom Metazoa; phylum Chordata; class Actinopteri; order Characiformes; family Hepsetidae; genus Hepsetus; species Hepsetus odoe. The sequence continues at coordinate 4,285,592 of CM029387.1, forward strand.
TTTGTCATAAACACACAAGACTTGGGTGGTAAATATGAGTGTGAGACCTTCAGAGGAACACAGTGGAATACAGATACTTTCATGAACCAAGGCTTTACAGGCTGTTCTGATGATAGAGTTATTGCTGGGCAGCTCAAAGGAATCATCCGGCCAATAAATGTAACTTTAGCCCCCCAACGTGTGCTATTATGAACATTATATAATATTATTATGTTACATTACTTCATATAATCAGTAAAGATTAGGTCATGCCATGCGACATACAGATGAGCCAAAACATTATGACCACTCACAAGTGACGCACCGATTATTAACCACAGCACATGTCAAATATGAGAACTTGTCATGTGAAGTCATTAATAATTCATGCTTTTCGCAGTGGTCATAAAGCTTTGGCTCACGATTAGGTTATGTGATGACATATGGAGATACGCAGATGAGCCAAAACATTATGACCACTCACAACTGAAACAAATAACATTGATGTATAAACTGCACGTTGGGATCTTGTATTTGAAAGAAAAATGGGGGCGGTGGTGGCCTAGTGGTTAGGGAGTTGGGCCCCAGGCTCAGAAGATTGAGGGTTCAAATCCCAGACCCTCAGGTACCCTTGAGCAAGGTATCATCCCTGTCACTGCTCCCTGGGCACTTTCAGGAGCTGTCCCCTGCTGCACGCATTTATGTGTGTGGGTAAAATGCAGAGGTGTAATTCCGTTGTGGTTCACTGTGTGTTGGGTCGTGTTTCACAATGACAAGAATGTTCACTTTCACTTTAAATGGGTCGGCACAAAGACTGAGCTGATCAGAAGCCAAATCTCAGCAGCCAGACAAGTGGGTCAGAGCATCTCCAGTATCTCCTTTGAACAAGTCCCCAGTGAGCCACCGTGAACTTCTACTGACAGTGGGGACTTAGGAGACACAAAGCACCAACCAGTAACAGGGTGTTGAGTGTCCAGGTCTCACTGATTCCTGTGGGCAACAAAGTCTATCCTGTCTGACCTGAACCAACATATGGGCTACAGCGGCGGTGTCAGACTGTGTCATTATTAATGCTGGTTACGGGAGGAATGTGTCACAACATCACACCCTTGTGGGTCTGCTAACCCATGTACACTCTCTCAAACACCTACAACGGGGACACAAGTGTCAGGACTGCACCGTGACCTGTGCACCAAAATGTGTCCTGTCTTACTGCACACATTGTTTAGGAATGTAGAAGAGCATCTCACATATCTCGAATAACGGTCGAATCTGAAAAGGGCTAATTCGATTTTTTACACAGAAAATTACTACAATAGCATCTTCTCACTGATCTGTGCTTATCCACTCTTTAATCCGTCATGCAGTTGATGGGTTGGTTTTTGGTTACGTTCTGGATACGGAGCTCTAAGCAGCATTTCAATAATATGGATCAGACTGGCCTTGCTGAAAATTCTGAATTGTATCTGTCCAGAGGCTGCGAACTTTATATGTGCTCTGTGCAGCACAGAGTAGAAGAAATTGGAAAATTCAGCAGGTCCATTTAGCAGTGACTTGGCCCTTTCCATGCATTTACATTTTGTCATTTTGCTGCTGCTTCTGACTAGAACGACTCACTTTAACTTACTGCACGCCACCTGCGGCACCTGAGTCCACGACCCTTAGAGTCCCAAATTATCTGGCCACATTCAGTGTGTCAGGCTCTACAGCATGGCAATGTGGAAATCCTCCTTTTGTTCCTTTTGTAAAATATTAAGCACTTAGATATTATTGTTATCATTGATTTATTGTCAGTGTTTATATATTACTGCATTATTGTCACTGACTTGTATTTTTATTACATTCTGCTTAGGCTACATAGTCAGTTACATCTTTAATTGGTATTAAATCTGCACCGTTTTATTTTTTTCTTGTTCTTTTTTTCCAATATTAACTACAGCAACTCACTTTAACTTACTGGAGGCCACCCAGAGCACGAGTCCACAACCCTTTGAGTCCCAAATCATCACCATTCAGTGTGTCAGGCTCTCAAGAATGGAAATGTAAGCGTCGTCCCTTTTTTTTTCTCTAAAACAACAGTCAACGCTTACATGTTATTGTCACTGATTTATTGTCAGTGGTTATATAGCACAGTATTATTGTGATGGATTTATATTATATTTTTATTACTTGTGTATTCATTACATTCTACTAAGGCTACAAAGCTGGTTGCGACATTAATTGCACTATTCATGTCTTTCCCATTTTTTTATTTTAATCAATTACAAAAAGGACAAAAATGTGTCCAGAATGTCTTTCTTTCTCCATTAAAAATGTCCATCTTCAACAGAATTTCTCTGCTTGTTTCAATGAGCAGAGCGCAAAAAACAACCCCCAAAAGACATGGTAACTGAAAAATTAGCCGTGTTGCTGCTGCTGACTATTACAAATGAACGGGACGGCTGTAGAAGGTTTAGGGACGCACCCTGATGTCTTGATATTGTGTGATTTCTGGAGACTTCTGCTACAAGGACGCTTTTAAGAAATTCAGCCCACAGCTGAAGCCCGTCATGACGAATTATGTGGGTTTGCGTTTGCTAGGAATGTCTAGAGCTTTTCTTATCTAACAAATGTAAAAGCAACTGTCAGCTCTCGGGGTTTTCATGAACATAGGGACATTTGCAATGCCAGCGGTGATCTGTGGGGGAGAGGGGGGACGTCTTGTCTCACACTGATGATATCACTTGGTTCCATTCCACAGCACATCATTACTCTCCCCAGTAACAGCTGGCCACACTGTGCGTGTTTACAAACTGATAAGAGGAAGGTGAACATGAAGCAGGACACAGCACTCTTAACAAAGCAGGATGCCTTTGGGGAAATTAACCAGAAAGGTTTAGATAGACACAAATTACAAGCCAAGACTTGAAAAAAAAAAACATGTTTGGTCTGTGTTGTCCATCCTCTGGCCAGTCTGACCACAAAGCCACAAATAAATAAATCAGATTTTAGTACATTCACCCACATAACCATCATTAGTGGACATCAGAGCAAAAGAAAAGTTGTCAAAAGTGGACCCTTAAGCAGAATGAACAGCTAATACAGCCACTAAAGTGAGCTTAATATAGTATGTGGCAGTAACAAGGTGGAAACAGTAGTACCAGATAGATGTGTCTTATGAAGTGCCCGGTAAAGGAGTAAAAAGAAATTGTAGTAATTTTATCATGAACTAACTACTGCAATACGTTATTGAACAAAAAGCAATAGACACAGGGCTGATTTCCTCATGAGACGTGAAAAATATTGAAAAATATATATTTCTACACTTCTTCATATTCCTGAGCCAAATCTACAGAGATAAGGTTTAAAACACTGCATGTTTTTAAAATGATCCATCATTTAAGTCAGTTTAGGTAGGATGGAGTAGAAAAACCCCCCAACACATGCAGGACAGGGGTACTCCAGGAGAAGAACCGAGAACCACTGGTGTGGAGAAATAGGGGGATAAGGATAGATGAATGGTGAGGGTCTTGAGGGGAGTAGGATGGGGGTGCAGGATTAAGAGTGACATGCTGTAGTCCTGGGGGGGGGTGAATTTACAGCGTTGTCGTGATGAGGAATGGCTCGGTCTGAGGCTGGTGACAAGGTTGCTGAGAATGAAAAACCTCCACCATACAGCTTGCTTCTACAAAGCCATGTCTGCTGAGAGGGAATTAAGCTTTCTCTCCTCATACACACACTTACACACCCAGCCTGGGTGACGGCAGCTGCTTTCCCTGTGGTGAATCGTCTGATTTCCTAGTTACCTCCTTCCGCACTAATGAGTTTCCCCCAAGCTTGTTTATCCTCCGTAACATTTTACTGCATGATTCTGCAATGATACAGCCTTTTTAGGCAGGGTTCTCAAATCTCAGCCAGGAATGCATTTTACTATTGTTGCTGTAGTACAAATGTGTGAAATTAATAAAATGTAGATGTTTTAGCTCTTTGCTGAGGAAAGAGAGGCCACAATGTCACAACCTCATTATCCCAACGAAAGGTCTCCTGTAAAAGCATCGGAAGGATGCATCCTGAAAACCGAGTTACCTTTTTCATCATGAAAGTCGGTGATTGGTGTTCAAACCTGTATTCGGTTAGAAACCCCTGTCAGCCCCATTTTGATGCCTGAGAATAACTCACAGTAAGAGCTCAAGAACAGCCTGCACAGGAGGGGTTAGTGGAAGTGCAGTGATACAATCAGGACCCTTAACACCGGGACACGAGTCTGTATGCTCCACAAATAAAGTCAAAACTATTTTTGGAATTTTGGGTAGGCATGCATTCATATATTTATACGCTTGATTCTGATTTTCAGTACTTTCTGTTTGTACATGAATGAATGAATTGATGAATGAATGAATGAAAAAACAAACAAATGAGGAAGTGAGTGAGTGAGTGAGTGAGTGAATGAATGCAGGAATGAGTGAGTGGGTGAGTGAGTGAGTGAGTGGGTGAGTGAGTGAGTGAGTGAGTGAGTGAGTGAGTGAGTGAGTGAAGGAAGGAAGGAAGGAATGATATTTGCTGTATTAGTTTCTGGTCAAAGATCCTATCTGACCTACTGTAATCCTAAATAATGATATTTCTATGTAACTTTATCTGATTTATCTGAACTTTTGTGACTTAATGTTACACTTACGGCCCCTAGGGCTGTTAGTTAACCCCTGTCTAAACAGTACATTGTAGCATGGTTGTGGTGGATAGTATAAAAATCTCAAATGCTTTTAAAGCGATTAAGCAAAAGTGATGAAGTAATCATCAAATCGAAAACGTCGAAAACTGATATTGTGCATTCCAAAAAAAAAAAAAAACGTATACTGCAATATTTATCTGCTCTCCGCGTTAGCTTTAAAGTAACCACTACTCTCTTAGTTTACTGCTGTTACTTTCCTAATTTGACTAATTCCAGGATATTTATGGACTAACAAGGACATGCAGTGTCATTGATTTTGCTCAGGCCTGTTTAAGTCCATTTAAAAGGAGATGCACTAAAAGTTAATCTTAGATCCATTTTTGCCTTAAAAGCCTTGGAAGCTACCTTGGGTTTTGCAAGGACGTCCCGAGTCTGGTCTAATTACACCGTGGAGTGAATTTGGTGGCATTCACCATGACCACGGAAAAAAAGACTTGACAGTAAATCCACCCTCGTTACACTGATTTGTTACCTGCTTTGCAAGGAGAAATAACAGACTTTACTCTTCTTCTTTACTCATACTTTTCTTTTGATAGAAATCAAAGGAACAGTTCAATGAAGAAACGATATAAGAAATGAAACGACAAATTACGACAAATTTTGCTAATCTATGCCTAGCATCCACAGTACCTTCGGTCAACCTTATTCCACTAAGGACTGATGTCTTTCTGCAAACCTAGGAAGGACTGTCACCTAAAAACAGACAGTATTGAATGGAGTGAATGTTCTCTTTATGCATGACATGGCCCAGGGAGAGTGTGCCTCTGAATGTTAGCATCTGCCCACCTTGCACAAACATATGGGTCTGGATTTGAGAGCTAAAAGAGATGCCCACTACACAGCCCAAGGGTTTTTTGTTTCAGAGCGATGCCAAGCCAGAATATAAATCTGAAAACAGAATGCAAGGACCGTTTGAGTCCATCCTCTGTCCATATTTCCATCTTCCTTCCTTCTTTGGCCTTGAACTGGGGCCGAGAAGTAACACTGGAGTCTGAAAAGGTTAAGATAGAAGTCGAGGCCATCTGATACTGATAGCCCAACACTACAAACGCGAATATAATGAAATATTCACTGATAGTTTCTCGCTTCTCTCCGGAGCTCATAATCTTTTTCAAGCAATCTCCTTGTAATATCAGCCCACCACTGACCTGTGAGTTTGTGCGCAAAACAAACAGAGCACTTTTGTAAGAGTGATAATATGTTTTTAAAAAAAGCAACCATGAGCAGTGACGATAACAACCACAACCAGCAGGGATTTACGAATATTCAGGAATTCAGGGCTGATGCATAGGCACTATACTTTCCAGCAAAAATCTTGAGAGGCTGATACATAAACATTTAGAACATTTCATGTTGGCTTCAGCAAGTATTTACAATGACAATCCTGTTGATGCTAGCTTTGAGCATTTATCAAAAGGAGAACCTTCAATATTGGACTAAATCACAAAAAAATACTCATTTGCACATCAGTGTCAATATTTGTTTGGCCCATTACAAAGGTGACAATAGGCTGTGTCCCAATTGCTGAACGAAGCTAATTTTGCATGGTACATTGACAGAGCACTCTAGCATGTGAACCCTTCTGTCCAGAAATCAAGGAAAGTGGATCAGCAGGAAGTGTTCTGCAACTTTTAAAATGCAACCCATGTTTACTTGTTTGGAAGAATGTACATGTTCATTTGCACATAGAGCCAGGAAGTGAGATACGATCACAAGCAGTCAATGTGGAGAACTTTGCTTTGTAAGATCAGCCAAGACAGATGTTAACACTTCATATGATCATTCTGTCTGGTTTTCTGTTAAATATTAAAATGAAAAAGTAAGTATGACCACACTTGAACATGCAGGGGAATGAGCAGTGATGGTGCTGGATGAAGCCATTCAGCCACAAGAACCAACCTTAACTATCACTACTACAGAGCTTTCCAAACTCATGCAGCCTAGTGTGGCCTGACCTACTATTATCCCATTAGTAGTGACAGTTTCACAGCCAGCCCTGTCAATTCTGAGCTACAGCTGATTTCAGAAAGTGTCGCCAGCGCGAATGACACCCATGGATTACTTTGTCAATAACATCCAACCATCATCACAAACATGAAGTCCTGATCTAAACACACACCTGCAGGTCTGTGTGGTTCAGTAAGGGTCGTCCGTACGGCCGGGCCCCAAATCCTCACACACTGTGCTTGGTGGCCCATGAAAATGCCAAGGCGCACCACGGCACACACAGTGCCAGACAACAGTAACGACGTCACACTTGGTCACCAGACCCCGGGGAGGAGGTGCTGCTGCTTTGGGGGAGCCAGGCGGGAGATGGAGGGGCTTGCTAGAGGAGGAGTGTGTGTATTATCCCAGCAAGACACCTGCTATTTTTGTGCAGTAGAGGCAGCACCTGCGTGAGCGGGCCTGTTGTGCTGATGCCCGCGTGCACGACCGCGATAACAGGGAGGCCATTCACGAGCACGGGGCCTCTGAGCGCTCGCTCTGTCTGTTTGTCTCTCTCTCCCTCTCTCTCTCACACACACACCTTCCCAGTTTCTTTCATACACACATAGACAAATTGGTAGCTTGTCCTTGGCTGAAATGTTCAGCTGACTCACTGGTCTTGAATCAGAAAAAAATAAAAAAACTGGAGCACATCTGAGAAGTAAACAGTGCCCAGTGCTGCAGAATAGCACAGTCTAACAGGTGATAAACTCATCTTCACCCCAGAGAGACACTGTGCTTGTCAATTTAATAGAAACATCTACTTTGTACTCGTTGGCCATTTTATCAGAAATGGCAACTGTACAGTTGGTTTACAGCATATGCAACAAATGCTCCTTCCCTCCAAAATCTCCCTCCATCTCATCCATCTATGGAAAGGAGGCACCATTAAACTACAGCTGATGTAATTTGGTACCATTTTCACTGGAAGCACTGGAAGGTAATATATCAACCTTTGCAGAGGTTTGAAACACCTGGATGTCACTGCTGGGATTAGTCCACAGTCCACAGTCCACAAATATTCAGCCAACAGTGCTCTTCTAGTAACGGGCAGTGGGCAGTGGTGGCCTAGTGGTTAGGTACTTGCCTAGAGAAGAATACATGTAGTGATCTCCAATCTGGGCACCAAAAGAGAAATGGCTGATAAATCCTTTTCAGGCACAGCCCTAGTCATGACTGGAAACCTTGCCACAGATGAATATGAATAGCTGGAATTTCAGAAAGTGTTTTGACAGGTTTAGAGGACAGAAAATGCCCTAAGTCTGATAGACTCCTGCATTGGTTAATCTCCAAAGACTGGTGAAAGTAACTGACAGTGTTGAAATTTTCAGCGTTGGAAAAAAAAGAGCAGGCATTGGCTCACTGATATTCTATTGGGATAAAAAGGGGTTATCTCCTTTTTATTCAATTTTTTCTCTTTTTTCAGTTTTACCCTTTTATTCTTTCTACCTCCGTCCTTGACTGTTTATTGAAAGACTGGCCTTTTTGAACTTCACTGCCTTCCAGGCCACAAATCCTATGGGCCAGGCAGGGAGTGAGAGAGAGCGAGGAAGAGAAAAGAACAAAGGGGGGCAGCAGTGCTGAATGGAAGACTGAAGCCAGAGCGTCAGGGTAAAATGTGCCGTTCCAGGTTTGCATGAGCTGACATGACACCTTAGCTGAGACTGAGACAGCAAGGGTACATTTAGGCAAACGGAGCAAACGTACTGCAGCAGAGACAGCTGCAAACGGAGGATATTTAACTATTAGACATGAATCTATTTGCACTACTTAGCTACTATATTCCTGTAAGGCAATGATGGATTCTCTTATTACCATGTCAAAGGCTGAATCCGGAACTGCGGGTTTAATCCGTACGAACAAGTCTCTTACACAAAGTAGGGCTTCAGAATGACAGCAGCAAAAAATCACATCTGGTCAAAGGCTTGATGCAGTGCTGCAGCATACAATCAATAAAAACGAGCCTCGTCTATTAAACGATGAATCCGTCCCATAAGAGTCACTACTGAAAATAGCATTTACATATGAAACAAACTCATCGTATAATGATTAGGCCATGATATACATACCAAATCTTCACCAGCCTCATATTCTTAGTCCAAGACTGACCCAGTTACTGCAGGGTTTAAGGAATATCAATAAATCTCAATAAGCCAATGGTATCCCCTAAATGAAATCCCCAAATGTATGACATCTATACACTTTTTGGGCCAAAGGAAAGAAAAACCATGAACATCACAATCAATCATTTGCAGAAACACCACCAACAACCCACCTGCCCCTAGAGTGGGTCATGGGCCTTGGCCAATGTCGCCACAAGGGCCATGGTTTTGCAGAGGTCTTGACTAGGGTACTGGAAATCCGACTAAAGCAAACAACAGCCTTTAAGTGCTAGTCCTTATTTTCAAAGATGAAATCAGCTGGCTAATGTTACACAAATGGGCTTCCTAAACCAATGACTCACAATGGTAGCCCTCAAACAACTATTAACCGATACGCCATTCCTGGTCAAATCAGCCACTGCAAGCTCAAACTTAGTGCAGCATTCTTACACTAACCACTGTCTGAAATCATATCTGCAAAAACAGCAACGGACTGAAATGACAATTCCATCTGACTTTTCGGCCCTCGTTCTTGATCACGAGGACAGTATTCTGCATACTGAAATCGATGTCAATAAGCCTCACACAATAATCGATGACCCAAATGGTGTCGGTCTGTGAGGCATGAGTATTCTTCCATTAACCACTGACTCAGATGGTACTCTTTAAAACAGAAAGTCTTAAAAGATCCTTCACTGACCCTCACATGATGTATATGTCCTTGGTCAAAGGCCAGCAGAGCCCATTTAAATCAATACACTTGAGGTAATATGGCTCAAAGGGATAAATCCATTTGCATATGAACGCAAACATTTGGACACTTTGGACAAAGGTTCTGGTCTATGAGACACTGGAATATTAAATTTCCCAATTCAAAAGGTCTTTAAAGCAAAAAATCCGTCCGAAAAGATACTTCTTGGTCAAAGGTCCAGTAGAATCATTTGAATGCAAACGATCGGACTTTTACCGGTGCTGGTCCATGAGGCGCTGGCAAATTTCTTTACCCAAACACTCAGGAAATACTCTTTAAAATATTAAAACAAAAAAGTCTTAAAACATACTTCACTGACCATCACATATAATCTGCATGGTCTAAGTGGCGTGCTGAGTCCAGTTCAGCACATTTCGATCAACAAAGGATGAGACATTACATTTGGTTGCAAACATTTGGACATTCAGCTTCTGGTCTATGATGCACTGGCATATTACATCACCTACTGTAAAAGGTCCTCTTTAAAAGAGAAAATCTGTCGTAAAACATATTTCACCTTCCATCACATGTGATCTACATGCTCTTGGTCAAAGGCTGAGTCCATTTAAATCAGCAGAAATGAGACAATAGCCTATGAATCAAATGGCACCATTCATGGAGAGCCATCTGAGAGCAAACCATCCCAGGTTTAGGTGTAAGTGTGATCTTCACCTGCCTGAATCAGTGACTGCAGTTGCGAGTCTATATCACACTGACATTTGTGCCGTTGACTCAGCAAACCTTTGTCTAAAGACTGAACCACTCTGATCTTCACAGACTGACTAGAAAATGGCCATTTTCACTCAGAGAGAAGAAAGGCACTGGAGATAAAATGTCTAACCATCACACAGGCCCCTACCTTCACCTGCTAAAGCCTCCACTGCTGGAAATGTGCTGGGGTGGGGGGGTGGTGGGGTATCACATCCTCCAGAGAAAGAAGGGATGAAGAGAGAGAAAGGAATGAAGGCAGCAGAGCGCGATGCTCCGTCCCGCTGCAGGACAGCTCAGCCCTGCGGACCCCCCGACACACCGGGACCCCCGCCGGACCGGGACCCCCGCCCCAGGACCTGCTCACCTGCTCGCTCTGCGGGTCTGGACTCACTGGATCCGATCAGTCCATCCGCCGGGGGGACATGTCTCCTTCTGCTCCCTCACACACACTCCGGGGCACTGCGGCGGCCAAAAGACAGTCCACACACACCCCGAGAGCGCGCGCTGTGTGTGTGTGTGTGTGTGTGTTAGAGAGAGTGAGATGGTGATGGAAGGTGTGGCTGCGTAACGGCGCGGATCCAAAAGCGCTCGCGCTCCTGTGAGACCGTTACAGGCTTCACACAGTATGTGTGTGTGTGTGTGTGTGTGTGAGTGTGTGTGCGTGCGTGTGCGCGCACGCGCGCGTGTATGTGTGTGTGTACAACAGCGCGAGCACGGACTGGTCTCCGCCACATGAGCGGATATGCTGCTCTGGTGGAGAGCACACACACACACACACACACACACACACACACACACACACTCTGAACAGGGACGGTTAGAGGTCTGTGTTACCCCCCCTCCGTCTATCTATCTATCTATCTATCTGTCTGTCTATCTCTCTCTCTCTCTCTCTTCAGGCTGTTTTATTGTTTTATAACTAAATGGCACATCTGCATCACTCAGACTTGCTTCCCAAAGACTCCCACTAATAAATGGGAACGCTGGATTTTTTTTACAGTCTGTAAAAAAGTGAGGAGTGTTGTGTGTCGTGCATTCAGCACTTTTAGAAACACAACGGCGCACCATTTTCACACACAAATCTATACAGCTTACCACAAAAACATGACATCTTTATTGTAACTGAAAAAATAAAAGCAAACGAACAGAACCTAAACAACCCCAGAGATTTTGGAGAAGTTCCGCTTTATAATATTGAGACGGGTTTGCAAAGTCACTTCTTTGATGTTGTAATAACATAGAAGTGTTTTCTTATTAATTCACTGCATTGATCTCCAATAGAGTCCCATTAAGCCTGTGCCTTCTTGTATAAAAGGGACACAATGTGCTGATCTACACCTTTCGGCCACAACTTTAGAACATCTGAAAGGTGACATGAATAAAGGATCATCTCATTACAATGGCACCTATGAAGGGGTGAGAGATGTTAGGCAGCAATTGAACAGTCATTGATTGGATGCCGAGGAAGAGTGAGGTGCCTGTGTGAGCCATTTTGGGTCGACTGGGTCTGAAAATCTTGGGTGTTACCAATATGCTGTGCTTCGAACCTACCAAAAGTGGTCAGAGGATGGATGACCGGAGATCCGGCGGCAGGGTCATGGACATCCAAGGATCACTGAAACATGGAGAGTGAAGGCTAGCCTGACTGGCCATGACAGAAAGGTGAACACAGGGCATCACAGCTTGTGTATCTGGCTACAAACCTGCAGACCGGTCAGAGTTCCCATGTTGACCCCTGTTGGCCAACAAATGCACCTACAATGAGCAGCTGAACATCAGAACTAGACCTTGAACTTTGTGGTCTGGCAGAGGGAATGTGATGCTCTTGGCCATGATCTGCTGGGAAACCTTGGGTCCTAGCATTTGCGTGGATGTAACTTTGATATGTAGCATCTACCCAAACATTGTTCCAGACCAAGTTCACTCCTTCATGGCAACAGTATCCCCAGCTGCTTCTGTAAATTAGATTCTGCACCCTGCACCATTCGAAAAATTGCTCAGGAACGATTTGGGGAACGAGTTCAAAGGGTTGCCTTGGCCTCCAGATTCCCCAGACCTCAATGAAAACAAAATGATGAAGCTCACACTGCACTCTAATGCCCCGTGCCATCTGGGGTTTGTGTGGAGTGGCACAGCAGGCTATGGGCATATGGGATATGGTTATACATCAGACGGGTCAGGAGAGAAAGCCACTCCTATCAGTAGCCTCAACATGAACCCAGTGCCATGAACCTGGTCACTGTTATTAAGAGTCCAGACAGAATTCTCCCTTTTCCTCAAATGTAGTTCGCCAGTGAAGGTAATGGTTACTTCCAAAAGTATTAGGACATTTATCCATTGAACTATAGGTTACTTCATACATTTTTACCTGTGTATCAGTCAACGATCTGTTTAAAATATATGCTACATATTGGATCCTAATGAACGGGGAAACCTGTCAAAATTGTACACCACATTTACTTTTACACTGAAGCAACTGGATCAATGCTTTTAACTCTGCTTAAAATCCAGCTGATGTTCTAAGTTGCATTTTTGACGACCATTAGTTAGATTGATGCTGATGGCTGACCAGGCCCTGTCAAAAGTTTAGCTACTCAAGCAGGGTGGTTGTGCTGCTAAATGGTCAGACGTAAAGAAAAGCATATCCTGTTTCTTAGCAGGAGTTTAAAACTGCCATGCCAGCCTTCACCCTCTCTTCATTTGTGGTGTTTCTTTTGTAACCAGGGCCATTGCTTGTAGATGGAACATCAAAAAAAATTGGGAGAAAAATCGGGAGCAAGAAATGATCACACAAAAAGTCATTTCCCATTGTTTAGTAATCTCGATTAGACTTCCGTTTTTGATGCTTTATGATGTTATTTAAGAAAAAACAGTCCAAAAAATGCCACTGATACATACACCTATAGATATTTTGACGTGAACAAGTTTAATATTCTGACAAATTATCACATGATGGGGCCCGTTGCCCCAACCACTTCCCTTACAATCATCAAACTGCTGTGAAAAACGAGTTACAATAATAAAGTAGTGTGTCTCGACGAGCTGATGCTAATCAAATGGGTTTTTTTCTGGCCCTTTTGATTAATCGCCCTCTTTCTTTCTCTCAAACAGACACACATACAGACACGTACGCAGGCAGCACAGAGAATTCAGTCTTAATACAACACAGACTTCACAGATGGGCTCTTTTGTGATTTAGTATCAAGCTGTGGAGGATACAATTTCAAGTCAAAACTGATACATACTGCCATAAAACATACCTCTCATATGGTCCAAGCCAAAGTCAACGTGCAGCAACTGAGCCAACAAGCAAACAGGTCTCCAGGTAACCGCATTCTACCGCACTCATTGTATTAATATACGATGCAGGATTCCCTCAATTAAACTCAGTGTCTGCACGTCTGGGAGAGGGCAGCATTGAAAAAAGATGCACAGTTCATTCAAAACTCTTGAGAACGGAACAAAAAAAAAGAAGCCTTTTTTGCAGGAAATGTGGTTGAAAACAGTCTGGCAGGATCAAAGGCTGAATTTACGAGGACTGAAACCACAGATCTTGTAAAGCGCACATAGAAAGTGTGATCAGAGGGAGAAAGAAAAGTGCGGCAGAGCGAGAGGGATCGAGAGAGTGCCCTTGTGAATACTGTAATGTTACTGTCAGGCAGATTTTTTTGAACGCTTCTGGGGAGATGGCATCAGGAAGCGATTACGGCCAATATTTTCAGCCTAAAGGTGCAGAAAACCGTTCCAATTTAGAGAAGGAACCCGTGGCAGATCCTAATATTTGACACAGACAAATTGGCCTAAGGACTGTGCTAAACCACCCAAAGGCCTGCGCGAGGATTTACTGAAAGTTAAAGCCGTGGCAAGCAGGTCAAAACTATAATCTTATATAAAGAAATGATGAGAGGGTCTTGGGTTTGGTTCCCAGGTGGGCTGGACGGTGTTTTCTGTGTGGGGTTTGTTGTCGGCGTGTCTTTCCTCTAGGAGCTCTGGTTTCCTCCCACCGTCCAAAGACATGAACGTCAGGAGAAATGGAGATGCCGAAATGCCCGTAGGTATTAGCGTGTGTGTATGTGTGAGTGTGTGTATCTGCCCTGCGATGGACTTGCAACCTGTCCAGGGGATCTCTCTGCCTTTCACCCTGTGAGAGCTGGGATAGACTCCAGCACACCCTAATTAGGACAAGCGGCTATAAAAATGAGTGAGAGAGCCAATTTGTGTAGCCATTCAACAGCTTGGCATTCAAGTTATGATGTGCATATTGTATATGTTCTTTATCTAAACACATAATTGCATCTTTTTTCCTCTTTAAAAGCGGCACATGCCCTTTACGTCGCGTGTCACATTACATTTTTCCCTTCTCTGGCTAAGGAAACTTGGGGACCAGCATGGGGTACACGCAGGCTTACTGGGTTGGAACTAACAGAGTGTGAAATTTTTATCAATCCAGCAAGCTTAATGTGAGCTCTTGAATGTAATGGGCTTAAACGACAAACATGAAGTGCTGCAATTGCCGCAGCAAGAGAAGATGCCGGTTTCCGTTTTACATTTCGGCTCCTCATTAGTGCCCTCTTTGACCCCTTGCTCTGACCTTTGGTGAGGACTGTAGTGCCCAGGACCAGGCCTATAACTATTATCCACACTCGTTGGAGAAACAAAGAAAAGGGCCTTCTGTAGTGAGTGAAGGTCCCTATGTTTATTAAATTATCTTCACATTATTGCACCATCTCAATTTAGCCTCAAAATTCGCCTGATTAAAAAAACGCACCTGTTGCAGCACAGAGCTTGCATGTCTCAAATCCATTTAACCAAGCACCCATGACATTTCTCGCCCTATAGGTCTGCACACTGTGGACGCTTGTGAAAGTGTGGCCTTTGATTAGGACTGCAGGGCCCAGGGTGCCCTTTAGGACTGGGTTTTTAACAAGTTGTCCCCAGCTGTGTTTTCTTTATGAGATCACTTCCTTCTCTCCCTGAGATGAAAGGGTTTAAGATAGTGAACTTAAACTGTACATCCAATTTGGACCAAACAGGAAAATATACAAAGGAAGATGCAGCTCAGTGGTTTAACATTAACCAAAAAAAAAAGTAATTGCTCAAAACCAGTGATGTTAAAACTGACCACAGCAACAAAGCTGGAGCATCCATTCATGGGACAGGGTGGCATGTTTTTCTGACATGAACAGCAGTGTACCAATCAGCATCTATTGAATTTTAGCTTCATTTCATCCAGTGCTCAACTCATCCAATGCAAAATAATCCAAATGCTGTATATAATATCGTTACTTAAGATTATTTTCTACCCATATTAGAATTTTTTTAGGCACTTGTGTAACTTAACAAGTAATCTTCAATATAATATAAAGATATTCATTTTCTACAAGCTTCAGAGGTCCAACTATACTTTGGCTTTTGGCTTATCTCACAATGTGGACAGAATTAAATGAAGGGATTCATGTGCTGCATTCAAAACAATGACTAGTGAAACTGTATCTTTATAATAACTATATGAGTGCACTATATCGCAAATGTCATTTTAATCAGAGCAGGATTCAATTACGTGGTTAATAAAGAGTGAACGCAAGCAGACAGCAGATACTTTTGCTGCCAGAATTTTTAGAATCAACGCTCGATTATATTTTTTCCCTTTGCTTGGAATTTTCATTGTATCTTGTTGAGCTGTGATCAAGATCGTTTAGATACAATGATTCTATATTATGATTCTAGATTCTATATAAACTCTCAGGTCCTGGAATCATTATTTGGCTCGTGATTTTCCTGCTCAAACACCTTTTTTAACTCACCTGTTATTTGTCAGTTTTAGGCACAAACCAGCATTGCTTCTAATTGATGTTGAATCCATTCGTGTACTTCCTACAATAATGAATTCAGTATTAAATTGGAATAATAAATGCTTTGTCGCCCTCTAGTGTTAGAAGTGAATAGTACAGTGTTGCCTATTGGACACTGCACCATTTGATCTGAAAAACAAAAATCAGAGATAAATAATCAAATAATCAAATCAGAAATAATACGATTCCAATAAAGAAGAAAATCTGGTACCATATAATCATTCCTTTATTTATCAGTTACGTTACAGCACGTACATCCTTCAGCTAAGAAAAGAAAAGGTGAAAATAAAAACAACGCCCATTAAGCTTCTTATATCAGAAGGGGAGTGATTACATCCTTATACACAGCTGAAACCAGAGAACAGATAATACTATCGTAACTCAAATTGGAGGGCTTACTGACTTTTTTTTTTTCTTTTTCTCCTCATTATTGCTTTTGAGCTAAGAAACAGGAAGTCATACACTGGTATTTGTACTCCTGACTTGAATTAGAGATTTGAATTTCAGCATTATAACTAAAGTTCTCTGAAGACCAAGACAAACCCAGTCTTCAGTACATACATTTTTTTTAACAGAAGGTTGATTTCGATCCTTAGGTCTGGATCATTCTGAGCACTGTGTTCTTTTCGTGTTCACCAAATGAGCTCGTTTCATCTGCAGCCAATAGATCTGAAGGTGTAGCCCGAAAGATTGAAACACACACTACTAAACACACGTATATAGATCACCTTGCCCCTTATAGAACGGCTCCGGTTTAGACAAAATCTCTTACACTGTAGTAAACATTACTTAACCTGTTAGAAAAATAGATCTGCAAGTTCATTGGAATATTCTCAGAACACATTAAAGCATATCTATAACATCCAGAGTGTTTTGCCAGAGATGGTAATATTATAAATAGCTTAATATACAAACCCTTCCACAGTAAGAAATACCAAAAGGAGAAACTATGTTTTACAAATTATCAATGCATTTCTTTGTGATTTGGCATGCGGTTATACTCAAAACAACCTCTCTCAAAAATTCACAGACAGGAACATGACGATCACAAAAAGATGGTCGTTATGAACCCCAGGTTGAAATGATTAGTGGATCCGTGTATGTAATTTCATTAAAGAGAGTGAAAAAAGAAAAGAGATGAAAAGAGAGAGAGAAAAAAAAAAAAAAAAAAAAAAAAGGTCAAAGAGAAACTAGGAGCAGGAGCGATAGTGCAAAAGCGAGAGATTCAAGAAAAAGAAGGTGAAAAAAAGAACAAGGGACATCGAAGCCAAAAAGGAGAAAGATAAACGCAAAGGAAAAAAGAAAAATACAAAGAGAATTCAAAAGAAAGCTTCTAAAGACCTCATGAAAGAGACGGTGTATGTTCTGTGTATAGTGTTGTGTGTGAAATAGTTTATATTGTGCGCGGTTTCTTTGTGGAATATCTGTAAGGGTGTCACAGTAAGACAGTATAGGAGACACAGTCAGAGAAAAGAGCGCATTAGAGAAGTATATACAGAAAAGAAAAGTCTGAAAGACAGGACAGAGTCTTTATGAGACACACAAACAAATACAAACACACAACAAGATTAAAAAACAAAACAAAAAAAAACCCAGAAAAGACTAATAACCCATAACGGGAGCATCATACACACAATAAATCTAACTTCACATGAACTTTATTCATTGGGTTTTAAAGAAAAGTATTAATTCTTCGTAGGTCAGTTCATAATGGTATTCAGTTCAGTTCTTCCAATGAAATCAACACTAACATGCCCCCTCAACGACAGTGTACCAATTATAACTGGAACCAACTGAAATGTCTTCTTGCCATTTTCCAGAAATCAAGCTGTACTGCTTGCTTTCTTAAAGCTAGTTTTGACAAGTTGGTGTTATTTTAAAAACAGGGCTGGTCAAATTCACTCGCTACACATGAGCTCCTGCGTGAGCCTTTACGCTCTCAATATTGTTCATGTGAATGGGAGCTAGAAAAAAACAAATGAAATAATGCATGAAAAAACTGAACAGGGGGAAATAACGACACATTAACAAATGCAATTTTTAAATGTCCTTAAATCAAACCACATACACACTGAGCCATTCCATGGGCTCTAAAGAGTCAGCCAAACAAGACACCCAATCTGTCCAGCAGAGAGAGCTTGTACACAGCAAGGAGAGGAGGGGAGGGGGGGAAAAGGAAAAGGAAAAAAAAAAAAAAAAAAAAAAAAAAAAAAAAAAAAAAAAAAAAGGGTCACACTGGTCTTGTAGGTCCTGTGGGCTAACTTAAAAAATGTTTTCTGGCCCAAAGTATTGTCATATTAGCAAAGGAACAAAGTCCATTGAAAAAGAACTACGAAGAACCTATGGCAGTCTTCTTGCATTGATGAGAAGAAACAAGAAGCCAATGCAATCGCATTTAATGGCCAAGTTTCTTCTACTGTACTTTAAGTCCTGCTCCAAGGTCAGCATTGGCATAGTGTGAAATTCTTGGATGTTCTTAAATTCAAAAAATATCCACATCTCCATTTTTTATTCCTCACACCCCGGAGGGTGAACGTAGGTAAAGGTAGGTTCTGATTTAAACAGGTATTTTTAGTACATATGGACTTGGGCATTTGCAGTATCATAATTTCATACTGACCTCAGAGATGTTGCCTGTGTTCGTAAGGGTGGTCCTGCTGCTCATTTGGGTCTTTCAGGTGTACTGGGCAGCCACTTCCTGGCTGATGAAGCGCCGCAGACGCTCCAAGTACTGGCTGTAGAGCTCAATGTCGTTGTGACCGGCTCCTTCAACCCACAGTGGCTCCACAGCTTTGGGGCAGCGCTCGAAAAGAGCCAGGCCATGAGAGAAATCAATCACCTCGTCCTCCGTCCCATGGATGATCAAAACCGGAGACGTGATCTTAGACACCTTCTCAATGCTGAGAGAGTACAAGATAGAAAGAAAACAACATATTTTAAAATTGGGAGAAATATTCAGCAGCAGAGTTCATGATTAAAAATTATTATTTCCAATAGTAAAATTCCGGTAAAATAATTTTTCCACTGTTCCTCAAAAGTTAACATCTTTCTATTTCAGTACACTTTTCCCCATAAATAGCAAAGTTTCTCCTACTCAGTACTCAGGGAGAGAAGTCTATCCCTGTTTTAGCACAAACAAACATTTTTAAGAGAACAGCTATTAAATAGTGTTATCTGAGTTGGCACAGATAGCAAGTGGCACTCCTGAAAAGTCCAGAGTGAATGAGGATCTCTAGAGCAAAATGTTAATTTTTTTTTTTTTCATTAAAAAAAAAAAAAAAGCTTGACTAAATTGAAGTACAGTACTGTGCGAAAGGTTTAGGCAGGTGTAGAAAAAATGCTGTAAACAAAAAATGCTTTCAGAAAAATAAATAATGATTGTTTATTTTGATCAATTTTCAAAATGCAAAGTGAGCGAACAAAAGAAAAATCTAAATCAGATCAATATTTGGTGTTACTGCCTTTTGCCTTCAAACCAGCATCAGTTCTTCTGGCCCCACAGAGCCCTGATCTCAACATCATCCAGTGTGTCTGGATCACATGAAGAGACAGAAGGATGTGAGGAAGCTACATCCACAGAAGATCTGTGGTCAGTTCTCAGAGATGTTTGGAACAACCTACCGGCCGAGTTCCTTCAAAAACTGTGTGCAAGTGTACCTAGAAGAACTGATGCTGTTTTGAAGGCAAAGGGTGGTCACACTAAATATTGATTTGATTTAGATTCTCTTTTGTTCATTCCCTGCATTTTGTTGATTGATGAAAATAAATGATTAACACTTCCATTTCTGAAAGCGTTCTTTGTTTACAGCATTTTTTCCACACCTGCCTAAAACTTTTGCACAGTACTGTACATCTTATTTAGCAAAAATATTTACCACCGACTTCTTCTCCCTTAAATCTTATGTTCTTTATATCACATCTCACACAGGGAGATGCACTGATTAAAGAAAGGGGTGCAATGAGAGGAAACAAGGAAGAACATTTAAAGGTGGAGTCCAACCTTTAGCCCTGACAATAAGGAAGTCAAATAGCTAATCAGCCAATACAAGCATTAAGCTTGATAGCTGCATAAAATAATCATGCAATCATGTTCATTTCTTGTTCACAACAAGCCTATCAGACAACTTTTTATTACTGTTAAAATATATATTTTTATATTTCCCCATTTGCACATCCAACATTAAAACCACTGGTGAAGTAAAAAAACATTTATCATCTCAATATAATGGCACCGTAACAAATCCATTCACGGGCCTGTGTGTCCCAAACTACAACTTTGCAAGTTACAAGTTACAAGCTCTGCAGCAGGTGCACTAACTTTGGAAAGGCATCAAAGCAGTAAGTCTTCTTCGTGTCGGGGAAGGCCACCCTCATGCCAGAGGTGAGCGGGGAGTGGAGCACGACAGCAGCACACTCGTATCGGGATGCCAGGTCCACAGTAGGTACTGTGCCAATACTTTGTCCATAGAGGATTATATTCTCTGGACTGATTCCATACCTAAAGATTTACAGGAAGAGAAGATAAATGATAAAAACTCATTCTCATTTATTTTGTTTGTGTGTAAATTTGCAACTATTTTTTTTACAAATACCACCCAACAGTATACCAGTACTATATTATATATTACTAAGATAATACTGATTTGAACCATTCTTTCCAAAACACTCATTGCGCTCAGTATCACTCCATTTGTCATCTAGTCTCTAGAGTAATTTTATTTTTTATCTCAAGCCTGCCCTTCAAATGCATTTAAGAGTAAGCATACTTGAAGCTCCATGTACTCCACAGGCATCATAATAAGCACAAATCTGAATGATTCTGCCTTCGACTGGAAGCCTGTGCCCACATTTCAGTATGTGAGACTCCAGGACTGTGTGTCTGAGGTGGTGGTCTGCAGCACTGGAGCCCCACAAGGAACAGTCCTCGCCCCCTTCCTCTTCACATTGTACACAGCGGACTTGAAATATAACACGGACACCTGTCACCTGCAGAAGTTCTAGGACGACACCGCTATTGTTGGTCGTGTGTTGGAGGGGAATGACCAGGAATACAGGGGGGTCATCAGGGACTTCGTCAGATGGTGCAATAAAAATCATATGCGCATCAATGCTAGCAAGACGAAGGAGCTGGTGATTGACTTTCGCAGGAAGTCACCCCCCGTTACACCGGTGGACATCCAGGGTTTGTGCATTGAAACGGTGGAGGAGTACAAATACCTGGGTGTCCACATCAACAATAAACTGGACTGGTCCACTAACACTACTGCTCTGTACAAAAAGGGCCTCAGTTGTCTCCACCTGCTAAAGCGGCTGAGGTCCTTTGGAGTAAACAAAAATCTCATGAGGACATTTTATGACACTGTGGTAGCGTCGGCTGTTTTTATGCTGTGGTCTGCTGGTGTGGAAGAGTCGCAGTGAGGGACAGAGGGAAACTAAACAAACTAGTTAAGAGGGCCAGCTCTGTCCTGGACCGCCCGCTCAAGTCCATAGAGCAGGTAGGGGAGGAGAGGATGTTATCCAAACTAACATCCATCATGGTCAACACCTCTCACCCCCTACACGAGACTGTACGAAGCACTGAGCAGCTCGTTCAGCAGCAGACTGTTACACCCGCAGTGTGAGAAGGAGCTACCGCAGGTCATTCCTACCTGCGGCAATAAGACTCCACAACTCATCATCATAACATTACATTGCTTGTTTTATTATAAATTATTATATTATATATTATTATTAATGTATATTATTATTTTATTGTATATTATTATTATTATTACACTTATATCTTGCTACTTGTTTATTTATATACATTTATAACTTATTTAAAACTTATTTATTATCGTGTATTATTACTGTGTACTGTATATATGGTCACCTAATTCTCCGTGTAGATATGTATATGTATATATATATATCGATAATTTATTATTTATTTTTTATAGCTCCTGTACTTGTTTCTCTTTCCTCTTTCCTTATGTCTCTATTTTTTAATATATCTTTTTTTCCTATTCCTTTTCTGTACATCTGTCACTTTTATAAGAGCCCTGTAACACCCAAATTTCCCATTCGTGGGATAATAAAAGATTACTCTACTCTACATAAGAAGAAAATTCTAACTTATTCCTTCCCAATCCCAGCAACAAAACTCTTAATAAACAAGAAACAAATGTAAATCTGAATATCCATGCTTGGTGCCTTATATATTCAACTTTTTATTCACCTTGTGCGCAATGCATGCCAGGCAGCGTCTATGTCTGCATAGAGATTCTTCTCTGATGGCCTCCCTGTGCTGGCTCCATACCCAGAGTAGTCATAGGAGAAGATGTTGCAGTTGATGCGTGTGCCAAGGCCAATGTAGAAGCTACTCATCTGGCCCAGATCCACGGCATTGCCATGGGAGAACAGCACAGTGAACCTGCAAAGACAGACATGGCAAAACATAGTGAGGCAAATGTCAAAATTGTGGCAGCAGCTAATATTTTTTTTATTTTTATTATTATTTTTTTTAAATCACAATAACTGCATGAACTTTGGGAATGTCTCTAGAGCAATTATAGTATTCCTTTGAACCAACTACAGTAAACAGATGACCGTTGAGAATTTTATATGCATTTTCTTTAATCATTTATTTCATAACAACATTTATATATGCCTATAACACTTTGTTTAATCTTCCATCTCTGAACAAGTACATTTATAACATTCATAATTTTCATCACAGAGAAACACTAAGAAAAGGAGAGAATAGGAGAGAGGGAGTGGCAAAGAGAAGGAGAGAGAGAACATTAAACAACATTTTGTACTGACAGGTGAAGCGAAGAACACCGATTATCTCCGCACAATGGAGCCTGTCAAGGGGTGGAATAAATTAGGCAGCAAGTGAACAGTCAGTTTTTGATGGTGATGTTTTGGAAGCAGGACAAGTGGGTAAGTTAAGGGTCTGAGCGAATATGAAAAGCCCAGAATCATGACGGTTAGATGACTGGATCAGAGCATTTCCGAACTGCTGAGAATCCTTGTCCTAGCATTTATGTGGATGTTCATTTAACAGGTACTACCAACATAATCATACTTGCAGAAAGGTAAAGCAGTAAGTACCACCATCAGGTCTTGTGGAGTCCTACACAGTAATAATCAGGTAGCCTGACCTCATTGGTTGTGCAACTAAAGCCTATGTTTATCAAATACCACACACAAAATCAGTGCCAAAATTCATTTGTACCTGGCTGAAGGAGCACAGCGGATGTACATGCACCCCACTTTGTTCCCTCGACTGGAGCGGGCGAGGAACACCTCTGTCCCGTCCAGCTCGCGTTGGGAATACTGGAATTCTGCACGCTCAGACAGATGAAGCTTCCACCTGCCTTCACCTCCTCTGTCTCCACAGCCGCCTCCACCCAACCTTGACCGCAGCCCCGGGGCCCCCAGACTGGAGGTCACGGAGGTGGTGGATTCCAGATCTGGCAGTAAGCTGTAGGTGGGCTCTGGAGGCAGGAACGCAAGCTTTGCTGCGATCCGGCTCGGACACGGAGGGCAACAAAACAGGCCACACAACTCGCTGACTGACAAGCCGTTCATCTTCTGCTGCCACCCTGGAGAAAGGCCTGAAAAGACTGCAAAGGCACAATAATTGTGACAAAAAAAGGGTAATTTTAACTTCCTAAGAAAGCTAAGAGTTTCCCTTTTTGTACTGGCATGTAAACATGCCCAGTCATGCACTACACAATTATTTCAGTTTAAGAACATGTTAAATAAAGCAATTCTGCTTCATTTAACAGCTACATCTACATTTTTATTTAACATCTACATTTAAATAAGATTTAGCAATAATCAACATATAAGCCTTGTCTCACTTATGGTAAATATTTATACATAGACACAGATTTTTCATTACATTATTCAAACACAACCAGACATAGAGCAAAATATGCAGCACTGTAAATAATCAAATATTTAACATGATAAAATTATTTACTCACATCAAACCTATGAATTAAATAATTCTGTAATGACACTACAAAAGAAAGGCAAATAATTTAGCTGGGAACTGATATTTACTTTATGTTAATGTAACACAATCCCACAAGAAGCCAATCCACATTGGCATAATAGCGTATTCACACTGCAATACCATTCCTGCACTATGATAAAGAATTAATATCACAATGAAACCATCTTCACAAAGTAATAACTTACTCACAAAAGTAAATCCACTCTGTAATACTATATAACGACTATAACACTGAAATATAACACTGAAAACTGAATTCATACTCAGTACTGTCTCTGCTCTGTGCTCCGTTGTCTTGTACTGATTGTGTCTTTTGCACTGTGTGTACTAACGTCCACACTTTTTTGGCATCATGTTGTTTCACTGTGCACTATTTATAACTACAGTACTGTGCAAAAGTTTTAGGCAGGTGTGAAAAAAAGCTGTAGACAAAGAATGCTTTCAAAAATGGAAATGTTAATCATCAGCCAGCCCATCAATCAACAAAATGCAGTGAATGAACAAAAGAGAATCTAAATCAAATCAATATTTGGTGTGAGCACCCTTTGCCTTCAAAACAGCATCAATTCTTCTAGGTACACTTGCACAGTTTTTGAAGGAACTCAGCTGGTAGGTCGTTCCAAACATGACTGTGTTTCAACCTCCGTGTGACATTGATGATCATCAGTACCTGTTTGGTAAAACTGGTTGATCATACAGCGACTATAATCCTACAAAATCCCTGACTTTGTGCAAGTGTACCTAGAAGAACTGATGCTGGTTTGAAGGCAAAAGGTAGGAACACCAAATATTGATTTGATTTAGATTTTTCTTTTGTTCGCTCACTTTGCATTTTGTAAATTGATCAAAATAAACAATCATTATTTATATTTCTGAAATCATTCTTTGTTTACAGTATTTTTTAACACCTGCCTAAACCTTTTGCACAGTACTGTATGTAGTTGAAATGGTTACATTTGAACTGATTTCCCCCAAATTTCCAACTGTTGACCTTAAACTCTCTCCATCAGCCTTTCCACAAATGCACATCCTTAAAACTGATCTTAAACGTTGTCCCTTTATGCAGTATTTCTCTTCTTCTGATTAATTTTAGTACGTAAGTTTTTAC
Source organism: Hepsetus odoe (assembly GCA_017165825.1). Lineage (NCBI taxonomy): Eukaryota > Metazoa > Chordata > Actinopteri > Characiformes > Hepsetidae > Hepsetus > Hepsetus odoe. Next base: position 4,310,797 of record CM029387.1, read on the forward strand.
ATCTTGTACAGCTACACCTAGACTATAAATGACGATTTAAAGGTTTTAAAACCTACTTGACTAAATTCACGCTGAGGACAGGCATCCATTCTTATTGGTAAGCTGATTGCCACGGATCTGCCTGACAGTCCTGTAATATTAACACTAAGTCAGGCTTAACGTTTTCATTACATTGTTCATATTTATTTACATATAACCCTGTTTATCTTGCCAGCTGCTCCATTTTAACGGCCCTGCAGCTACTAGCTGTTTTACACGTGTTGTATTTCTTATGTTTCGAAAATTACTGATCTATTTTTGTCTATAGTTTAGTAAAGAAACTGTTAAACATACTAAAATACCTTAAATTTACCTCAGCGTCCCCCACGGCCGCTGCTAGGCTAACCGCTAATGCTAGCCTAGCTACAAAAATAGCAAATGCATTTAATTTCGTCACTTACCAACACTTAATTCGAGCTCTGGATAAACTCTGGACACCTAAACATGAGACGACACCAAACCCTCGACCCAATGTTTGGCCTTTATCCCTAAAAACATTTTGGGAAAATCCTGAAACCTCCCTACTGTTTTGCTAGCCGTTCTGTCAGGCGTGAAGTCTACAAGCACATATCATAAAATTAAAAGTCACGTCTTCTTTTTTTTTCAAAATAAAAGTTCCAATCAAACGCGGATTAGCTGTAGAAACAGCTTTGATCGTCTACATTTAAACTAATGCACTTTGAAGGATAAATATGATATTCAGAATTATGCAACAGGAGAGGTGTTTTGATCTCTTTTGAGCTTTTCCCCCCATCTGCCTTCGCTGGCTTCCTTATTGGTTTTGGCTTTATTTATATGCTTGTTGAGTCCAAAAATGCATATTGAATTGGACTGTATATCATTGTAAAAACACCCAACCACATCACAGTAAAACTGTTCTCTGAATTTATTTCATTAACCCTAGTTTGGGCATTAGCTCAACCTACAGTCCGGGAATCAAACCCACAGTCATGGGCTCAGGCCCCAAACCACTACTGCCTTCCCACATGGTCTATAAAATAGTCAGCTATTATAAATCATTCAGTAAAGTGTGCTGTTTGGAACACAGCAACTAACTTTTTATTTCTTCTTAGTGTCTAATCAGCAGCCCCACCTTACATAAAGATTTATTCTGTATATACTCGGTCACAACCCAGAGTCTTTCTGATACTGTGCATCATTTAATAGCTCTCTAAACTGTGTTCATCTGTGGTCAGGACCACTATTGAGCAGGTACCACATCTCAGAGCATCAGTAAAACAGATTTGTTATTGGCATGTATGTGTATGTTGCGTTTGTACAAGTTTAAAATAATTTATTCACTGGTTATAGGAAGCTGCTGACCAGATATTTGTGATTGGTGGACTGAACCATTCTGCAGTAAAACACACACACACACAAACACACACACCATAACTATCCCAATGTCACTTATGTGCTATGACTGAACACCTGCTCGCTGGTCCTAACCTGAAGTGGTCCTGACAACTGATGGACATGATGGTGGGAGAGTAAATTAAGCAGAAAAACAGGTGGAATTAAACTATAAAAGAGAAGTGGAGCTGCTTAAATGAAAACAAAGTGTTGATTCAAAGTAAGTATGCTTGTAAGACTATTTGCAAAATTAAAGTCTGGTTTTTGCACATGTTTTTAAATTTCACATTTACTGTCATTTTTAATTTGGTGTGAAATTCACTAATATTTAAAAAAAGGGACAAGAAAGGAAACAAAGAATGAAAACTCAGTCACACCCACAAAGATAAACACACCAGTGAGTCATATTAAGTTGAATCACAGAGTCTATAAAAGACATTCCAGCACTTTGATACAAGTTTTCAACATGAGATAAATAGGAACATGCAGAAGAGGCCTGATAGCTGGTACTGGAACTGCAGACTGAACAATGATTCATTATCTGAGAACCAAAACTACATGTAAATAACTGAACACAGATAGACTGTTTCATCAAGATCAGTCAACAACTGGAAGTCCATCTATTCTTTTTTTATACACTGTTGAATGTGTCTGAAGGTACCCACCTTCTGAAAGTGGTCCAAGGATTGCTTCTTGTGGTCAGGTAACAACCAAAACAGTTGTATCTTTGAAAACCTTTCACCCAAACACTGTCCCGTTATGAAACTCCTATCTCCTAAGATAATAAAAACCCAAACATTCTCCTAAAAAAATAACAAAGGAGTTTAATGGACACCAGGAAGTCCTCAAATACTTTTTAGGGGCTCAACAATCACCACAGCTAACCCTGGAGCACATTTATTGGATGTTTGGAGTATATAGTGTAATACAGTCGTCTGTCTTTTTATGTTTTATGTTACAATCAAGTCACAGATTGTGCACAAAATAATAATGTCAGTGTGTTTTTGCCACTGGACTCATGTCTCCCACTTATCTCTCCTGTATCTTGTGTCTCCTTTTTGTCTAAAGTTCTTTCTGTTAAGGAATTTGAGGATGGATCACCACCATGTCTACAAAGCCACTGAAAAACGACATTTTAGAAAATTCCTCTGGGATTATTATATTATCTACTTATCACAGGCAAGTTTCTAATGGTCAATAGACATGTGATACTCAATAGACTGGTTTCCCAGACCCACATTCCTTTAGATGGGACTTTTAAATGATTAACTAATGGACCGTTGCAGTTTAGTATTCAGTATTGTAAGCATTATTGTGACATTTTGATTGCATTTAGCCATGAGAGCAAGTGAGCCAAGTGAGGCCAGGTTCAAGGTGGATGAATATTTATTATTATTATTTATATTGTTGTTGTTGTTGTTGTTGTTGTTGTTGTTGCTGTGTTTCTCTAAAAATACTTTCGTTAATTTTATCACATTCAGAACTAAAATAAAGTCAGGCAAGAGCTTTGGACGGGCTTTTCATGAGCTTTGGCAACTTTCAGCACATCCTGACAGGCCCTGGCTCGAGCCTCCAGCCCTTTCCAGTTAATATGATTCACCACCGATACAGCCTGCGTTTGTCCCGGTGGCAAAGTGTCGTCACACAGGATCAAAGTAACGAGCTGTACACGTCACAATCGATAGTTGTATTTGAGAAGGTTCGGAAGTCGAGGCGGAGTCTCAGCGCCGGGAACTCCATTACCCAGAGCGCCCCGCAAAAAACGAGTGCAGCCGAGGAGAGAAAAACACAGCAAAGGGCCACTTTCTCAATCCACCAAACCAGCCCATCAACAAATGCCACTGTTGGTGTGGATTTCTCCGCGAGCGTCGGGCTAAGGGGGTGGACGTGTTTGGGTCTTTTGTTGGTGTTTTGGGGGAAACGCTGAGTAGAAAACAGTTGGCTTGGAAGGGAAGCGCGTCTGGTTTTTTGCTGCGAAAACAGATCCGCTGGCAGATTTCGGCACCTTAGTTACATGGGCGCAGTGGAGGGAGGCGTACGATGATAGAGAGCTGAAATTTGGTCGACACGATTGAGCTGAAAGTTGGATTTCTTATTTCCAGGGAGGTCGACTGGATCTGGCCTGGCTTGTGTTGAGCACGAACAAAGGCGTTTTAGCTGGTGTGACACTCGGCCAGCCCTGACACACTCACACTCGCGCGCACACACACACACACACACACTCGCACATACACTCTCATTTGTTCTCTCGTTTCACATCCAGTCTCAGAAATGGCTCAACACAGCACCTCTCACGTCGCCAGCTCTCAAAAAGCTTTAATGCTGGAAATGAAGAGTCTCCAGGAGGAGCCAGTGGAGGGTTTCAAGATAACACTGGTGGACGAGGCAGATCTCTACAACTGGGAAGTGGCCATCTTCGGACCCCCCAATACACTCTACGAAGGTGGATATTTCAAGGTGGGTAAATCTCGGATCCAGTAATAATACTGCCCTTCGTACGAGCCCTTTAGGTTGCTATATTTAGCAGCCTATATTTAGGCTCTACTTGGCTGCCTACATAGTGTGAAGCCCTCAGTGAGGCCAGTGATCAAGTCTCTGGGAATAAACATAATGGTTTCGTTTTTTAGGGCTGAGCACAGTTCACCATGGTGATCAGACCTTTCTGAAGTGTCTGATCTTTTTCAAGCAGGGCTGGATTAGTGGCACAGCCTGGCCATCTCTCCTGCTTCTTTGTTCCTCCTCTCTCTGTCAACAATGCAGCTCTCAGGCAGCAGTTGTAGTAGTTGTTCCTGCCACTCAGTTTGGCTTCTTTTGCAAGAACGTGAAGAAGAGGAAAAAAAAACAAACAAAAAAAAAAAACGGTCCCGTCCACCCATTTTTCACCGTCTCACCTCTCAAAGCTCGTTCTTTTGAGCATTTTTCGTTACTCCCTTTTAAGAAGGCTAAGCCTTTTAACTCCGGACCTCTGTAGAAATGGGGATCCAAGTGCGGTTTCCTCCATCCCTGCTGTCATCTCCTTTGTTTGCTTAAACCCGTGTTTCAGTTCCTCAGCACAATAAAGAAGGCGATCCTGAAGAACAGGCTCATTGTCTAACCAGCAGAGATATAATTACTAAAACATCTGGTTCGACTCTGATTATTAAATAATTTCCAAGCCAGGATTATTATAGGAGAAGTAAGTGTATTGTTGTTGAAGGGATTAAAAACAAACAAAAACTAGGTCACACTGATGAAAGTTCAGTCCTTGCCTTTGTTTACCCTGGTAGAGCCCCACAGACTTGGCCAATACAGTGGCGTCATTGCCTTCTGCTGGTGTTGGATACAGGGCCGTGCTCAGACTTGAACACCGACAGAACTGGGAGTGTGAGCTGCTCCCCCTCTGAGTGCAAACCAACCTGCTGCCCCCCCTCCGGGCAACCAGTCATGCCGCTTGCAACTGTTCACACTGCCTGCCGGATAAGCGGTGCTTTGTTAGAAACCAGAACAAAGCAGAACCCTATCTCAGGAAAAAAAAAAAGGGGGGTGGATCGATGGTTTGATGCATCGCTATTCTCAGTGGAAGTACTTTTGCAAAGGCTTATACGTGTTGAAAAATGTGCCAGATGTTTTGGATGAATAACGCACTCTATAGATTGTATTAACTTGTATTAAAATGTTTGCATCCACAGTATTTTTTTTACTGTAATATTTGTAAGTTCATGTTCTATTGGTTAATGTCCACATTGAGGTCTGAAAAGCCGCATTACAATCCTGTAGGAATGGCCCGGTTGACTATTAAAACTTGCACCGATACCATCAGATTCAAGGAAGAAAAGATGATTTTAGGTAGAGATGGTGAAATGAAATGTAGCGTGTGAGCTGTATGTACCACATTAAATGTCAGTCAGGCTAATACAACTTTTAAAAATGAATTTTTACGATCTGGTTTGTTGAAACGGATGGTCCAGTCTACCATCTTGGTAAGGTAAAATTTAGTGAGATTCCCACTTCAAAAGGAAAAATATTTGCTTTAATTTAAGGAAGTACTACAACACAGCTTTTTTTTTCATCCTCATTTCTGCATAATCTGAAAACAAGAGTCTGAATCTATATAGCATGGCCTTTCCTTTAAGTGAGCACATTTGGGAATGCTCTGGGACTAGATCAAGTTCAGCAGAACACAGTACTCTTATGTAATGACAGATTAACCCAGTTGCATTACTGCCAAAAATGTTCTCTCATTGGTTTGCCCATTTCCTCATTTCAGGGCCACTTGTTTATTCGTTTTTGTTTGCTCTGTTGTCCACTGACCCATCGGCATTGTTTTCCCGTGTTGTAATGCATCTCCAATCCAATTATCAGCGGCTGTCCCAGTGTCTCTCGCTCACCATGCTAGGGAAGGAGCCAGTGTCTCTTTATTAGAGAGGCAGGCCATGCTTGATCACTTTGCTCCATTGGGGCATTAATGGATTTGTAATGGTCTTGAACTTCACAGCACAGGCAGACTGGCTTGTCTGTTAGTGTAAGGTGTAAAATCGGTCTTGATTAGGTCTGCGGCCGTGGCGTTCGATGCCCCGAGAGTGCCACATGTTGATTCCCTTGGTTGCTTTGCACCACTTCAGTGTTTTTCTTCTTGGTGAACTTGAGCTCTTTTTCTTCATTTCAGGCACGTATCAAGTTCCCTATCGACTACCCCTACTCCCCGCCCACCTTCAGATTCCTCACCAAGATGTGGCACCCCAACATCTATGAGGTAAGAGAATCACTTCACATTGTCATGTGACCGATGTGCTTTTTACTCCATGGCAGGTGTTGGACGTCATCCTAGGCTTCACACTCTTCTGACCTGTAGCTATTAATAGTTCGTTTCTTCAATAACACAACACTGTGAGTGTGATTAATAAAGTACAGTATTCAAAGTGCCTTCCAGAGAACATGCATGTTTGTGTAGCCTAGTTCTGCCTAAGGGGTGCCTCACTTCTGAAAGAGCTTATTCAGAGTGTTTCTCCTGAACATAAAGCAAAGGAGCAAAGAGATCTCAAGGCCTGAGCACTCAAATCAGAACCATTCAGAACCCTCGCTGATGTTCTCAAGCAAACCGTCTTCACGCTAGGGTCCAATTTATCACAACAAAGCAGTCCTCTAACTCTGATTGGCTCCCACTGCTCACCACGTCATCAGCGGGGCAGAGGCAGTCCTCGGACAGACTGTTGGGATGTATTTGTCGGGTGAAGTCCCTCCATCTTTTTGTTGTTTTGAAATGTGCATATTAGTTCTTGGAATTCCTTCTTGTTTTGGTAACACCAGCCACCTACACTTTGTGAACGTTCATGATCGGTGAACCACTGAAAATAATACCAATTAACTTTGGTGGGAAGTAATGAATGTACCTTTTAGGAAAGGGAAGAGCACTGACTTTCCAGATATGAAATAAACGTATAAGATCTGAACAATTAACCAGAGTGGTTTCATGTGAAACATGCACTTCCAGAGACGGGTGCCGGAAACCAGGCATCTGGAGCATTTCGTGCCTCTAAACGCTGCTTTGCTACCAGCTACTAAGTTATTAAAGGAAATTAAGTATTAATCTAAAATGATTTTGTAAAAACACATTCATAGGAGGTGCATTCTTACATGACATTTCTCTTCGTTTGATTTTTTATTAGCATTTTATCATCTGCATTATATTTAAAAACTTTAGACACATTTGACCTCACTAAGCCTTTCCTGTAGTCCGTCCACCATGGCTGTTTTTCACATTGTGAAAGCTGATAACTTTCTATGCAGTGGATCGTTTGTTTTGCTTTACGATCTGATAGGACTAGTAAGATTTAAATTTTCCAGTGGCTAGAATTCCTCTATAAGAATGTTCCTTCCTCCTTCTATGAAGTTGCCATTTTGCAGATGTGAGGTTTTGTTACAGTAGGGACAATACACTTTTGTCCTCCATCTGAAGAACTCTGTTTCGCCTTGGACTTAAAACCTGCACTGTTGCTTGTCCTCCAGAATGGCGACGTGTGTATCTCGATCCTTCACCCCCCAGTAGATGACCCACAGAGCGGAGAGCTGCCGTCCGAGAGGTGGAACCCTACACAGAACGTCAGGTGAAGAGCAGGCTCCCATTGGCCACCCATTTTGTATATTTCCTGCTTCACACTTCCTCACTTACTTTGTTTTCTGGCCAAATGTGCAGCGCCACATTGGGGAACAGATCACACAGATCATAAAATGGTTCTTATGCTTCGTACTGATGGCACAACTTCGTTTCAGTATCAGTTAAACCGATGGTTTCTTTTATCTGTAGACCCAGCACAGGGTGTTTAACTCTTGTGGTAGGAAGTGTCTAACAAGTCTTTCCTGTCCTAGATTTTTTTTTTCTTGCTTGTTTCGCTTGAGGCTTCTGATATCAGGTTTCACATCTCTCTGTAGCGTCAGAGGAAAATCTCTAACCTTCCTGGAAGTTGGTGATGGTTATATGCTTGATGCCACATGTGTATGCATATGCTTTAATTTTATTTTTTATTATTTATTTTTTGGAAAGACCACATATGACTGCACTGAAGGGCAGGTTTATTGTCTGATGTGGAAAAAATAAGGCCTGTTTGGGGCTTTACAGAATGAACTCCTGACCTCTTCCATGTCATTCTTCTCACAAAATGTCAGGTTTCATTTATTTTGTCTTATTGTACAAAGAATTATTATCCACTGAAGTGTCAGTGATGTTGTGCAGTCTATCAATTCCACCAGAATCACTTCACGGGGCTGCACGGATTCATATTTGCGTCTTCCTTTGCAGGACTATCCTTCTGAGTGTCATATCGTTGTTGAACGAGCCGAACACTTTCTCTCCTGCTAACGTGGACGCCTCGGTCATGTACCGAAAATGGAGAGACAGCAAGGGGAAGGACCGGGAGTACGCGGAGATCATTCGGTGAGAATGTACTTTCTTTTTCTGAAGCATTGGCAGCAGTAGGACTATTTCAATGGAGGTGACTCGGAGCAAATGAACTATTAAAAGCTGGAGCAAACACACTGAAGGAAGGGAGGTACCTGAATAGCAGATAAGACTGATTATGAATTGCAGCCCAAAAAGATTCAGTTCTCCAAAAGATCTCAACAGTCTTGCGTAGCGGTCGCCACCAACATGTGTAGCCGAGGCAAACAAAAGGCTGCAGACTTCCCGTGAATGTTCATCTCGGTCGATCACTCACAAGCCACACCAACAATGCATGACGTCAAAGTAGACCAGCTGGAGAAGCAGGGAAAATGGAATACATGCTATGTTTGTCATTAGTGTGAAATAATGCTATTGACTAATTCACAAACGGCAAAACATTCCTCAATACTTGACATGCCAAACAAGAAGAGCTGCATGCAGCAGCCACGCCACTTAAACAAGTTCACCAAGTACATTGAAAATAGACTCATGAGGAGAAATTGAATTTTTAAAGTCATTTTTATTCAGCAAATCTTTGAAATAAAACTGATGCTGTTACTTTATTGCCCCTGAACATGAAGTTATACCAACTCAAATTTTTTTTTTTTTTAACCTGATAGTTTTCACCTTTATTTTAAACTTGTATATAAATGTGTTTCCACAGGTTGCTCAAATTTATTGAATTCTGTTGAAGTTCAGGAGAAGTTTGAGTCAAAAAAAACCCTTTCAACATGTGTGTAAATTGTTGCCCCCTTGTGGTTGGAGTTTATTTGCATGACGCACAGTCATTGTGAAACTGAAGTCAGAGCTGTTTTCAGAGGCTCTGCTGCTAAACCGTATTCTCTCCCATTTGTGCATGCACGACCAAGCCACGTGTGCATTTCTGTGAAGGCATGGTTAATGGTGTTAAAATTAAAAGAAGAGATGGAGGGATAAAAATGCACACTCACATTATAATTGTGATCTTCTCTTGCACATGTGTTTGTTATAGGAAGCAGGTTCTGGCCACTAAAGCAGAAGCAGAACGCGATGGTGTAAAAGTTCCCACCACGCTGGCAGAATACTGCGTGCGCACACGTGCCCCGCCAACCGACGAGGGCTCCGATTTGTTTTACGACGATTACTATGACGACGAGGACTTGGAGGACGATAACGATGAGGACTGTTGCTATGACGAAGATGACTCAGGAAATGAGGAGTCATGACATCACCATGCTCCTCTTCGTCACCATCATCTTCACCCCAAAAAGTTGAGCTGTCGCATGTATTCACTTTCTCTTGGATAGCTTTTTTTTTTTTTTTCTTTTTTTCTTGAAATGAACTCTAAAGCATTATTTTTTATTTTATTTTATTTCTAGCTGGAAAATGAAAGGAGCCTGTTCTCATTTTGGTCTCCCATATGCTATTAAGTTCAACTGAGGGTTCCTGAGGGTTATTTTTATTATTTTTTTTTTTCCTTGTTTTTTTCGTCTTTCCGTCGACTAAACATTTGTTTTACAGAAATCCAGACAGCTCTGCTTTGTTAGACTCATGAATGAATGACGGACTGTGAATCGGTGCATTAGTGCTTCAGCGAGCACACGTTTTATTTGGTTATGCCTATTCAGTCTTTTGAGTTATATAGCGCTAGTCCCTTCGTCAGTTTTCCTTCGGGCTGAGTTTTCTAACTGACCTATTAACGTTCCGCCCACAGATGTGTTCTTTTGCAGCAACTGTTCAATATTTTTGGACAACAGAACGTTAGTGTAACTGCATAGATTAGAGCATAAATCAGAAATCAAGCATATATATAAATTTTTCTGTTTGCTGCATTGTTTTAGTTTCCACAAAATGTTGCCAGATTGTTCCACATAATATCCCCCCCATCCTAAAATTAACTTAATTAAAAAGGAAAAAAAAAAAAACATACCTAATCGGTCCAAACAGGGTGACCTTGCACATGTATTTTTAATTTCAGTGTTTTTATTTTACCTTCTTAAGTTCTTTTCGGCGATGTTCTTCAAGGCTTTCAGGTTAGCAACAGTTGCCAATAAAAACCCTTTTGTGGGTGGAGCCTGGATAGATCAATTGAGGAGCAGGTCTGAGCTGTTCAGCAATAAAAAAAAAAATAAATTAATAAAAAAAATTTTGAGCTCTAGAAATGAGAATGTTCACAACCATGTTTTGTCAGTCCTGATATTTTTCTAGCCCAGACATACTTGATTAAATAATTTATCAAGGATTTATGAGCTGAATCAAGTGTGTTGAAGTGGGACATGCATCTCTGTGTAGTGCATGGTGCCCTCAGAACCAGCCTATAGTTGGTTTTAACTGGAATAATAAAAAACAGCTTGCTTATAAATGTGTGAAAGAGTTAAGAACTTTGAAGGGATTTTAAGTTTGCTTAATTTTGGCTAGGGCTATAAGGGGAGTGACCCTTGTGCAGATGTTTGCCCGACTTTCCCCTTCCCCCATCACCAAGTTAAATTCTGTGTATTATTTTGAGGGCACAGTGTGTACAGTTCAAATGATCGTAATCACGTGTTAATGTGCTGGACGAGAGCGTGCTACCCATCAACAGAGAACTGGATGAAGTCAAAAGGTGGGAGGGTGTCCTGATTCCCTTTTTTTTTTTTTTTTTTAAACCCCCCCATTGAGCTAAGACTTGCCAATAAAGTATCATCCTATCACGAATCCCATTTATTCTGCTCCTAGTTTTTTGTTTTTTTTTTTAAACAGCGAATGTATTGATTTTTTTTTTTTTTCTTTCTTTTTACCCCAAAACTGCAACGTTAATTTCTTTGGGGCTGTTTGGGTGAATCTCCTGGACTTTGGGCTGGGCATGTTTTGGTTTTGTTTTTCAGTAAAATGCCATCAGCGTCAGATCCTTTAGCTTCTTTCACGTTTGAAGGTTTGGAGACTGAAGAGGGCTTTTAAATGCATCAGCAGTGACTCCGTGAGCTCGTTTTAACTGATTCTCAGGATAAAGCAAGAGGGAAGAAACACCAACTTAAACCTTTTTTTTTTTTCTTTGTTTTTTCTTCTGAACAGCGATTTGACCAGTTCTTCCGTTCAGTTTTCAAAGCCGGTTTACAATCTTAACCTTGATGCTGGTATGCACACGTGGGTATGTGGCTGATCATTTTACTGACCTGTATGTATTTTTATGGTTTGTTGGCCTATTTAAAACTGAAAAATAAAAAACTTTATTAGAATAGTTCTGCTTTTGTAGTGGAGATCTTCATCTCTGTCAGCAGTGTGAACTCCATGAAAGTAGCTTATAGTGACAAGAAGCACATTTAGCTGTTCAACGGCAAGAGATTCAAGGTTTTCTTTTAGCAAGGCGAGCTGATGATTTCTTAACCTTTTTAAATCGGTGCTGCATGAAATGATAAAGTCTGGCACTATATTGGAAATATGAATTTCATACATCTTTAACACGTGGGTGAAGTGAGAGGCAAGTTAAAAGAAAGAACATGGTGAATCAGTGTCTTAAAAATTGAGCAGTAGAATTTTAATACACACATCTTGATTCTTCCAAAAACCTGGTGGTAGTCCGCATGAGCTAAGAATAGTCACCTTGTCAAACATTGATTGTTCAGAGGCTCATTTGCATATTGTAACTTCATGTGATAAGTATAGAAGAGCCCAATATTGCAGTAAATAACACAAAATGTATATTTATTTTCACTAAATGGTTACTTACAGCGGTTATAGCAAACTCACTCATTAGTGCATTATCCTTGCAGACCTTATTCAGCTCCTCATCTAATAATAAAACTGGTTTGGGTGTGTTAAGAGCAGGAAAATCTTGAGAATTCCTGAGATGATTAGCCTTCCTGTTCTGTTCTTTGGGTCACAGACTTGTGCTGCTCTCTCTGTTCAGCTTTAGATGCTTCAATGCTTTTGGTTATTTCTTTTTTCTCAATAGTGCTTGTTTCTTTAAAATCATTGCTTCCCCCAAAGTTCTGGAGGGCTGAACACACACCAGTCTGGTGATTAACAGAGAACCATTTGTCCAGCGGTTTATAGCCACCCATTCATTTCTTCTCCAGTCAAACTATTACTAAGAGTTTCCCCACTTTTGGAGTTGCTATTAGAAATGCATTTTACAATGAGAGCGTTGGTGATGTTGGAATAGCTCTGGATTACAAACCCCACTCCGGGTCATTCCAGAGGTGCTGGACGAGGCTCTATTGCTCCAGAAAAAGCAGTTTTATTGCCCCCAGTCCAGTGCTGGGAAGCTTTTAACCCCTCTGGCTGAAACTTGGCTTTGGGAATGTAGATTTTAGGTTTGTGCAGCTGCTCCCTCTGCTGTTGGCAGTGTTTCCTGTAGATATTACACCACGTGTGTGTGTGTGTGTGTGGCGCAAATGAAAGCCTATGAGGAATTGGTGTGCTATAAAGGGCTCATTGTATGGAAAACCAAATTTCCCTTACAACTCAATGCTTCAAAAATATTTCTAAATAAATATAAGAATCTCTTTATTTCTACATGGATTAAGCCTAGTCCATGACGAATCTTCAGTGCTGGTGGCAAATTTGCTTTGGAAAGTCTTTTTGGCCTAGGTTCAAACTTAATCCGACTCTGGGAAATTGGCTTAAATCTTATACCTGCCTGCAATTTGTTCTATAAAATGATTAAAGGCGGTTACTTTTTAAGCCTTATAAGCCCAGATGAAGCCACAGATATATTTGAGACCAAGTGTTTTATTGGGGGGGGAAAAAAAAGTAAAATAGAAGCAGAAGGACAGGATGAATTGAAGATATAAATACAAAGTATTTCTGCAGACTCAGGTTCATTGTCAATCGGGGAAGCCCTGTTACCATGACAACCCTGCCATTCTGCTAGCACCTGAAGCCGAATCATTTGACGAGCTGTCCTGACAGGCTGTGTTTTAGATGGAGGTGAACTTAGTTCAGGCACACATTTACATAAGAACACAGAACAGAAAAAGTCGCTCAAGCTGTTCAGGTTGTCTGTTTTTGATATCATTTCACATTCAGTACCTAGTAAACAAAGGCTTATGGCTGTTTTATAATGTTTCTTAACTAACGATCCACAATGTCCTGCTACAATGATAAACCAGTTTTAATCTGGCTGACTGTACCAATGTGAAAATTTCAAACGGACAAGTTTGCAGAGTAAACTACGTTTTTTGTATCAGTTTTGTTCCATTTTTCCAACATACCAATTACAGGGACTTCGTTCTAGAATTTGAAGTTAAAGGGGTGGTTTAATCTTTTTTTGCGAGGGCTACCAAAGGATGATGGTTCATATTATGGATCAGCACAACGTCATGCCAAGCATTATTCATTGAAATTTTACCATCATCCACGAATGTTTTGTAAAGTTTGAACGCCCTTAAACAAATTAGAGACCTGGTGATTTTAATTCCTGTGAAATTCTTATTGAATTCTTAGTGAAATTAAGTCCACACTATAAAGTGGGTTAAATTTGGCATTAACATATTGTTTTGTGCACAACGACCATGTATTTCCTTTTAGATGTTCGAGAAAAACAAAACTATAATAACTATAGTGAACAATTTAGTTTTTTCACCACATTATATTAAAAATACCAATCAGTAATTGTCCAATAAAATGTAAATGGGTAATTTCACTTAAAAAAAAAAAAAAAAACCTCAAAGTTTCCAAGACTTTTCATTTTGATTGTACATATTACGTACGTTTTTGGGAATCTATAGGATGAATAAATTGTTTGAAAATGAAAAACTAAACATCTGAAGTTCACATATATCAATACAAAGCAGATGTAATACTATGCAGGCCATAAGGCACAGTCTAAGGTTTTTCACACCTGAAAGATGTCCTGTCTTTTCTGTCGCTACAAACAGAAATACGCAAACATTGATGAAACCTGACGAAACTTGTGCGAAATTCTGTGAGTCTTCCACTTTACTGCAAACAACAGTCTTAATTCCTTCAATATAAACAATAAAGATACACTAATAAAGGTTAATAAGTCTAATCTAGTAGTCTAGATATCCTCTGTCTGCCTACAGCAGGCATGAGACAACACATTCATTCAAAAAGCTTTAAAAATGATAAAACACACAGTAACCCGTATTTACAAAGCCTTTCACGACAGGAGTTCTGGTAGCAGTTTTCCCCAAATTCAAGCATCTTAATGGTTTGGCAAAAAATCAAGTTTACACAATTGTCCACTTACTTCATATGCAGACCATCAGTCACGTTGGCTGGTAAAAGTTTTTGACAAACAAATCTCTCAACAATGTTTAAAACCATATTCATCTCTCCTTTGAAGTGGTGCTACCTAGTTTAAGATGCAGTGGGACTTCAAGCTTCCTTATCAGACAACACAAAGGAGAACAGAGGACTGATTTTGGTCCAGATAGGTCCTGCTGTCCATGAATGTTTTTCCACTGCGAGAGGCCATGCAATGCATTTTATAAGACTGTGTTCCAAACAACTTTAAGTCTGCCTCACCTTAAGAAGGAGCTGAGTTTGAGAGAGAGAGTTACATTTATATTACATTTACAACATTTAGCAGACGCTCTTATCCAGAGCGACTTACATGTCCTAATTACAGGGACAGTCCCCCTGGAGCAACTCAGGGTTAAGGGTCTTGCTCAGGGACCCCGTGGTGGTAGTGCCAGAGGTGGGACTCGAAACTAGGACCTCTTGATTCAGAGGTCCGTAGGCAAGTACCCTACCACTAGACCACCACCACCACTAAGAGTTCAGAGGCGTTTTGCTTTTGACATTTCTAGGAACAATTTGAGTGACTATAGACTCAGTATTAGCTCCGCAGCATCAGTTCTAATCTAAAGAATTTAATTTTAGACTAAATGAATGTAAAATTGTGCAAATTAGATTTATTTGTTGAACCATTCCTTCCCCAAAATATAACAATAGATTCTGCACTGGAGTTAAGTGTAGTAATGAAAGTTTGCACCCAACCCAATAGCACTGTGCAAACTGCAATCCTGAATCATTTTAAACTGCAGGTACTTATCCTCAGACTTGTTAATGTACTCTCTATGAATGTAAATTGACAAATGTGTGTTGTACTACAGATACCATTTAGGCATGCAGTCTTATGCTGGGAGAGTAAAAGTGTGACATATCTCAGTGCAAAACTAACAAAGCACACTTTGGAAATAAAGAAACCTTGGCTGATAACATTTGGGCATTGACATTCAATTTGAGATACCCAGCGCTGTCTTTGTGTATTCATACACCACGTAGCTAATGCTCACAGCCGGGATGACCTTCATGAAGTTGGGTAGGATGCCCCGATACAGGCCGAAGAAGCCTTCTTTTGCCACTATGCTCTGCAATAGTGAACGCATGGAGAGCTGCTCCGAGTTTTCAAGAGATGCTGGACAACAAAACAACAAAATTCAATTTTACACATCAAAATGAGCACAATGTGGCAACAAGTAAACACAAATCTTCATACTCCTAAGTAGGTTAGCAGAAACAATTAGGCTGAGACATTTTAAATCATTTCCATTTCAACCATATCAGACTTGAGCTCCTTTAACACATGCAGTTAAATGTAATGGTAATTAAACCAGAGTCAATGTCAAAACCATGGTAAAGCTGATGAGGCAATGTAACTGCATGAGACCCAGTACAATACCTGGGTAACCACAGGGGCTCATGTGAACAGAAGCTGATATATTACAGCAAAATACAGTATATTCAGTTTTTTATTTATAGCTGAACATTTTGTGTTCAGTTTTGTATATGAAACACCAAAAATTCAGTAGGAGTGATGGCCACATTTAAAGTTGAGGTGGGATTGCATCAAGGATCAGTACTGAGCTCTTTCTTATTTACAGTGGTAATGGACAGGTTGACAGATGAGATTAGACAGAAATCCCTGTGGACTATGGACACCATAGCCTGCGGAGATGGAGATATGGTGTAGAGTGGAGAGGAACGAAAATCAGTAGAACTAAGACAACACATGAGTGTGAACTAAAAGGGAGGACAGGGAATAGAGGTGCAGAAAGTGGAGGAATCAACAGTTCAGAGTAATAGCAAGTGTGAAAGAGACGTGAAAAAGAGAGTTCAGGCAGATTGGAATGGGTAAAAATTGCATTGGCAGTGACGAGGATGGACAGGACTTGATATAAGTTGGTATAAGCTCAGGTTGGACGTTTTGAAGACAAAGTAAGAGAAGAGAGATTACGTTGTTTAGGACATCTGCAGAGGAGAGAAGTGGAATATATTGGGAGTAGGATGTTGAGGATGGAGCTGCCAGGCAAGAGGAGAAGAGAGAGGACAAAGAGGAGGTTTTTTGAAAAGGATGAGAGATGACATGCAGACAGCTGGAGTAAGAGAGAAAGATGCATGGAACCAGAAGAAACGAGTCTTGATTTTTTGGAAATCATCGATTTTTGGAAAGGTTTGTTGTGTTTTTGTAACTTTTGGACAATGAACCTAGTGCAGATTTGCAAGAAATGTACGATTTGAATTAAATGTTACATTTCATTGTGTAACTATATAATTATGTAATTACATTTGAACAGCATTGCAAAAAAAAAAAAAAAAACAGATTTCAAAAGGTTCTTGGCTGAAAAGATTTACACTAGTGATGTTAAGTCCAAGTCTAGGCCTAATCAGAGTTAGAAGAGAATCTGGCCCTTGAGTATTTAGTGACCTTATTTGCCAGCACCCCATCGCTACTGCCAAGTGCCAAGTCTCTAAATGCCTTCCTAAATGCCACTTGTCTCTCGCCAGCTCTTCCCAACGCACACACACACACACTCACACTCACACACACTCACACACAAAAAGCTTGCAGACAGATTTGTCCCCCATTTAGCATTCAAGAGTGTCTTGCTGTACTCCTCTGGGCTTTTAAAGGGGCACAGGGCTTACCTTGTGCTTGCATCCGAGTGCGCACCAAGGCTAGAGGGTAGCTGGCCAGCTGCCCGCATGTGCTGGACACAGTCCCGCAGCCCAGCAGCACCAGGACGCCAGGGTTGGCCGTGTCTCGAGCGTAGTGTGACAGCCAGGCATTTTTTAGACTCTAAAAGGGCACAAGTAATAGAGACAAAGAGAGGGAGGGATACTGACTGGGTTAAAAAAATCATGGTGAGAACAGTAATGAGAGAACATGGTGAGAACAAAACATAAGAGAATTGCACAGAAACCCTTTCGGTCCAAGTTCTGCATGCCAGTGTAAACCAGTCCTCTGGGAATGCCTGGAGGCCCTCATTTGCTACAGCTCAATACACCACGCATTGAGATAAAGCAAATATGTGGACTTTCAGGGGGTCCCTGAGGAATCACACTTGCATAGAACTCATCTGTGGTCATTTTTCCTATTATGTGTATGCTTTTAACAGAGAGAAAAAAAGAAATAAGAAAACAATGTTTATGTTAACGTTGAACCTGCATGTTGAACAATCAGCTTATACTTTGAATTTTACTGAAAAAACAACATTATAACACGGCTGTGAAATATTCGCTCAAGCACGCGTTTTCTTAAGCACTTGTCCTGATTAGGGTCGTGGGCAGCGTTGGAGCCTATATCAGCTGTCACAGGGTAAAAAGCAAGGACACAACTTAGACAGGTCGCCAGTCCATCGCAGGTCCGATCCTTGCACCTAGAGGGGAATTCAGCATTCAACAGTCTTTGGATGGTGGGAGGAAACCGGAGCTCCTGGAGGAAACCCTCGCAGACATGGGGAGAACAAGCAAACTCCACACAGAAAGGACCAGAACTGTTCCGCCTGGGAATTGAGCCTTCTCACTGTGGGTCGACAGCGCTACTCACTGCACCACCATGTTGTCAGTGGGGTGGCAGTGGTCTAGTGGTAGGATACTTGCCTATGGACCTCTGGCTCAAGAGGTCCCAGGTTCAAATCCCACCTCTGGCACCACCACCACTGGGTCCCTGAGCAAGACCCTTAACCCTGAATTGCTCCAATTGTACCCAGGACATGGAAGTCGCTCTGGAGCGTCTGCTAAATGCCGTAAATGTAAATGTAAATGTTGTTTGAGAAATTATCTATGCTAAAGCAGTGTCACCAGAGGCATGTTAAGGATTTGAACAAATATCAAGTTAAACGTGAAATGATGTAAATCCCCTTTACCCATGATAAAATCATTGTAATGCGTTGCCTCAAGTTGGATTTTATAGAATCATGAACAAGATAAAACATACTAACATTTAATAATTAGCTTAACTGACTTGTGATTTAAGTGGTTAAGTGATTATTGATAATAACTGCAACAAACAATTCATCTTGCAATGCAATCATTTCATTAACTTGTTAACTCCCTTAACTTTTTAATTTTATGAACAAAGTAAAAAAGCATATCATAATGATACAAAAATCTAATCAAATCATCACTATGATGCTAATGCTAATGTTTTTAAGAATATATTTCTTAAATTCCTAATTTTGGCACCAATCTATTAATCTTGTATATCAACTTTCACAGTGCCCTGTATGGGAATTCAATTTCTGCACCCAAACAGTCCAGAGAAGAGTCATTTGAATCTAGCCATGATTCATATTAACTGAGTTTTGTACCGAAGTGCTGAAGCCCTTGGTATTGAAGCCAGAATTTCATCATGGTCAGGGCAGTATATAGGGATTTGAAGTTTAGCCTTGGTTTAATCCTATTTAAGGAAAACTAAAACTAAACTAAAACACAGGACTTTGAAATATTAGATGCTAAAGTGACATTTATTATTTCTGCATTTCTGTAGTAAATCAAATCAAGGTACTTTAATTCAAGAGTTGTTTAGCCTGTTAGTTAGCTTGAGTGCATATCGAGTATTTTTCAACAGCCTTGAACACAATAAGCCTTTAGGGCTGGAACTGTTTCATAAATGATGCATCCACTAAGCATGCTTTTAAATACTGCATGCTAGCCTCACTGAAAGGGAACATTAAGATTATTAGCTTTATTTTGCAGGCTGCCTTGACAGTCAACTGCACTGCTGTATTGATGTGCTGAAAATGAATACGGCAAGCAGCCCAAGTACATGAACCAGCAATGTCCTGAAATCAATAACCAGGGAAACATTCCAAGGGTGAAATAACAAGCTGATTCCATTTCTGGATAATGGAATCTAAAGTGCCACTGACAATATGTGACTGTCTGTGTACCTCATAAACAGCCAGATCAATGCCGGCGTAAGGGATGATGCCTAGCATGTTGGGGACATAGCCTTTATAGAAGGCCTTGATGCCCTCCTTTTTAAGAATGGACTTAGCACAATCCACCATTCCTGCATACTGGCCAGTGCTTCTCAGAGTCAGTCTGGTCTTCATTACCTACAAATGAGAGAATTACAATCATTTACACTGGAAAAAAAAACTTTCTGTCCTCTTCTTCAAAATTTCATAATTACAAAAATGACTAGACATTGTGAAAGTAACTATTTTTTGTCACTGTGAAACATGCCACAATGTTTACAAAATGCAAGCTCTGCTTTTCACCCACATACACCATGCAGCAGGGGGCAGCTGCCCAGGGAGCAGTGATGGGAACAGTACCTTGCTCGAGAGTACAGCAGGACAACTTACTGGTCTGAGATTCGAACCCATGACCTTCCAATCCTGGGACAAACTCACTAACGACTAGGCCACCGCTTTATGGTAGAAAACATCTTAGTAATAATGAATGAATAATTAATTTGAGTTTTTGGTTCACTCATCTCCAACATAGGTCTTTTGTCAAGTGAACTGACAGTGACTATTTGTCATTGTGAAAATACAGCACTGCACAGTGAACCACAATGCATTTTCTGCATTTAAGCCACTCACACACAGTGCAGCAGTGGGATTTCATGAAGAGTGCGCTTTCGAATTCCCTCAGATCTTAACCTCATCAAGCATGAGTGGGATGTGCTGGAGAAACAATCCTTACAGGATCTGCTGCTAATGTCTTGATTTTATATACCAGAGCATCTTCGGAGAGCATCTTCGGACGTCTGCCTCAAAGGTTTGGTGGATTGAGGAGGATCTACACTATGATAGGTGTATGTTTAAAAAAATAGCAGTTCAAAACCAGTTTAATCTTCTTTCCGTTTTTTTGCTCAAGCAATGCTCAACAATAGTGGCTGACTAGTGGCCGCATTTCAGTGGGACCAACTGTACAGGTTTTTCTTTCAGGTATATAGTATATAGGTTTAAGTCATCGTGAAATCAATCAGGGTATGTACCCCCATCAATCAATGTACACCTGAATTTGAACTTTGTATGGCAGATTGATGATTTCATGTAAATATACAGTTCTCTTACCTCCATGGGGTAAATGGCCGTTTGAGCTGTGGCTCCAGCTAAAGAGCCAGCCATGAATCTCTGCGCAGTCTCTATTTTATCCCCCTCTGATGACAGAAGCTTCTTATACTGAAAAGAGAAAAAAAGATTGCATTTACAGAATATGCCCACTGATAAGTGAAGGGAAAAAGTGATTTATGTACAAAAAAACTAATACATAATGACATACAACAGAAAAGCTACTGCTCATGGAACACCCTTTTCACAGCCATGTTAAAAGTGCTGGAAGCAGCGTACCTGTTCATAGGCCATGAATTTGATGGCAGTTTCTGGGGCCATTTTTAAGACATTAAGGCCATTCCCTCTCCAGAGAGATCCTGCTCCCCCTTCCTTAAGCATTTGTCTGAAGCCCCCCGCCAGACTGATTCGCCTTGACTTGGAAGAGTGAACCTGATGTAAAGCAAACAACAGCATTTGTTTAATCCATACCATGTACACACTTAACGATTCAACAGCATCTTACAGTTAAATCATTTTATACATGTTCACACTAGGAGCCTTGCTCAGAGTGCACACCCCTGTTGACAAAAGTGACAAGCCATCTGAAAGGCATTCATTTATTTTTTCTTTCATTCATTCATTTTACTTGAAGAAGATGACCTGTGCACATTTCTCTTGGAGTGTTCTATTTGGACTACAGTGCATGTAAAACTGCAGATATTAAATTACACAGTCAACACACCATACAGACAGTCTGGTCGTTGTCTTTTTACATAACATGCTGTAAATCACTTTTAATCATGAATACTGCACCATAAACCCTTAACATTACAGAAGATCATTTACCATCGGATATTAAACTGCGTATACCTGCATAAAAACCTTTATTCGGTCCAAAGGAGCAGTGCCTGTTCGAGATACTGCCCCTGCCGTTGCCCCAGCAACCAGCTGTTTCCACCAACCACCAGTGGTCTTCTCCTCACTGGTGAACTCATCAGGAACGGCTAGATTGTCACCAATGTCCAGCTGCTAACTTGGAGAGCCATAAATGATAGTGTTGATAAAACGAAAACATCGCATAGGATAAATGACATAATTATGGAAAAGGCAAAACCAAATGCTACAAGAAGCGTCCAGTTATCTTTTCTCTGCTCTTTCCAATTTGACAGAAAGACCTGAGCTTTTTAAGTAAGGATGACAAGGGGCTCAAACACAGGGCAACACAAACAAGGAAAACAATAGGAAAATAATCACTGGGAAAGTATACGCCGAGTTACGGACCGAGGAGTGTTTCCAGTATCGAATAATTTCCTCCAGGTCTGTGGCGGGGTTAAAAAGGAAGTGCTCCCTCCACTCGTTCCAGTCCACAGTCATGGTACCGTCACAGTCGATGCTGGAGAACCCAGGCAGAAGATTATAGGGAGAATGTTCTTTATTACACTAGAAAGAAGAATCTCTGGAAAGACACCTCTGATCAATATTCTAGAAGTGCTTGCTTTGGGCCATTGAGCTCCACACATGGTAGTAAACAGCTTCATTAAAAGTGAATCGTCAAACCTATTTGCGTTGAGCCTTTCAACACAGGATGAATGTAGATTACCAACGTAAATTAATGTGCACTGCATTTGAACCAGCTAGAATTTATGCTCATAATTTTACCACACACATGAAGTTTATTATTATGTAATGTAGTTTTTGTATGACATGTATATTAATAAGGCAGAGGCATAGTTATAGTTAGAAAATTGCCAAAATATTAAAATCGCAGTAACCCAAATCAAATGTCTCCAAGAAATATATTGAACGTAACCAAGTGTCACCACTTCCTCAATTTCATAACTACTTCATTTCCATGTTAAGCCTTATAACTAAAGTTTCTTCAAAAAGTAAAGATGTACCAATCCTTTAATGGTGGGCCAAGGCAAATATTAGATATTTCTTAACTGCTGTCTGCTGATACTGATATGTTAACATTTATAAACTATACAAACTGGAGCTACATCTACCTGTATCAACATTATGTAGATCTACTCATTGTACAATAAATGCGTCATAAAATATTGGTTCGGAAAATTCAGACAAATCTATACAGCTATCCAGTGCCAATGATAATTACTGAATAATATGAAGAGAGTTTAAGAGGAACCTCCTCAGAAGATCTTTTTATTTTCCAAAAAGTGCAAGTACCATCTTTAAGTATGCAAAACATTTTAAACATCAGAGACGTTTCAGAGCGTCCAACCTCTGTAGGATTTTCAGTGCTGCTTCTGTGGATATGTCCATTCCTAGTTCAGCCAGGGACTGTTTGATCTCACAGGCATCCAGGCGGCCTGAAAGCAGAGAGCGAGAGATTCAAAAGCTCCCTGATCTTGTCTAATTAAGAGACACCGGGACTAATGCAATCAAAGACCCACCCTTACTATAAACCAAAGGACTGTGAAGCATACTACCGTCATCATTTTTGTCCAAGCTTTTGAAAGTGAGCCACAGTTTTTTCTCATGTTCTTTCAGGTATCTGGTGAACTCGCCAAAGTCAAGGACGCCGTCCTGGTTTCTGTCCCCGGTGGAGACTATTTTCTGTCAGGAAATACAGAAAAAACAGTCGAGGTAAGTTTAAATGGGATGATTAAGCTGTAAAGCTTAAAGTTAGTAATAAACTAAAGGTAATTCTTAGTAACTGCTTAACAAGAGCACATCAGGATCTGACAGTTTTAATTTGTGGAGCTCAATATTAACTGATGGTGCATCTGTTTATACAGCCTTGTTTTACAGCCTGGCAAACATTAAAAGTGAATCAGAGAGGAGACTGGAGCTGTACTTCCACTTTTTATTTTAGAAATACTAACCATTATCATATTTCACTGATCCATTTGACATTATGTTATATCCTATATGCCTCTTATTGGCTGTATTGTACATTATATTTTACTGCCCCGACATTATATTTTACCCTATATAAATAAGATTTACAAGACATTATATTTCACTGCCCCATTTGACATTATAATGTATCCTGTATGCTTTATATTAGATATACTGACATCATTTGTGGCTCTACCTATGTTATATTATATTATATTGTATAATATACTATAAGCCTATATAACAAATATTACACATTATAATTCATGCCCCCATATATGACACATTATACATTATATACATTCCTTTCTGTGTATTTTCCTCCCAAAGACATGCACATCAGGTGGACTAAAGATGCTGATTTGACCCTGAGGTGTGTGTGTGTTTGTCTGACTGTGTGTTTGCCCTGCAATAAACTGGCGACCTGTCTAGGGTCCCTTTTTAGCCCATGTGCTCTCCCGGCCCTAGTCTTCTCCCATATGAAACGTTTTCACTCCCCATAAAAAAAGTAAAAAAAAACAAAGAATAATATATATATATATATATATATACAGTACTGTGCAAAAGTTTAAGGCAGGTGTGAAAAAATGCTTTAAAAAAGAATGCTTTCAGAAATGGAAATGTTAATAATTTATTTTCATCAATCAACAAAATGCAGTGAATGAACAAAAGAGAAATCTAAATCAAATCAATATTTGGTGTGACCACCCTTTGCTTTCAAAACAGCATCAATTCTTCTAGGTACACTTGCACACAGTTTTTGAAGGAATTCGGCTGGTAGGTTGTTCCAAACATGACTGTGTTTCTCCTCCGTGTGACATTGATGATCATCAGTACCTGTTTGGTTAAACTGGTTGATCATAAACCGACTATAATCCTACAAAATCCCTGACTTTGTGCAAGTGTACCTAGAAGAACTGATGCTGGTTTGAAGGCAAAAGGCAGTTACACCAAATATTGATTTGATTAAGATTTCTCTTTTGTTCATTCACTGCATTTTGTTGATTGATGAAAATAAATGATTAACATTTCCATTTCTGAAAGCATTCTTTTTTAAAGCATTATATATATATATATATATATATATATATATATATATATATATATATATATATATATATATATATGTTAGTGTACCTTATATTAGATGGAGTATACCTTGCATGTTCTCTAAACCTACAGACTACATTATAGTCCACCTGTCCCGCAATGTGATTCACAGAAATGCGTCATGCAGTCACGTGACCCTCGGGAATGAAAGGCATCCTCCAACAGTGACGAAAGCGGCCCTGAATGTCCCATTAACGCACGGTACAGCTTCAGCAGCTACACATCCCGATAATGGAGGAATGATTATTGAGAAGAACGACAGGGATGGAGGGAAATCCCAGTGTGGAGGAGGGAGGGATGATTGATTGGATGGAGGATGTGCGCACTGCTCACCTTGAGCCGCCCTGTCCGAGGAAATGCCCATGCATATGAGGCCTGGGTAATGGAGCTCGGCCAATGCCGACTTCCCACCCTGTTGCTGTCTAGCTTCTGGAACAGCTCCTCGTAGCTCCTCCGGCTTTCTGCATCCCAGCAGCCGCGCTCGGCCGGAGCCATTCACGCGGCGGGGGCAGGAGCGCCGGTTCCGCAGCGGATCAAAACCCGAGCAGCGGAACTGGGCGGGGCATGGACCGCGCGGGGGGCGAGGACGCTCGTCTGAAATGAGCCGCTGGGGTTGGTTAAACACTGTCAGACTCACAGATGCGGGCTATACTGCCAGACAGGCGGCGACTATCGTGATGTGGAGGCGGGGCTAGTCGCTGGTCCCGCCCACTGCGGTGTGTCACTTACACCAATACATTGTTTACGAGTGACGTCACAATGCCTGCAGGGCCACCCACATGGAGGATTTTCTTCCCGCTATCAGTCCATCACCAACCTGGGCGGCAATGTTATGAACACCACAGCACACAGTGAAGCACATCATAATGCTTCTCTGCATCTAACCCCGTGCAGTAGTGGACAGCCACATCGAGCATGCGGGGAGCAGTGACGGGGACCGTACCTTGCTCAAGAGGACCTCAGGCTAAGCCAGTGATCTGCACTTTGAACCTGCGATCCTTTATTATAGGGCCTGTTCTTTCAAATAGAATAAAAATAATCAAACATGTTTATATTGTAAATAATAGTAAGATATATATAGAGCATCTTCATACATTTAAAGAAAATTGCAATGCCACGGTCATATCAGGTTGGGAATCTTAAAACAGTACAGTGTGCACAATTATTAGGCAAGTAAGTATTTAGAGGATTCATTTTAATCTGGAACAACCATTGCTATCAGTCAGTCCAAAATATTAGTCATTCATTCATTCATTCAAATTTTCACAACATTTAAAGTAGAAAATTGCAAAAGCACAACATATCAGGTTGGGATCTTAAAACAGTACAGTGTGCACAATTATTAGGCAAGTAAGTATTTAGAGGATTCATTTTAATCTGGAACAAATCCATTGCTATCATAAATGTCCAAACATAGTCATTCATCTGCCCATTCAATTTTCATATTTAAAGAAAATTGCAACGCCAATGTCATATCAGGTTGGGAATCTTTTAAAACAGTACAGTGTGTACAATTATTAGGCAAGTGAGTCTTCTGAGGATTCATTTTAAACTGGATCAAAACCAGTGCTACTGGGTCAGTCCAAAATACAGTCATCTATTCATTCATTCATTCATTCATTCATTCATTTTCTAGTCAGCTTTTGTCCTAATTAGGGCTGGTGGGGGTGCTGGAGTCCATCCCAGCTCACACAGGGCAAAGGACGTGGACACACCCTGGACAGGTCGCCAGCCTATCGCAGGGATGAGCGAACCGACAGCACCTTGCTTAAGGGTACCTCAGGGCAACCTACCGAGGGGTCGAAACTCACAACCTTCCGATCCAGGGCCAAGTCTCTAACCACTAGGCCACCGCTGCCCCTTCAAAAATATTAATGTAGTGTACATGGTTATTAGGTAACTATTAGTGTGCATAATTATTATGAACTAAATGAAACATTTTCTCTTTTTGTTTAGAGTAAGAATAAGACACATCTCAAAATTTACAAATAAGCATTTTTGAAAAAAATAATAAACAAAAAAAACAGCCATTATTTTCAGTAAAAGTCATATTTCTTTCAGAAACTGTTCAGAGAGGTGGACTGTTTACAATCTTTGTAAAATCTCCTATTTAATAAATTCTCAATAGGGTTTAGGTCAAGTGAGGAAGGGGGCCATGTCATTATTCTTTCATCTTAAGGCCTTTACTGGTGAGACAGACGTTGGAGAATTTCAGTGCAGTGTGATGGAGCATCATCCTACATAAACAATTATGGTCTTCTTAATACCAGCCCATACCAGTACCCCACAAGTGGAAGTGGAGTTCTGTGCCCATTACTAATTCAGCCACCGACCCATTCATCTGGTCTGTCAAGAGTCACTCTCATCTCATCAGTCAATAAAAACTTTGAAACATCTGTTTGTTGCCCCAGTCATGATGTTCAAACTTATGTGTCTTGTTGAGTGGTGGTCAGGTTTCAGTCTTCCTTACCTTGTCCACGTCTCTGAGCACTGACCTTGTACTTCTGGACATTCCAGGAAGGTTAAGTTCTGGAATATGACTGCGCTATAGGATAATGGGTCCCTTGTAGCTTCATGTTTGATTCTTCTCAAATCTTAGGCTGTTCCACTTGGCGCTGGAGAAGTCACTTACTTTTGCACTACGTGTTATGAAATTTTTTTATGTTCATTGTTTTTTTAATTTATATCTCACTCATTCTCAAACCCTTCTTAGCCCAGCCCACAACCTGTAGCACAGGAGCTCACAAGCAAGTTAAATTGGCCTGTGCTGACAAATGATGAAACAAGCTGTTTCTAATTTAAGCCAGCAGGGGGCAGCACTACCCCCATATTAGGGCAAATAGAGAAAAGCAGGCAGGTAATAGATGAAAGTGACAACTTGTCATTGTGAGTACACGGCACAGCATGCAGTGAACTACAACGAAATGACTTCTCTACATTTTACCCACGTGCAGCAGGGGGCAGCCATACATCCAGGGAGCAGTGTTCGGGACAGTAATTTTGCCTATGGGCACCTCTTAGGGGCACCTACTTACCCGGGATTCAAACCCAAGACCTTCTGATCCTGAGGCCTAACCCCTAACCACTAGGCCACTGCTCACCAAACAAGTGAGAAAGCAGTGAGCAAAGAGGTGGCAGTCATGACAACACATGCTTACTTACTTAAACAATACAAAAAAGGCTTTTGGTAGCTGCCCAACTGTAAACAAATATCTACATCAGGGCTATATCTATATTCATCTGCCAGCTGCATATGTTTGGAGTATTAATCTGACAAATACAGTGGAGATTTGTTTTTCTCTTCTCATGCTATTACAAGATAATAAAACATAATTAGGAAATACTAATCATACTAATCATACTAATCTAATTAGAAAACTGGGGCAGCGATGGTCTACTGGTTAGTGAGTCTGCTCCAGGATCAGAAGGTCATGGGTTTGAATTCCAGACCAGTAGGGTTGCCCTGAGGTAAATTTTGAGCAAGGTAAATTTATTCCTGTCACTGCTTTCCGATGCTTTAAATTACTGCCTCCTGCTGCATGGTGTGTATGGGTAGAATGCAGAGATTGTAATTTCATTGTGGTTCACTGTGTATTTTGCTGTGTTTCACAATGACAAGAATAGTCACTTTCACTTTTCACTTTCAATCGGTGCTGATTGCAATTTATGAAAGGCTGACATGACCTCTTCCCTGTACCACACATACCCTCATTCTTTAATATTCTAGTGTCTGTTGAGTGTTTTCCTAATCCTAACCTTAACCTTAGAATTTCAAATGATCAAATGATCAAATTATTGTAATTCAAATTTCAAATGATCAAAATGAATTTTCCAGAAAGAAAGGATTCATTATTTGGGAACAGAGCTTCACAAAGTCACAAAGACATCAGAGAGTTTGACATTGTGATCAAAAGCACATATTTATTGAAATCCAAAACTATCTACTTTATCTGCCTGATGAAGTCCTTTGTTAACTTGGTAGTGTGTTATAAATCTTTGTTTTGTTGCATGGTTTATTTGAATGCATTTATCTATAAATAGTCAAAATGTTTCTGTATACTTTAGAATTCTATATAATGTAAGTTGCATCAACAGTGCATATTACTGCATGTATAACAAGCATACAAAGCATAATTTGTCTTTATCCACACCTTTCCATAAATTTATGTAGAGAAAATTCTTTGCTACATAAGTCCATAAAACCTTGTTCCAGAGACCTTTGGGTTTGCTTCTGTATTTTTATTTATTTATTTATTATTGGTTTTCTTATACTTACTGCTAATGAGTGGTTTATATTTCTGCTCTTGAAGCCTTTTCAAACAGTGGTACCTTTGGAGGATATAGTACAGGCACCTACTGATGGCAGGGTAAATTCAGAATGCAAGATTCAAGCAAGTTTGTTCATCTCATACATACTTATACAGGTACAGCGATCAATGAAATATATCCTTAAGTGCTTCTAAGACTATGTAATGACTTAAAGCAAAAACTAGTCTAAGCAGAATAAAAGAAAAAGAATGTGATACATTAAAGTATAATCTATAGAAAAAAATATGCTTAAAATATGCAAAATTATGTGAAGAAAAATAAAATATGTAAATATATATATATATATAAAGTAGCAACCATGCCAGAAAATGTAAAAAAAAAGTTACCTATTGTGCAGAAAATATGTATAATATAGGAATACAAAATGAGAAAACAGAGATGTGTGATTACAAGAGGCCATGGAAACAGAAAGAAAAAATATATAAAATGTGGAGCTTTTGAATAATGATGTGCAAACAGTATGTTTGTGTAAACAAGAGCTTGTGGATTGATTAATGTCATGTAGATACAAGAAGCATGAATGAATTCAGGAAATGGCATGTTTATTAAAGGTCTTGTACAGAGGTATATATTGTGGGAAGGTCTAACTGTAGGTAGTGCATATCCTGATTTTGGAGACCTTGGGGGGAAAATAAACTTTTCTTGAGGTTTTCTATCCTAGTCATGAGGCAATGGATCTGCAGGCAGTACTGTTACCAGGGTGAGGAGTCTTGTTGATAGTAGTAGATTTGAATACATTTCCGTCATTACAGAGAAAAGGACCATCTTAGAGATGAGTATTTTAAAAACCACAGACATTGGACTAAAGAGATAAGAATGAAGTAATATGGTTGGATGATTCTTCACCATATTCACCACAAGTGGGCAAGTGCATGTGTACCCTGTACCGGCAGTATTACAGGCCTGAATACTTGACTACATAGGGTGGGGGTAGATGGGGCCAGGGGTCCTGGTGACTCTAACTGCGGGGGCCATTTTACTGGTTTTGAGCTACTGATCACATTTTTCCATTCCTGAAACATTTCTACCCTGATATAAGTTGTTTCTTGCAGGGTAATAAAGCCTGCAGTGCATGGATTTGATGAGCATGTAAATGAGTGATGTAAAACTTATCACAATGTTTGTGAGCTTTTGGGCTTTGTATCATACAAAGTTCTCCACCAAGATCATTTTGGCAAAGATTGTGGGAATGTGTTGAAGGCGTGTGTGTGTGTGTGTATATATATATATATATATATATATATATATATATATATATATATATATATATATATATATATATATATATATATACACACTCATTGAGTGTGTCTGGGATTACATGAAGAGACAGAGGGATGTGAGGAAGCCTACATCCACAGAAGATTTGTGGTTAGTTCTCCAAGATGTTTGGAACAACCTACCAGGGTTCCTTCAAAATCTGTGTGCAAGTATACCTAGAAGAATTTATGCTGTTTTGAAGGCAAAGGGTGGTCATACCAAATATTTATTTGATTTAGATTTCTCTTTTGTTCATTCACTGCATTTTGTTGATTGATGAAAATAAACGAAGAACACTTCCATTTTTGAAAGCATTCTTTGTTTACAGCATTTTTTCACACCTGCCTAAAACTTTTGCACTGTACCGTAAATAATATTAAAGTCATATAAATAAATGAATATGCTGTGTACAATCTGGAATTGATTGGCTCTTTTATTATTCTTTTCTTAAGCTGTACAAAAAAAATTGAAAATATAAAAAAGAAAAAGTGGGGACCATCCAAATGTCCCCAAAACGTCAAAATGTCCCCACAAGACCGGTGTGTTTTCTACCACCCCCTCCCCCTACAATAAATCCATCCATCCACACTAGCGCGCACGAACCTCCCTTCTAAAAAAAAAAAAAAAAAAAAAACCCGGCTCGGCGCTCGCGCCGCCAGCCGCCACCTGCGCGCGCGCGCCCGCCCGCTCCTCACCGGTGAATCACGCTCGTGCCCCTTCAGTCTCTCCGAGGCAGCGCCTCCATTTTACACAGCCAGCCTTCCCTCCGCTACTGCCTCCCCGCCGCGGAGTCTCAGGAGGAGCAGCTGCTTTTCACCTCGACATGACGGAGCCCGAGAGCTGAAGGAGGAGCAGCAGCAGCAGCGGGGAGGCCAGGCGGGGTTCAAAGCCCTTCAGCGGAGAGAGACCGTCCGGCGCGGAGGACGCACGCTCAGGCAGCCTGGGGTGAGAGCTGGGACATTATTGTTGGTGTTTGAAGAGGTCCAGCAGATGATGGAGCAGCTGCTGGGTGGCCAGCACCTCTATTGTACGTTTGTGTGTGTGTGTGTGTGTGTGTGTGCAGGTGTGTCAGGTTTCAGCACCCAGTCACCTCTAATGCTCAGCTTTCACAACACTCTGCTTTATCAATCTGCTGCGTTCATATTCTAGGGAATAATTACATAGAGAAACCCAATAAACACACACACACACTCACACACACACACTCACACACACACACACACACACACACACACACACACACTCACACACTCACACACACACACACACACACACACACACACACTCCACAGGCTTGCTTGTTGTGAGTATAAGGTGGTTGTTGCATGGTGTCTGCTCTTACTGTCACTGTGGAATACAATCCGAAAGCATGGGCATCCATCAGAATACTGCACCCTTCCCCCAACACACACACACACACACACACACACACACACACACACACGCATACATAATCACCAGAATTGTCTAACCTTGATTCGTCAACTGGGACGGGCCTAATTATCCCCATTTTATGTTCCATATTTAGTGCCTCTCAGTATTAAAGAAACAAACGGACAAAAAAATCGAATTTACACAACGTTCCACTTAATCCAGTCGTCAGCCGAGAGTCCTGATTCCAGCGTAGACAGCCTAGAAGTAAATAGTGATCCAAATAACTAGTTTTTTTTCTAGTAATAGTCCCCCAAAAAACTCCTGTCAACCCTCTCAGACCGCATCCCGCTCCTCGTCAAAGCGGTGCAGATTTGTGGCTGTGGTTTAGGACACGGCATGACAATGAGATCTAAAAAACTGAACGGAACTTCCCTGATTAGTCTGTCTGTTTTAGACAACACCAGGGCTGCAGGGCACAGATTCTGCATTCATGACAGCTGTGTGCAGAGTAAGTCCTTTTCTTCTAAACCACATCGACAAGTCTGTTGCACCGTATCGAAGAGCCGGATGCATTTTGAGCAGCTCGTGGAAAAGATTTCAGTGACTGTTGACCTCAATCCAAGCTCCAGTTACGAAGAGAAATTTGGACTCCAGATGTATCGAAAGCTGATTGACTTCATCTTGGTAAGACGGCCAAATGGTCGACTCTTTGCCTTTAATGGTTTGCTTTGTGCGTGCGGAGCTTGTGTGCGTGTGAGGGCACATATGCTCATCAGTTGATAACCCAAAATTAGAACATCCAGAAGGGCCAGAGGGAAGAGGTTTCAGCTCCTCTCAGCGTCTGCTGCTTCTGCTCACTGCTTTCTGAACACTGCCTGTCAACTCGCCACGTCTATGTATATATAGAAACACACGGACACACTGGACGAGCCCCCGTGGCTCGAAATATTGGCCAGACAAAAGATCAGAGCTGTGGTCGAAGCATGAGTAGGCACAATTACTCCAGCGAAACCATCTAAATATAGACGCAAGCTGGACTTCGCATCTCTTTGTCCCCAAAGTAAACACACACGCACACATGCAGTTGCATGCACTGAGCAAGAGGGAGGCTAGGATAGGCTCGGCCACACTGCAGTATGATCCCTCACTGGACGCGGAGTGAGATTTACAGATAGAATGGTTCTATAGTGTAGTGTTTCATGGTGCAGTTTACAGAACGATCAATACCGATATAATAAGAGCGTCCCGCGGAGTAAGTGGTGTGTGGGAGCGAATGAAAGGAGATGAGGAAGGAGAGACACAGCCTCTGGCTCGGACTTCCTCTTACGATGATAAAGGTCTGGGATACAAAGAGGTGGACAGAGCGAGATAAACAGAGACAATTTATGGGTGTGTGTCACAGATGTAGATAAATAGAAGGTGAAAGGGAGACTGAGAAAAGGCCAAGTGTCCATTTCATTAGTCCGACCTCAGGGACAAAAGGACAGACTGCATTGTAAACTCACTTATGGATCAGTAATGTGTTAAATACGGAAATTTGCAAGTGGACAACATGGCAGTGTTTATCTTCATCATGAAAATGGCACCAAATTATATCAGTATATGTATTTATGAGCAAATCATGGGGTCAGTGACCAACCACACGTGTGGTTGCAAACAGCTGCTTCAAAATATTGTCTTGTTGAATTAATATTTACGTGCTTGTATTCATAATTATCAACATTTCTGATTCAATAATATGTCAGAATATAGTGTGTGGATCAAAATTTGGTAATATTTTGAACATTTCACAAACTTCACTGCACTAAATCTAGCAACAGTTTAAATTATAGTCTCTTTTTAATAAAAACCCACATTTGTCAGTGCTCTTCAAGTACATATAACATCCTTATGTATATAATCATACCTAATAGACTGTAGGAAGTTGTAACTGACTTAATAACAATAAGATAAAAGCTGTCATTTTGAGAGAAAAGTGAAATATCGTAATGCTTATCATGTATCTAAATGCTTTTGGGATTGGGGCTTTAATTCTTCCATATTGCCCACCTTTTCTTTTTTTGGATACATTGGTCATTATGTCAGTGAAATGTCCCTGACCAATCAGAGCGAGCGCTTCTCAGGATGAACCTTGTCGTCCTTATCTGAGTCTGAGTGTTTCTGTTTTTGTTTACAGTGGTTTGCTAAATTTTACAGCTGTGTTGCCGAACACTCTTCCTATATTTTTGCCACTGAATTTCAGACACGGTCCTCGACTGGTCAACAAATCAGTGCAACCCCAAGAATAAGCACGAACACTATATATTGCCCAAAACTAACACATACGTCAGCCTGTTGCAAAGCCCTTTGGCTGTAATGAGAACCTGTGTCCAAACCTGAGAGAGTGTTAATTAAGTCTAGGGAACTATTGCGATAAATTATCATCATGATCCAAATTAGTTGCAAAGTATTTAACGAGAGTAATATATACTAGCCCTTTAGGCAGCATTTCCCCTAATGGTAATATAATAACATGCAATTTCCATCTGGGTTAGCTTTCAATGGAACTTAATTGTTTTCTAGCACCTCGATCATTTTGCTCTATGTCAGAGAATCGATGTTTTTTATACTTTTTGCTTAGATGTTATCCGTTTTTTTTGAGCCGTTCTTTGTGAGAATCTATTGTCATTTTTCCAGTTATGGTTTTATGTGCTTGTATGCATAAATTTAATTGGAGTTTAGAATGATGGTACAAAACACGATTAGCTTGATAACGGTTAAGCACTAAAATTCATGTGGCAAATAAAACCTGAAAATTTCAATCAATTTCATATTGAGTTGTTTACGTGATTAATAATCTTGATTAGTCTTTTTAAAGCTAGAAGGAATAGGCCTTACTGTGCAAACGCAGTGTGCAAGAAGACTTGTTTTTTCAGTGCTGGTCACTTTCTGTTGTGCCTTCTCCCTCTGTTGTATGAACTGTTACCATGTATGGCCCGGTAAAGAAGTGTCTTTTTAAGTCCGATGACATTATGACTCATTTAAAGGCCTGCTTTGAAGATTTATTCGGAATCCTTTAGAATAATGCCAAGCTATTCAAGGAGACATTGTGTTCAGTGCTTAGTGGGAACTCTTCTATCTGACTAATCGGACCTCTTTGATGTGTTTTTTTTTCTTCCATTCTCTCTCTGCGCAGGAAGCAAATTGGCGCGGATGAGCTTCTGCATCTGAGAATATCGTACCGAGAGAGATCATTAACACATTGAGACACACATACGCATAGCTGTCCACTCACCCACACACACACACACACACACACACACACACACACAGGACACAAATATACCCGTGCACACACACTCACTCTAACACAGATGGCACTTGAGGACTCAACCTTCCCTTCTCGTCCAGAGTCCCTTTCTCTGCCTGTCCCTGAGAAAGGGGAGGAGCCTGTGCAGGAAGCCAAAGAAGATGCCCCATCCACCGGCGTGTTTAATGTATCTGAGGAGCTCGGCCATGTGGTTACCACGGAAACATCCCCACCTCCAAAGCCGCCCAGTAATAACAACCTGTCCTTCCAGGACAAGATGGCTGCGCGGGAGGCGCAAGCCAATCAGCCCCGGAAGAAGCTGCAGGCGGTGGGACAGGAGCGGGGAAAGTTTGGATGGGGTGAGAAATTTCCTATCCTCTCCAGTGATTTCATCTGCAGCTGCCCTTACAAAGTGTGCATAGAAATGGGTCGATCAGAAACTCTTTAAGGAAAGTTTGGCAAAAAATAAAAAAATCGAACTTTTTTTTAGCTACAGCCAGAATTAATAAAGCAAAATTTGCAGCCAAAAATCGTCTTGGCTGATCTGCTGTATATTGGGAGCAACGTGTCAAACTTATTATTCCATGAAGAATTCCTGAGTAGTTTTATAAGTTGCATTTGCAAAATTGTTATTATTTAACATTATTTGAAAACAATTTTGAAACTTGTAGTTACTAGTGTGAGGAAATTGTATCTTTTTGTCACTGGAGTTCATTTATCTCTTCTCTTCCTATTAAGTTACTACTCTGCGGATTAAAGCTTGTCTTTTGACAGCAGTGTTATGCGTGATAGACATTGTATCTACACCACTGCCATGTTTTCCAAAAGCACAGGCTCTGCCTTCCTCCCCCCTGCAAAATCAGACACTGCGGGATTTGGACTTGGGTTCTGTTTTGCCACTCTGTGACAATGTGTGTGTGTGTGGGTGTGTGTGTGTGTGTGTTAGAGAGAGAGAAAGAGAGAGAGCGAGAGAGAAGAAAAAATCACAGTGATGTAACTCTGCTGTATGTCTTTCTTCATCCTCATCCTTTCCCATTCTGTCTTTTTTCACACTGGCTCTGCTCTCTTACGCTTTACATCTGTTGTGCTTTGCTTTTACAATTTCTCTGTCATGCTACTGTCATTCCTGACCCTCTCTTCTTTTCTTCCTCCTCTCTTCTTTTCTTTCTTTCACTCTGGCTCACTCTGGCTCAATCTCTCTCTCTCTCTCTCTCTGTGTCTCTCTCTCTCTCTCTCTCTCTCTCTGTGTGTCTCTCTCTCTCTCTCTGTGTCTCTCTCTCTCTCTCTCTCTGTGTCTCTTTTCTTTCTCTATTTCTCTCTGTCTCTAGCCCGCAGTAAGCGTAAGCGGCAGCGGTATGTGGAGAAGAATGGCCGCTGTAACGTGCAGCACGGTAACATGCGGGAAACGTACCGCTACCTGACAGACATTTTCACCACGTTGGTGGACCTGAACTGGCGCTGCTCACTCTTTGTCTTTGTCATGGCCTATGCCGTCACCTGGCTCTTCTTTGGCGCTATCTGGTACCTGATTGCATACTGCAGGTGTGTTCAACAGCCCAGTTTATACACACATTAACATACACTTAATATCTGGCCCTTATCCTGGAGATCTACATTTCTCCTGCTGTTTTAAAATAAGAGTTCGATGCATCATTTTATCCTTGTTAAACGTTCAAAACATGCTGTTCACTCTCCAGTCTATATATGGAGACTAAGCTGCACCATCAGTGAGGAATTAATCTTGGTTGTGAGATCATAACAGTTGATCTGTCTAAAAGCAAGTTTATTACAATCTTCCAGACACCTGACCTCCAAAAGCAGCAGTTGATGTTTGCGTTTCAGCCCAGAATTAACGGTTTGATCCATACGTTTAAATCCAGACTGCTTTTTGGATGAGGACCCAATACAGGGCAGCCCACTAGATTAAAAGTAATTTACATAAATTAGTTTTCAAAGTTCATTTACAAAAATATTTTCATGCTCTGGTTTGAATAAAAAACAATGAAATATGACAAATATTACAATTTTGGGCTAAACCTTTTTTGGATGGTCCATTAGAGATCTACAGGTACATTAATTGTTAACAAACTATCTTTGATTATGAATAGCATTAGGGTTAGGATTAGGATTAAGGTTAAGTATGGGGTTGGGTTTAGATATTCAATTTGCAATTTTATATATGCAAGTTTATTTGCATGCAACAGATATTTAGCTGAAAGTTAACAACAAGCAGAGCATCAAGCATCTACAAAGCATCCATAGTGGACCATCCAAAAAAAGTAACTGTTATAAATGTGTTGTTTGTGCAAGAAGAACAGAGTAATAGCTCTTAAAACACTGGATACAAATAACACTCCACCTGAATGTTGCAACAATTCCATTTTATGTATATTTTCTGAAGAAAATATTTGCTGCAGAGTATGGCTATCATGTGCAGACTCAGCTAATTCAACTGCATATCAACATGCAGAGGTACTGCCAGGCAGACACACAGGCACAGTGAGAGGGCTGTAATGGTATTTGATGCATTCCTGCAGCAAGGAGCACTCACCCGCACATCACCCGCACAAATGTACACATTTTCACACAGAAACATATATATGGCCAAACACATAAAGCTTGCACACACAGCCACCTGAGATTAACCTGCAGTCATTTGAGTGGGTGAGTACTAGAGAACATGAATACAACACACTCCTACTCTTGGCTTCTCTCTCTCGCTCTCTCTCTCTCTCTCTCTCTCTCTCTCTCTCTCTCTCTCTCTCTCGCTCCTTCTCTCTCTCTGTCTTTCTTTCTCTCGTTCTCCATCAGACCTACTCTTTAGCTAAATCTAGCTCTCAAATAAACACTTCTGTTTGCCAGTATAAAAGGGTGCTATTGAAACAAATAATTATTTCAGTATTAACTTATTGACTGACATATTAAATAAAACATTGGGTCAGAGGATTTTCAGTCCAGAGTAATTCAGTCCAGTCCTCAGGTGAACTAATTGTTGTTACACTGCACTGCACAGCAGTAATTACGAAAATGACCAAAATGTAATTTGGTTGTTTGCTTTACTAAATATGGATAGTTTGATAATCTGCTACTATTGTCAGCTCCTCTAAACTCTTGTGAAGCCCTTTTTATGCAATTTCTTGTGTTTGGTGGGTTGATGGATAGAGGCATATCAATCACTGGAACACTAGTCCATACGTTCTCACGTATGTCTGATCAGCAGTTTTTAAACCACACAAATATACTTTCTATTTAACATTCAGTTTAAAAAAAACCAACCAACTTAAGAATTCATTTGTGGCTCTCAAGTGGCATAGCTGTCCTTTGCACAACTGCTAGTGGCTTGACCATTCAAAAATATAAAAAAAAATCTTTCACTTTGGGTCACTTATGAAATGCATCATATATAATATTGATTGCAAGCTATTGAAGATATTTTTACTGCCTCTCTCCCTGTTTCTCTCTAGGGGCGATCTAGACCACTTGGAGGATGAGACATGGACTCCATGTGTGAATAATGTTAATGGTTTCATCTCTGCATTCCTGTTTTCCATTGAGACTGAGACAACCATCGGCTATGGTCATCGCGTCATCACTGACCAGTGTCCAGTAGGCACCATGCTTCTGCTACTCCAGGCTATACTGGGCTCTATGGTCAATGCGTTTATGGTAGGAGCAAAAACACAAAACTGAAATGCGTTTTACCTCATTTCAATTCATTTCCATTCCATTAATACATGTACTCCGTCAGCACCATGGGTGAAATTCAAACATTGTTTTAATTATATAGACAGATAAAATCATAAAGAATTCAATAGACAGATAAAAGTGTGTATTTTTAAATGCAGCAAATGTAAATTTTAGTGTTAAAATTTGAGTGAGTGAGTTTTCATATGTTGGGTTGAAGCAATGAAAGGGAGCAGAAAATGCTTTAAATTAGTACGTAAGTTGGATATTTTATAGATGATTCTTTCTTAGTTTAGCTTAGCTTTCTTAGTGTTTAGTGCTTAGGGTTTAGCGTACAAGGCCCAAGGATCAGAAGGTTGTGTCTGAGGTATCCTTGAGCAAGGTACTGTCCCCATCACTTTTCCCTGGGTGCTTTAAATAGCTGCCCCCTGCTGCACGGTGTGTCTATGTGAAAAGCAGAAGTTGAATTTCATTGTGGTTCACTGTGTGCTGTGTTGTGTTCCACAATGACAAATAGTCACTTTTCAAGATATTTCGCAAAACTACTCTGAGAATCACTGTTTGTAACTGTTTTGTAAATGGCTGATTTATGATATAATGTTTACGGCAGTCCTTTATTCTAATTTTCTGCATCTAGAAATATAATATTTGTAAAATTGAAATATATGCAAATATTTTACAGACAAAGAAAATGTTTGCATTATTGTTTGATCTAAGATGACTGCTTTAATGAACACAACTTTGCAGTCAATTTTATCTTCTTGCTTAAGTGAACACACACCCTTAAAGAGGCAATGTAATCATCTTCACAGCCTCCGGGTCTTGACCTTAAAATCACTGCCGTCCAAATGCAATAATTTTCACCCTGAAGTTCA
Organism: Hepsetus odoe; assembly: GCA_017165825.1. Classification (NCBI taxonomy): domain Eukaryota; kingdom Metazoa; phylum Chordata; class Actinopteri; order Characiformes; family Hepsetidae; genus Hepsetus; species Hepsetus odoe. The sequence continues at coordinate 4,350,106 of CM029387.1, forward strand.
TCTATTGCAAGCATCTACTATGAGATGCATCCTGATTAGCATATTGGCGTAGTTGCATAGTATTCAGGGTGAAAAGTCATTAATATTAATATTGACAGTTAACACGTCAGCTTCACACCTTTTCTCTGCACCAGATGTACTTTTCTCTCTATTTCTCTCCCCCTCTCTATATTTCTCAGTCTATTTTCCACTAAATTTGAGCCAGGCTGTGTAATTTTTCATATTGGATTCATTTTCAGTGTTGTGGGTGAGAGAATAGGTTCTGTTTTTTTTTTTATCTCACTCAAATCTCTTTCCTCTACAGATCTCCCAAAGTGGCAACAGTGTGTGTGCTCATGTGTGTGTGAGTTATTTCAGAAAGAGCCAAATGAGTCATACGTTTTAAAAAGAGGATGTTCCTCATTGTCCCTCTCCTACTCTTTGTTTTTAGCTCTCTTTCTCCCTGTCCTCATCCTCTCCATTTCACTTTGTACTTTGTTACTCTCATCTTTATTATTATTTTCTGAAGTTATGCTTGGTTATGTACTTAATGACTATGTTATAGCACACAGAATTACAGACATAATGAGGTGTGTGTGTGTGTGTGTGTGCGTGTGCAATAAGTTAATTGCAGCATCCTGATTTAACATATCTTCATATGGCTGTTTCACACATATATTTCAAAATGCAAACACATTATTAATATATTTGTGAGGACTTTCTTTGTACTGTTAGTTTTGCAGATCTTGTTCAGTAAAATAAATAGAATAAATTTTAACCGGAATGTTTCTACATTTTTGATGTGGAAAAATTAATTACACACAGAATAGGAAGTCAGGTGTTGCAGAGCATTATGTGAGAGTAGTTCAGGATATTTATGAGGGCAGTGTGACAGTGGTGAGACCTGCAGTAGGAGTGAAGGATGCTTCTAAGGTAGAGGTCGGATCAGTGGAAGAGAGATGAAGAAGAGAGTGCAGGCAAGTTGGAATGGGTGTATGGCAAGTGTGGGTGGAGTGATTTAAGACAAATGGATACCAGCTAGAGTAAAAGGGAAGGTTTACCCGACAGTAGCGAGACCAGCTATGTTGTACGGGTTGGAGACGGTGGCATTGATGAAAAGACAGGCGGGAAATTAGTATATAAGAGGGAAAGTTTAGGTTGGACGTTATGGAGACAAAGTAAGAGAGGCAAGGTTGCATTGGTTTGTCCAGAGGAGAAACGAGAATTATATTAGGAGGATGCTGAAGATGGAGCTGCCAGGAAAGAGGAAAAGAAGAAGACCAAAGAGGAGGTTTATAGATGTGGTGAGAGAGGACATGCAGATGGTCGGTTTGAAGGGGGAGGTTGCAGAATACAGAAAGAAAAGGAAACATATGATCCACTTTGGCGACCCCTAAACGGGAACAGCCGAAAGAAGACAGACAGAAAATGAAAAATAATACATCCTGTGTGATTTTACTGAAGAAAAAGTGCTAAAAAAGTTTAGCATGTAAGTATTTTCATTTGTCTCCCATCACACCGCTGGTTTATAGGAACACAGTGATGTTGAGCTTATGATTTAGTGTCTGCTGCTAGCTCTAGCAGAAAGCTATAAAAATAACATCATTTTTACTATGTCTTGTAATGATGACTAGCTGACTGGTCATGATATACATAACTAGAAACAGCATCTTTCTATTTTCATCTTTCAAAAAGTCTACATTTCAATTCTAAAAACCACAACTGAACACATCTATGTGTAGATAATAATCGTTACTGATATTTAAACCATCTTTATCCTTTAGAAGTAAACAGGCTTTTTTGTTACTTAGATTCATGGTTGATTTATGCAAATTAGCTTTGCTCTGGTTGGCTGTCTTGTATACCCCATACCCCATTTCAAAAGCAAAGTAAAAACTGGTTTACCATGACATCAATTTGATTTATTTATGTCTTAAAAGTCTGTACTAAAGCATAACTAGAGATAAAGTAGATTTCAGTGCAGAAACCTGTTTTCCTTGGGCCTAACAGACTTTTAAGCGAGTGCCTCTGTGTCTCTTCGTAGTGTTCCTTTGTTTTCATACTCTTTAATTCCCTTTCCTCTGTCCCTCAGGTGGGATGCATGTTTGTGAAGATCTCTCAGCCAAACAAGCGGGCAGAGACGCTGGTGTTTTCCCGGAATGCGGTCATCTCTCTGCGGGACGATAAGCTGTGTCTGATGTTCCGAGTCGGGGATTTAAGATCTTCACACATTGTGGGAGCCAACATGAGAGCCAAACTCATCAAGTCTAAACAGACTCAAGAGGGTGAGACACCAGCTCTTACATCATCTACACTACAAAACATGAAACTGAAATCAAAGGCTTTGGCTGCAGGAGATCAGGAACAATGTGTAGAATACTTTGGTGCCATCTGGTGGTGAGCAGCTTAGGACCTGCTGAAGATCCTATAATGTGTGAAATAACTTATAGGTTTGTATTAATTCTTAATGATGCTTCAGTCTGTATATGACAGTTCGACTGCTTTACTTTAGTTATATATGACTTGTGCACTTATTTTCTGGATAAATTTGAAAGTCCTGAATCCGGAAAAGGAAGTGTTGGTTTTATATTCTGAATGCCATTTTTTTTATAGTATAGAAATGTAAGAAAATAATTATGTAAAAGAAGAAATTCTCTTCTCTCCTCATTCTTTATCCTCAGGTGAGTTTATTCCTCTGGATCAGACAGATATCAGTGTAGGCTTTGAGACCGGGGATGATCGTCTGTTTCTGGTGTCACCTTTGGTTATCTCCCATGAGATCGATTCTCGATCCCCTTTCTGGGACATGTCCCAGGCCCAGCTAGAGAAAGAGGACTTTGAAATTGTAGTTATTCTGGAGGGGATGGTTGAGGCTACAGGTAAGACACACAAACACAGCACACACATAAACACAAGCACACACACACACAAGTTTGGCACATATTCCCGAGTCTTAGATTATAATTCTTAGATTAAATTGTTCGTATTAAAATGGCTATAAAAAATATTGTGATTATGTAAAAAAACCTAAACTATCTGGTCTCCTGGAATGTCTCTATGTCTATCTGTCTTTCTGCCCGTCTTTCGTTATGATTGACAGGTATGACATGTCAAGCACGGAGCTCTTATCTAGCAGAGGAGTTGTTGTGGGGTCACAGGTTCAGCCCAATGATGTCTTTGGCAGAGGGATTCTTTGATGTGGACTATGGAGCCTTCCATCACACCTTTGAGGTACAAAAAGATTACAGTACATATATATATATAGGTGTGATTAAATGCTGTAAACAAAGAATGCTTTCAGAAACAAATAAATAGAAATAAAACAAATAAATAATGATTGTTTGTTTTGAGCAATTTACAAAATGCAAAGTGAGCGAACAAAAGAAAATCAATATTTGGTGTTACTACCTTTTGCCTTCAAACCAGCATCAGTTCTTCTTCTAGGTACACTTGCCAGGGATTTTGTAGGATTATAGTCGGTATATGATCAACCAATTTTACCGAACAGGTGCCGATGATCATCAATGTCACACGGAGGTTGAAACACAGTCATGTTTGGAACAACCTACCAGCCGAGTTCCTTTAAAAACTGGGTGCAAGTGTACCTAGAAGAATTGATGCTGTTTTGAAGGCAAAGGGTGGTCACACCAAATATTGATTTGATTTAGATTCTCTTTTGTTCATTCACTGCATTTTGTTGATGAAAATAAATGATTAACATTTCCATTTTTGAAAGCATTTTTTGTTTACAGCATTTTTTCACAACTGCCTTTTGCACAGTGCTGTATATATATATATATATATATATATATATATATATATATATATATATATATATATATATATATATATATATAAATGATTCAGTCAGTAACACTCACAGCACCAAAAACATTGTTTGCAGTGCTACAGCTATTTAATTTCTTGTCCCATTACTTTGGAAATAGTTTCTTTGAAAAATAATATGGAACAAAATAATGAAACTGATTCGAATCATGGTGAAGTAGTTTGCCTGGTATATGCCGATTATGAAAAATTTTTGTTAAAAAAAAACAGATTTTTTTCACTAGCAGTACCAACCTATTCTTCATTGGCCTTATTCTATCAGATATTTTCTTAAGTGCAACAGTTGACTAGTAATAAATTGTGATTCTAGATTAGTTTATCCTGACAAAGCTTCACCTAACCTGTCTCTTATAGGTGGACACACCTTTTCCGCCTGCTCGAGAGCTGGCTTTGGCTGCTGCACGTTTAGAAGCTCATCTCTACTGGTCCATCTCCAGTCGGCTGGATGAAGAAAAGTGGGAGGGGCCTAATCTGACTGAGCAAACAAGAAATCCGACAGATTCGGAATCTGTCAGTGGAAAAGAGGGAGGCGGGCCAACATTTATTGTGGGGGGCGTCACAGAAAGCCAGGACCAGTCAATTGTAGGGGAACAGAATGGCAGTGTTACCACAGATCAGTCAGAGTCTGAAGCCTAAAGGCAGAGAAAGTAAGAATGGAAGTGTTTTTTTAGGGTAAGGAAGATATACTAATTCTATATTACACTTAGATTCGATTGTGAAACAATCCATGCCTTCTTCTTCAAGTTTAGCCGTTTAGTCGCTAATGTATAGCATAGAATACCTTTCCCCAACGGGGAAATCTTTTTCATTTACTGCTCTTTTAGTTCACTTGATTTGATATCAGGCATCTGAAACAGTACTGCCTTCAGAATCTGGTCGGGTGTTTTCACATATGATATTCCTGGTGCAGTCCTTACACAGTGTTCAGGGATATTAAACAGGGTTTCTTTTTATTTGAATTATCCATAAGGTGTACATTAGTACATTGGGAAGTTTCATGCACCTTTAGTTACTGCAGCTTCATAAACCTTGCCTCACTTGTGCAGGTCCTAACCAGTGTCATCAGCATTTACCAGCATTTCTTTGGGGTTCGTTTGTTCTGAGCCATATATTTCTCAGTACAGGGTCTCAAATGCATCTGGAAATATAAACCGGCATATGTAAAAGCACCCTTAATATCTCTTGTTCACTAGAATGAATTGTACTGTATTTGTCCATGTGTTACAATAACTGCCGGCCTTACAGAGATCTCTTGGGCAAAGTTGACTTTTTTCATTCTGAAAAAGGTTTTATTACTTAGCAGAAACACTTTTTAATAATGTGTACACATAAATGGGTTTTAGAGTAATCGCTGATATATCAGCTTATTATTTGACCAAAAACGAGTTATGCATGATGGCGAGAGCTGCCTTGGGCCAAATTGTAGTTTTCAAACTCAGTATGATGGTTTTTAAGTCATGTTGCGTGCCATGGAACTAATGCACAGCTTAATTGTTGCAGCTTTGTCTTGAACATGGAAACTTTTGCTCTGGGGACAAAGCTGGCTTTAAATGAGCCTCTCACAGGTGTTGTTGTGCCTTTTTGAATTTTCTGGACCTGTGAGGGAGGTTGCTCGTGAGTTAGATACAATTATATAGCCATAAAGCATATTAAATTCAGATGGAGTGACTATAGCCTGGTCTCACAGAACAGGCCATGTTAAAACAAAACTGAAACCCCCGATCTAGAGCCCATGCCTGCAAGACCTACACTTATACTCACACTGAAAACATGGTGCATTGAATCGACTCAAATCAAACGTGTACATCAGTTCCACATAAATATATATATATATATATATATATATATATATATATATATATATATATACTGCTTGGTTGATTGATTGAATCTATTTTGGAACTGGAAATGTTCATTTTTAAATCAAATGAATTTAATGCTTCACTTTATAAAAGGTTTGATTGAGGACGTCTCAGTTTCTCAATTGACAGTTGTCTAAAAGCTTAAAGTTTATTTGCTAGTAGGATTCAGTGCTGAAAATTAAGCTGTTGCTGGTTAATTGAAAAAAACAGTTACTTTATAGCTTGTTACTATGGTGACTTGTTACTATGGTCCACCATTTTACCTTCACTTTCCAATTTGCCAGTTGTTGTTCCTTGGAAGGATTAGGTTACAGTGCTTTAAACCTATTGACTGTTTTAGTATTTTGCACTGGCCAATAATACTAAGGTAGAGCACGAGTGTTAGAACAGAAAAAAAAACAGTCTAGGCTGCAGCTTTCTTAGATCTGGGTTAGAAAAAGTTCTATTATTTGACACATTGTTTTATTCAGTCTGATCTTTTTGAAAATTCATGACCTGTATTTAGACTATAGTAATGCAACAACAATGTTATGTTAAACACACATTTAGTGGAAAAGACTATATTATGTAGATTTATCATGTAAATTGCTTTTGGTAAACCCAGTCACACTTGTTTGGCAGTTGTTGTGATATTTAAAAGCATATTAGGATGCAAATTAGGATAAAGGTTATATGCTATTTTAAGCTATTTACCCTGTAGAAACCATTGAGTACATCTCTTATTTATTCAGAAATTAACAAAGTACAAATTTGAGTTTATTTTTAGAATGAAGTGTGAAAGCATAGTTGTAGATATAAAAATAAGTGTTAAGAATAGAAAAAGAAAAATGAAACATTTAAGAAAAGTTCAAATGGTTGCACGTTTGATAAAGTAGCTTGCTACAGAGAGCTTAATGCAATTTTTGCTATAGAAACAATCTTAGAATTTGAGTGCCAAGCTCTATTGTCTGTTCAGGTAACAAAGACCTTTATGAATGTTGTTTTAAGCCACATACTCTGAATTCTATGCTAGTTAGGGAATCATTTTGGACTTAATGTTGTCCAAATAATAAAATGGGTTGAATTATCTGTAACATTTCCCATTAAAGTAAAAGTACATTTAACCTCTTTCTTTTAGAATATATTCTAATGTTTGATCATCAAACATCAGCAGATGTAGTTTCTAGTTTCTTTTAAAAAGGTTGTACCTTCCTCTACATTTCTATTGCCACCTTCTTCTCCCTGTGGCATCATCTTCTCATCCGACCACTAGCAGTGGGTATGATGATGTGTTCGTGATATTTTACGTTACAGTATACTTTTCTGTGTATATCATGGACGTCAACCCTACTTAACACAGTATTTCTTTATAATGAAATACTGCTAAAGGTTCTCCACTTAATTGTTTGAGATTGCAGTTGGTCTTAGTTCTATCTGTATCCACTGTATATGCAGAAAAGCTCATTGTGGCGTAATTTATGGTGGCGATGATATTATATTGCCCACACCTGCTCTTTCTTTAGATCTAAGGCATGGTCTACACATGCAGACTGTACATTATGCAAGACAGCCTAAATCACTAAGGCAGGGAACAGTGCTATTCTCTTATTTCTAGCAAATTCTGTAGTCTGCAGCATTTGTTTTAATGTCAGTTGTTCCACATTCTCAGCACACAAACAAATATTCCTTAGATGATCCGCTTTTGTTGTTTCGCACCGTTTGGAAGTCGGTCCATGCGCTTCAGTAGTCTACGAACTGTACTCCAGTCAAAAAGCTGCAATACCTGTCTTATTAATAAAGTCCTTCTATTTCCCTTTATGTCATGTGCTGATTGGAGGTTGTAGACATTGCTCCCACCCTGTGGGGAGACCGTCTGTATCGATGAGAAAGCGGTCGCTCACTCTTCTTCTTTGAAATCGTGGTGTTGTCTTGTATGCAGTCTTTTAGCACATGCAAATCACTCTTGCACATAAAATATGAAAAGCACAACCTTCTCTCCTCTTGTTGCTGGGACTTTTTCCTCATGCTTATGCTGCTTTTGCCGTTTTTAATTGCGTGTTTTTAATCTGTACGACTACCTGTATTAGAAATGACAATAAAACTATATTCAGCGTTACATTTTGGGATGGTTTATATGATAAGCTGAAAGGTCATGAAATACAGAGTGAACTATATTTCTCCAAATGTTCAAGTTATGTAATATTATCACAGTTGTTCTACATTCTATTCTATTCTATTCTCTTCTATTCTATTCTGTTTTGTTCTATTATGCTCTATTCTGTTCTATAATATTCTTTTCTGTTTTATTCTGTTCTATTCTGTTTTTTCTATACTTTTGTTGTTTTATTCTACTTTCTGCTCTGTTTTATTGTTTGTGGCATAGTAACACATTTAACACCTTATTTTTGAGCTCAAAATACAGTTATTTTTAACTAAAACAGTTTCTTTCACATACGAAGGAATTATAAAAGACTTGCTGCTAAAATATTCTACCAACCCACAAGAATAAATACATGGGTATCCACATGAATTATATAAAACTAGACTACTTGGAACAATGGAATTAAAGTATAATAAATATAGTATAATAATTATAACTCTTTTAGTAACATCTTGTAATAGTTTTTACAGTGACATTTTTTTTTACTTAAGTGTGCACTATGCTGTTCTTTTTCTTTTGGGAAGAAGGCCAGCATTATCTGCGAGTACCGGCCCAGGCCCAATACTGAGATTAGGATCTGGGCCATCTCAACTGCATTCAGATCTGGGCTATCTTGTCGTTATCCAGATCTATACTACTCTTTTCTTTCATGTTCCATTAATCTAATCCATTTTTCTCCGTTTTCAGTGGTTCCTAAACTAACTATAGTCTTGGAGATACTAGCTGTAATTTTCCAGGTCATCCCTTTTCCCTCTTTCCTTCTTTATTGGACAAAACTAAGATAAAACTCCAACTGCCATCTGTACACAACACTGCGTCTTTGTGATCAAATTCTACAACTCTGTGTGAGGGGTTAAATTCATATTCACTCATCACTTCCCTGTGCTAGCCGGGGGGAGTTCCTGGGTACTTAGCATGCACCAGTGTGTCCCACTCTGAGCCTGTGGGAGGTTATGGGTAAATGTTAAGGTATCGACTGCTCTCTGACCTTCTGACTCCCTTGTTTTTTTTCCATCACTGCTTTCCCCTCATTCTCCTTCTCCACAGACACTTTTCTCCTGTTGTAGTCTATCTTGTCCTGTGTTTGGGGGCCTTTCTCTTGCAAAAAGGTGTGACAGTGGCCCCACACTTTAAATAGTTTCATAGCAGCTACTGAATAGATAAAAAAATATAGTCCTTCAGAATGTTTTACAGAACTAACGCTTTTTCCAGGAAAATTATGAATTCAGGATTTCCTTTACAGGGGTGTACAGCAATGTCAACCCCACCAATAATTCTAATGGCCTGATAACCTGTTTCATTAGTAAAGCTGATTTCTAAAATAAGTGAAAATAAAAAAGAATGATTATTGTACCTTGTAGCTATTTTAAAATATAAGTGGAATCTCCTTTTAATAATAAAACTTAGAAGTTGTCTTGAAAAAAGTCTAATTTACCCAGATTTAGTAGCCACGTCATGTCTGGAGTCTTTAGCTTCCTTAGTTTAGAACTGGAGCTGTAAAGCTAAACCCATGAAGTCAATAGTCATCCAAACCTTTTTTATAACATCCCCAGATCTCTCTAACTGCCACAGCCTCATCCATTGCTTCACTAACGTGGAGCAGGTGGAGACATGCTGTGAGGTATAAAACTTAAGATCAGAACTCATATATGTTAATTGCTGATAGATTCCCATCACCTTCCAGTTTTCTAGCAGTAGATCTCTAGTAATCAACACCAATCAATCAATCGGCAGGGGTTTTAAGCCTGAAAAGATTTGGCTTTGGACAAAAAGCCTTTTACTGTGGTCAGGAATCGAGAAATTTACTAACATCACACAGATGTAATTAAGAAAAACATAATCTGTGACAGTGGTGGTGCAGTAGGTAGTGCTGTCTTGAAAGGGTCTTGATTCCCGGCCAGGACGGCCTCCTTTCTGTGGAGTTTGCATTTTTTCCCTGTTGGATTTTCTCCCACATCATAAAGACATGCATATCAGGTGGATTATAGATTTCCCCTGAGGCAACTCAGGGTGTGTCTATCTGTGTGTCTGGACTGTGATATATTAGTGTTTGCCTCTCGCCCTATTAGTCCTGGGACGGGATCCAGCCCCCTCCCCCAATCCCTAGTTAGGATGGGCAGCTCAGATAATGGATGGAACTAACAGGTGGATGACTCATCCCAAGGTATGTAACTAATGTAAGTATGAAAAAAGCAAATGATCAAATATAAAGGAAGCATGAAATACAGATGAAACCAAGCATCCATTCACAAACCTGGAACGTGTAGAAAATGGAACAGCACCTCAACTGTGTCTAACTACAACTTAAGTTGAAAGCTGCCAACAATCACTGTCAAAATTAATTCTTATTTTCAAAATAACCGCCGCAGAGATTGTGTTGCTAACATTTTATTCCATGGATAATCTTCTATTTCCCAATTAAACATTTTTTCCTGATAATCTTGCAATCGTTTCCTGCAATCAGATCACCACTGGTCACCCCATCCTTAAATGACGTTGCGTTTAATGTTGACATTTTTTAATGCGACTAATGTTGACATTTCTCCTCCACATTTGGTCCTAGTGAAGCTCTACCAGAGAAGAAGACATCACATTATGGATATACATTTCTTTAAAAAAAAACTGAAAAAAAAAATAATAATAATGATGCAATGATGCATAATGATGACACATCCTCACATCCTATTCAAATATTCTTTATTATTTTTCAAAGCAAATCTAACAACGGGATACCATACTGTACTAAACTGGTTCAACATAAGAAGCCATGGCTGTTTGTGCACAGCACCTTATGATAGTCATAATCAGCCAAAAAAAGGTACACAGTTTAGTAGGATTTATACTTGCAAAATAAAAAAGTAAAATTAGTACCTGCATATTTAATTTTTCATACCTGTTACTGACTAATTTGAGACTAGTTACTGAGTATGAAATTCAAAATTTCTGCAATGATGCAAAAGTAAGATTTTTTGGCTGTTTATATATATTTATATATATAGTATATAAAGTATAGTATATATATATAGCATTGTGCAAAAGTTTTAGGTGTGGAAAATGCTGTAAACAAAGAATGTTTCAGAAATGGAAGTGTTAATCATTTATTTCTCATCACACTAAAATGCAGAATGAACAAAAGAGAATTCAAATGTGTCCATATTTAAAATTTGTCTTTTGCCTTCTGTACATCAATTCTTCATAATTTGCACACAGTTTTTGAAGGAATTTCGGCTGTGGTTTGCTCAAATATCTTTGAATCAAATTCACAGAGATCTTTCTGTGGATGTAGCTTCACATCCTTTCTGTTTCTTCATGTGATCCAGACACACTGGATGATGTTGAGATCAGGGCTCTGTGGGGGCCAGAAGAACTGATGCTGGTTTGAAGGCAAAAGGCAGTAACACCAGATATTGATTCGATTTAGATTTTTCTTTTGTTTGCTCACTTTGCATTTTGTAAATTGACAAAATAAACAATCATTTCTATTTCTGTTACCCTAGTTTACAGCATTTTTCCACACCTGCCCAGTACTGTATGTATATATATATATATATAGAAATCTGAATTGGTCTGTTTCTTGAAAATTACATTATATATATATACATATATATATATATATATATATATATATATATATATATATATATATATATATATATATAATATTATAATATTATAATAATGTCATTTTCAGGAAACAGACCAATTCCAATTTTTCTACCGTTAGGAAAACCAACACAACATCAAATCTGCATTGTCTTTTAAAACAGATCTTACAGCAAGATACCATACTGTACATATTGTACATTAGTGGTCCAGCATAAGAAGCAATGGGTGTCTATGCATAGCACCTTTCCATTAGAAGCGGAATCCCTTTCTGTCCTACATGTTTTCAAGTAATATTTGGAATATTTCATAAAACATAGCCTTAGACTACACGTTGATTTCATGTATTTGTAGGAGGTGAAAAAGCTTCTCAGATTCAGCATCAGCTGTAGGCAGTGCTGATGCTCATGAGCAGCATGAGTGCTTCCAGAGAGCATGCTGTAGCTGAAGTGCAATGCAGCAAAGAGCCACTAGATTGCAGTGTTTTCTGGCTCTGCCACTACTCGGCTGTTTTACCTAGTAACAGATACAGGTCATAGGTCTCTACAGGTCCACTAACCAACAGAGCATCTCTCAACTTAAAGGAACAATAACACATGTTTCCCACCCAAGTCTGATGAAATATTAAGAGAAATAACATCACATAGAAGATGCAGAGTGTTAGATGAGGAAAGAATGGAAGGGAATGTGGCTCCAGCAGCTTCGGGAAAGGCTGATTTCCCACCTAAGCTGTGCTGCTTTCTCTGGATTCGCTCACTTAGAGCGCCCATGCTTAGTCAGGGGCAGGGTGTGTTAAAGCTGAGCATAATGCAGAGTGATCTGTTGATCGTGCAGATTTTCTGTTGCAGGGATGGTGGCAATGGTCTATGATGCAGACACATCTGAAAACGAATATATTGCAAATATGAACATTTTGATTTGCAATATACTAATAACCTGTGGCACTACATTTAATTCACAGAGGGGCATTGATAAGTACAATAAATGCGTAAACAGGGTTACAAATATGTGAAATAATAGCCTGAATGTGAAATGTGCATCTCTTTAGTTATTCTGCACGTTTTTTCATTTGAGACATTCAGCGTTAAAAGAAATCAAAAATCCACAAATCAGAACTTTTGGAGACTCAGCTGCATAGAGAAGCCTTCACTATTTTTGTCAGCAAAAACTTCTCTCTCTCCCTCTCTCTCTCTCTCTCGGTCACTCTCTCTCTCTCTCCTTCTCTCTCTCTCTCTCTCTGTCTCCCTCTCTCTCTCCTCTGCCACCTCCTCTAGCGTATCTCTAAGGAATGTCACAGCAGATAACACTCATGCCATTCTGATCCGACTGGGAGCACCAGGAATTCTGGGTCAGTGTTCCATGGTGGTGAGGTATGTATGTGTGTGTGCGTGTGTGTGTGTGTGTCTGTGAAAGATGGTTTGCAGAGAGAGGTATGTGAGATGAGACTGTATTTTTGAGAGACGTGTGAGTGTAAATTGTAAATAGGTGCTGTGTGTGTGTGTGTGTGTGTGTGTGTGCGTGTGTGTGTGTGCGTGTGCGTGCATGTGTTTGCGTGTGTCTGTGCATAAGGCCTGTTTTTTCCACCTAAAGTGCAGTTCTGTTGGTTTCTTTCAGAATAGAATCAGAATAAACAAGATTTGAACTTGTCGGCTTCAAGCAGATGAATACCCAGAAGAGGCTCTGAAACTTAAGATGTTTTTCAGGGGATTCCAGGGACTTTATATTTCAAATTCCGAATCATTTCCTTGCTTCTGCAGTTGGGTGTAGATTATATTTCACACCAAAGTCTCTTTACTGAACATCATTATACATTATTCTTGATGATGCAATTTAAGCTTAAACTGTGTATATGCTTTACCCAATACCTGCACTTCCCTGTGGGGCACGTGTGTGTGTTGGTGGTAAGTCGCCTTCAGGAATGGTTCGCCGTTTCTTGAAGGACATTCCAAAGCTCTTCTTTGGAGGTTCTCTAAGACAATCTCACATCTGTCCCTGAAACTATGACAGGACTGGACTGAAAATGAGAGACGAAAAGTCATTCAGGAGAACCATTCCTTAACAACACCTTAAAATGCAAGAAATTCTGGCTGCTTGGGAGGAAAATATGAAGAAATAAGTATTTTATATATATATTTGTATATATAGTAGTATTATAATACCACTATTATAATAATATATCTCTTGAAAGGTTCTTTGTGGAACCAAAAAAAAAAAAAGATCCTATGCAATTTTAAGAGTGGGTCTCAAGGACCAGTGGAGTGAATGGTGTATTTTTGAAGGTTTATTCTTTCTAAAGAAGGGTGTTTTCCCTCCTGTGCACCAACCAATAAGGTCCAGCATCAGACCAACTTCCAGCATTCGGGCTGAACCATTCTGAAAGGTGAGCTGAGGTGAAGCAGGACGTGGGCTAAAATGGGACAGTGTGTGAAAAGAGCCAAATGTCAGTTTAGAGTGGGGCAAAAAAAGTGTCCCACTTTACCTGAACTCGCCCTATTCCCTCTCTCTCTGTTTTTTCTCCTCCCTCCCCTCCACATCACCTCCCTCCCATCCTTCCCTCCCTCCCTCCCTCCCTCCCCATCCCATCCCACCCCACCGGAATGACGAGCGCAGCGCGTGTTTAGCAGAGCCCCGCTCGCCGGCCCGCGGTGGGGATGCTCAGCTCCAGCGCACGCGAAGCGCCTCTGGCCGCGCGCACCGAGGCAGGTAAGGCGGCGCGCGGGTCTGCACGCGCACGGCGTCTACACCCCACCCCCCCACAACCCCACTCCCCCCCTTTTGCGATTGTTTTATTTTTTTATGCATTCTTACTAGGGAGCGGTGTGCGTGTGTGTGAGTGTGTGTGCAGCTCCTTCCACGCGCATCTGCAGATTTTTTCAGGGGAGGGGGGGTGGTCGTCAAACACTTGGCGTGCACTTCCCACGAGCCTCTCCTGCGAATTTTCCGTTCCACCTTAAATGGTGCAGTAGTTCCATTCTGGCGCCCGGAGGCGCCAGAATGGAACTACCGCACCATTTAAGGTGGAACGGAAAATTCGCAGAAGATGTTTTTTTGATTATTATTTGTTTTTTAGGAGGCGTTTAGGCCAGGTACGAGTTTATGTTCGACGTGGGCAATGTTGCAAAAGAGGAGGATCGGCTCAGGCTGTGCTGACATTCTTCAGCCCCCCTCCCAGCACCACCAGCAGCACCACCTTGCTCGCTTGGCCATTGCTGCACCTGCGGCGCGGCGTTGGCGCGGTGACGGTCTTCGCATCAGTGTGTGTGTGTGTGTGTGTGTGTGTGTGTGTGCGCGCACCATAGCCCACTGCAGCAGCGTAGGTCATAGAATGCTCCGCACCTTTTTTCCTCTGCAAGCTGTGTGTGTGTGTGTGTGTGTGTGTGTGTGTGTGTGTGTGTGTCGCAGTGGAGGGGAAGTGAGAGGTGGACGGGAGTGGTGTGTGTGTGTGTGTGTGTGTGTGTGTATGTGTTTGGGGGGGGGCAATAATAACAGTAAAGGAAGGCGCGTGCGTTTTTTTTTTTTTTGGGGAGGGGGTCCTCCCTCACTGCAAAGTTGCTGCTGTTATGGCGACGTGTGACGTGTGTGTGTGTGTGTGTGTGTGCGCGCCCCCCCTTTTGCTCACCTGCTCCTGCTGACAAGAAGATACCTGGCTGCACTCTGCACTAGGACCTTCTGCATATGTGTGTGTTTGTGTGTGTGTGTGTGTGTGTGTGTGTGTGTGTGTGTGTGTTTAAACGAATGCCTAGGCAGCTGTTGCCATGTTGCCAGCTGGCCATATGCAGAGTGAAGCTAAAACACCACTGCTTGTAGAGGGGGGTCCGGGGTCACCGACGGAGGTGATGGTTTAGTGTAAATGTGTGTAAAGTTCGGCCTCGGTGTGTTGTATTCATTACCACCCTTTCAAAGTTGTGCTGAAGTTTTTTAGTGACAGGCGCGTCCCACGTGTAGGAGAGCACTCGAGCAGCCTGTTGTCCCGAAGCAGTTTGGGGGTGGGGGTGAGGGGGGGTCCTCTGGACTGTGTTGAGATGATACGATTTATTTCAGCAGTGAAGCTCCTGCACTCTCATATTCCATCAAGATGAGGCAGCAACACCCCCTTTTTCTACCTAGCAACACTGATGTGTTATCATTGACAGCGGCTGTCATGGTCATATCACACTTGGACTGGGCCTGTCTCTCCCCTCTGACTGTTATCATCAATACCACAGTCAGCCCAGTCAGGGGTGGGGGGTTCATCAGCCTGCTAGGGCTCCTCACCTTCTGTCCAATCACAGGGAAGTAGGATAGGCCTGGTGTGCTGGTTCACCCGTTGTGTGGTCTTTTTTATTTTTAAGGCAGATTGAATTGCACAGATTAGTCATTAGATGCCATTTGAGGTGGGTTCAGGTAAACAACTATAACAGTAACTCCATCTAATTGAAGTCATTGTAGTTACAGGCTGTAAATGGGTTCATATCAGTTTTGTTTAAGGCTTTAGTCAAATGTGTTAATAGTTTTATGTAAATTGATGCTGGCAACATGAGTTTGGAGTGCGTTATCTGTGGTTCAGTGGGCTGCTAAAGATATAAGGCATATTTAGGGCTCTGTGTAATGCCTAAGCTCTCTTGAATTAAAGCGTCTGATGTGATCAATTAAAATTTCAAAGCTGTTTTCTAACTATTTCAAGCAGTTTAATTATACAAGTGAATTCAATGTTTTTGTGATGTCACAAAAAACACTGATGCCTACAGCAGTTTAGCTCCTCCCATTTTCACTGCAGTTATCAGACTGCTGTTTGAAGAGCTATGCAGGGCAGGAAATCAAGGAGACGTTTGAATATGCTGGTGTTAAGTTTTCAATAACAAAACAAATTTAAGGGAAAGAGAGGTTGAATGAAGTGGATTTCAGGGAACAAAAATAAAATATGATTAAAGTTTATGATATGGGCCTTTTAAGTCTGTCTGACTGTTGGCCTAGCTGATTGCAATATTTTTATTTTATCTGGCTAAAATATGGACTAGTTGGATTTTTCTGTTCTTAAAATATAGAGGTATTTTTTCCCCCACAAGGGACAATGTCAGTGTACCCTTAAAAGTTGTAAAGTTTTTAAAGGACACTGCATTCACAGCATATTTGTACCTTTCCAGTGCAATGGAGGATATTGCGGTGGTAGTCCCTAACTAAAGAGACTCTGTAACTCCCACACTGCAGCACCATATTTAAGGCGTCTTTTTAACTACATCCAATAAATACAAAATTATCTGCTTAAATATTATTGGTTGTTAAATATAAAATTTGGATTAGTACATGCAGCAGTATTAAGTTCAAAACATAATTACTGCACCTAATTACCTGTATTTTGAAATGTAAAATATAGTGTAGATTTAAAATGTTGATATTCCTGTGTATATGCAGTATTTGCAATGCCTTCCTGTTAGCACTGACCACAGACTGGGGGAGAACAAGATGAACATTTTGGGCTTAAACAAAAATCCTGAACGGAGAACAAGCTTCTATGTTCTATGTTAGTTTTTAACACAGTCAGGCTGCAAGAATCTACAGCTTGGGCTAGAGGTAAATCAGCCCTCTGCCAGTTCTCATGTTGTTGTGACATGGTGGTGGTGCTGTTGTTTGGAGTTCCACAAAAAGACAAAACTGATCAGCTGGTGGTCATTTGTTAAAGCCTTATTTTGATCATTTTTCCATTTAAAAAAGAAGAAAAACGTACTAACCCATTTATACCTGCCGCCATCCCAGAGACAATGACTGTGGTGCAGTTTAATACCTTTTATTCTGTGAGTTTCCAGCCTTTCCTCCAGTGTCATGTAACTGCAAGTTTGTAGCGCATTCGTCCAGGCCAGATATGTGGATTTGAATGGGTCATTTGTGGATGCTTACATGACAATATTGGAGGTGTAATTGAATTGTTTTTGCTCATCAATGATCAACATTCATTCAATTAAAGGTCAACAAAGTCAACACTGTTTATTGAACTGTGCATTTAGATTTCACTTTTGTCTGAGGTTTCAGCCAGGTTGCAGTATTCTGGACTATGAATTGTATACTTGTATGAATTGTGAACATCTGGCTTTGAGAAGAAATCACACACACATGCACAAACAGAATGAGGGTAGGGGCAGAGGTCATCCAGAGGTCGTGTGTGTATGCTTGTGCGCGTGTGTTGAAGGACTGCAATGTGCAGAGAGGTTATGCTGGTTCCTGCTTAGTTAATGTAAGTCCCAACTGAAGCCCCCAGCATAGCTTCCGGTATTTCACCCTACTCTGCAATTTCAGCCTCACTGCATAGCAGTCATCAAATCATCCAGGAGAATGGCTGTGGAAAAGAAAGGATTCTGCTCCGTGCAAAGCCGACATACGTAAACACAGATTCAGAGATTTGTATTTGTAGGGTGCGAGGCAAGGTCACTGTCATTAACAGCACCTTGGCCAAGTTCAAGGTCACCTTAAGGTCATCATCAGGCTCAAAGGTTACAGCTTGAACAAATAGGGGATTAGGGTGGTGTTGTGTTATGGTGAGTAACCATGGAAACTCAGCTAGAGCAAACTCCTGCAGTTTAAGCCAGCAGGGGCAGGCGGTGCAGCTCTGAAACTGGCACCCAGTGTTCAGTAGCTACAAAAGACTACTAACACTGCAAGCCACCTAGACAGATTTTTTCCACATAGATGTACGTCTTTTCAGCATTTGGCCCTTTTGCACTGGCCATAAGAAGATATCTTTCACCCCGGTTCTTCATAATGTCCAGTATATTCCACAGTAGCATTTAGTTCATCAGTGTGCATTATTTCAGGTACCGGACAGACATGAGCAAACACGCCTTACAATCTTATAGTAATGGATGGGCCCAAAAATCTAATTTACAAAATTGTCCTCTTACTTTAGATGTGTCTGCCAAGATGTTTGTATCCAATTTTTGTTTTTTTGCTAGATATGATGCTAAACTGTGGATTCTGTGGAGTTCGCCACAGAATCGGAAGATTGTGGGTTCAAACCCCTTACCAGTAGGTTGCCCTGAAGTACTCTTGAGCAAGGTACCGCCCCTGTCACTGCTCCCCGGGTGCTTTCATAGCTGCCCCCTGCTGCATGGTGTGTGTTTGTGCATGGGTTAAATGCAGAGATCTAATTTCGTTGTGGTGTGCTGTGCTATGTGTACTCACAATGACAAGAATAGTCTCTTTCACATTCATGTTCACTTTAAAAAAAGGAACACTGAAATTATTTCAGGAAAAAATGCAGCACTAAATCCTCTCTCAACCTGCTCACACTATTCCAGCTCTTCATTAAGGTGTTGCTTTTCCTGTAAAGGGAACACTGTTCTATGATCAGATCCCATCAGTCCATCAGTTTGTTTGGTGCTGTGTGAAAGGCTTAAACTGATGCCAGATCAGTATTTTCTACTGTGAGAAGTTAAATATGGCTCCCAGTTTGAGCTGTTTTAAGTGTTGTGAGATTGTGGAGAATATGTCACCGTCACTCCTCCCATGTGCATTTTAGGCTTTTATTTAGTTTTAAACCCCAACTCTTTGGCTTGACTTATTTGGAGTCATCTTGACTTATTTAAGGGGTCCTAAAATCTGGATCTGGGGCTAATTTACCAGCTTCATCACACTCACTAAACCTGGCAATTAACGGGAAGGTTGAACCAGGTGAGCCTAAGCAGCGATATCCCTAAACAGGACCAGACCTGGCGCTCCCAGGACAGGAGATAAATTCCATGTTTGTAGCATGACTTGAGCGTTTCACTAGATGTGTATATGATTCGGAATATAATGAATATATGCTGTTTTATTGTTTATATCTATTACACACACTTAAGTCTTGGGGTTTTGAATAAAGGGAGATCACTTGATGATCATGTCAAAATAGGATTGTCACAATTACTACATAATTGTTTGGCTGCAGTTATTTGAGCTCATTATACATTTTTTAAGCGGGCTGCAGTTTTTCTGCTGTTTTCTTATTATTTTTAGGTTTAGGCATGTAAGTACAAGAAAACAGTGAAAGGACTTGGCCATAATGTAGACAGTTTTTAAAAATATTCAACAACAAATGGTTTGCAATCTTACTGTTTTTCTGCAAATGCAAATGCATCCATGCTTTAAACGGCTTGATGATGCTTTGCTGTACTACTAGCATTAAAAGCCTGTTCACACATGTAAATCTTTCCTCATTCCCATTAGAACTTCATCGATACATTCAGTGATTGGTCGAAGTGATTAGACTATTGGGATTAGAGTAACCGAGTAAAATCTCATTCATAAAGTAAAAGCCTCCTTTATATCTTAGTACAATAAAATACGGGTCCTGTACCATAACGGGTGTGGCTGAATCATTTTGGAATTGTTTTGTTTGTCTTATTATTTTATTTATATTACTTAATTCTTTATTTAATTTAGTTTATTGCTTTATATAGTTTAAATGTTTTCTCCACAAACACACTAAATTGTCTATTTTATTATATAACAATTCTTTTCTCTCTTTTTTTTGTTTATCTGCAGTGATGGCCTCTGCTGAGCAGCTGTGTTCCCACCTTCACCAGCACTGCTCTTAGGCCACACACACTCACACACTCTAACATACAAGCTAACACATCAGACACACACCCTTGTAACCCCTTCAGGTACACCTTCAAACACACGCAGACACAAGCACGCACGCACGATGTACAGTGTGGAGGACCTGCTGATCTCTCATGGATACAAACTGCCCAGGAGTGGCCCCGCAACCTCCTCCTCATCTGCGCCTTACGACAATCGCAACGAGTGTCGGCGAGACAATGTGGAGAACCGTCCCCCTGCTGCTGCTGCTGCTGCTGGTGGTGGTAGTGGTGGGGCCCTAAATGGTTTCGGGACAGCAGAGGGCGGAGCAGATGGCCGGACAGACACGGGGACAGGGGCATACAGACCAGCCCAGACTGTAAAAGCATTCCCTGAGAACAACAACAACATCAATGAGGGACATGAGCGAATCCAGAGGAGGCTGGACGTTCCTGTCGCGTTCCTTGGTGACTTGCAGCCTCTGGGAGACTCACTGGCCACTGACAGTGGGTGAGTGGGTCTTGTATTATAATAGGGACTAGCAGTGCTGTCCAGTTACCTTTGCAAGATTAATATTAATATTATATATTACTATTCTGTTTTCTTTCTGTTGTTTGCATTATACTTGTTATTACATTTCATTATTTATTGACCATTAGTGGATTTCAGTTGAAAATCTCAAGGTTGTTTTTTAAAACATTAAACCACTCGATGCTGCAAATTAGGTTGATTTTACTTAGCTTAGGAGACAATTTCTTGATTTTATTGTTACATTTAAACATTGACCAAAACAACTTTCATCCTAAATGTTTGACCAGCTGTAGCGGTTGTCTGTCTGCCTGGAGGAAAATGTAGAGAACATTGTTGGTGTTTGAATGGATTTCTTTCTAGGTTTTTGCACCCTTGGTAGATTTTAGTAAAATGGTGTAAATGGGAAAAGTTCATTTTTCAAGTTATGCACCTTTTAGTACTACTAAAGCTCACAGCTGTGCATTTACTAGCATCTTAGTGTTAAGGTCACCTTAACTGGGAGAGAGAGTGTTTGGTGTGAAGCTCACTCTACCTTTTAAGAATCATCTTTGCGCTAAGATGCTTTTGGGAATGTCAGCTCTGAAGTTTTGGAAAAATGCAAAAATGAAATGTAAAGCTGTTTATCTGATTTTTTTCCATCAGTGTGTTCATTTAACCATTTCCTATTCTTTTCTCAAAGAGACCCACTATTGAGATTCCTAATAAAACATAAGGTCTACTTGTGACACATAATAATTAGTGAGTTATAACTAACTAACTAATCAGTGAGTTATAACTAACATGAAAAATGTCCTTACAGTGTACTAAGAAATGACACAGTCTGTAAGGATTGTATAGCAGGCAGCCCATGTGAAAGTGACAGCCCTTGGGGAACCTATTGGGAAGGGTTTCGAACACCCGAACCTCCGATCATGCAGCCAACGCCCTAACCACTATGCCACCACTACCCACATGTTATGTCATATATGATCACAGATTATGATGCTTCACTAAGTTTGTTAAATGTAGCAATAGGTTTGTTGCAGTTCTGTAAACACCTCCTGATTTACAGGATTATCCATGTAAATCACATGTAACGGAATGGCTACTGACCGATTAGTATTAGCCAATACTGTTTATCAATGCTACTAAAGTTAATTTATTGTTTCCAACTGTTTTCACAAAGTCAATGCATTCAGCACCAACCGATCTTGAACACATCAGGAAACATTGGTCCACGCTTCAGTTTTTGTTCATGTCTTTTTATTCAAACAGCATGAGAAATAACGGGTAGCCCAACTTGGTGATGATGCGTTGGGTGATAATGTTTAGTGTGAACTAAAATTTACACAGTTGTGTTGATTGGTTGCTGCTGAACCGTGTCATATCTCATTATCATAAAGTTGCTCCTACTTCAACTTAATTTTGCGCCCTCTCCGCCCAAAAAGTGCCACGCTGAGCTGCTGCTTGCCTTGAGAGATGCTGGATTACACTGAAAATAAATGACTTCCGCCTGCTTCCAGGTTGAACGTACAGTTATAATGTCTTAATGATGAGATGTTTGAAGAGAGAATACAGTTCTTAAATTCCAATAGGAGTTGATTTTTTTAAACCATCATGTGATGGTTTAAAAAACTATATTTAGTTTAGCCTAAAGTTGAAATACACTCCTATAAATGCTTTTCTAACATAACTGACAACAAATGCATTTCTTCTAAAAACAGTATTATGCTGTCTAATTCCTTGTCTCTGTGATGGTTATAGATTTGCCCTCTGGGATTATTGCTTTTATTAAATGGTGCTAAAATGAAGATCAAATAAATAACAATAAATAACTTTTTTTTGTTTTTTTTTTTTTATATTTCTTACTTTTTTTTAATTAATAATAAGTCTGTATAATTTTATTTATGAAAAAATGGTCTATAGGTCTATATGATTAGCCTTGTGTTATAATCAAGGGTCAGATTGACATAGTATCCATTGCAGAAATTTCTAATTGACTGATGCTGTCTGTTTATATTGGGCCTTTTTGATATAAATTGTATAAGTCCATAAATCCACGTCGTAAGAAATGGGACATTTCTATAGGGTTTGTTTATGGGACAGAGCCATAGGCATAGAAACAGTGCAATGAAGTTTTGGGATACTCTGTAACTGTATCTTTAGTCACTAATGTATACTTACACTTGACTCTTTTTTATCCTAGGAAATCAGCATTGTGAAGGAAATTCATATAATAGAACTTATTTCTTTAAAAGTAGTCTAGGATGTTAGGATGTTAGGATAGGATGTTTCTTAACAGTGCCAGCTTATCAGGGTGTTCACCGCCCAACCTTGGCCTCTTGAAAAGAACTGTACTTTTTGACATTTCTAAAAAAATGCAGTTTATTATCTTTTTTTGCTATTGCATCCTTAAATTGACACAACAGAAAAGGTGTATGGTTATATTTGTTATATGTCTGGATAAAATATATTGCGCTGAACTTTTATTGTGTTTATTGCTCCTACGCATCCATCTAGAATGAACTTGCCAGAGTAATATGATGTGGAGCCCATGTAACCGCCTGTGTATGGACAGGGTTCCCATTTCAGATATGTGAGTACTCCTGTCGGCATTATTTTACTGTTTTTCCCTGTGCAACTAGTTAACCCTTCTTAAATTTCACTGAGTGTGCCAGAAAAACACTAAAATGTACAAGACAGGGGTACTCCAGGACCAGGTTTGGGAACCACTGAAATATAGGAAATAAATAATTTAGTTGGCCTTAGATTAGCTGAAATTGCAAAATTTGCATGGATTTGCCAAAATTTGACAGATATCTGAGAGCCCCAAATCACTGAAGTTATTTGTGCACACAGGTTTTATGATGCCCCCAGCTTGACATTCTCTGAACATACAGAAGAACGAGATGTTTCTTACTGGAGAAGAAGAGGGCAGGACTTCAGTGCCCTGCTGGATTATGGGGATCCTAGAGAACTGCGTGTGTCTGGTGGACTATGGAGAGGACCGGTGCTCGCTGCTGAGGAACTGAGGACAGAAAGGCCATTGGCACGATGGGAGGAAGGGTCATGGATACGAGAGCCCATAGACTCAGGCCCAGAGACTCTGCGGGTGACCGGGGAGAGAAAATGCCAGAGTCTAGGTACGGAAGAGTGGCGTCCTGCAGTGGGTCTGGGTCGGCAGCTGTCTGACGGGGAGGCAGAACGCTGGTCTCAGGAACAGCAGCATCGTCTGCGGCCTGCAGAGAGTAGCGTTCCTGCCACAGTCAGAATGAAGTCTCAGTCACTGCCCCGTGTTCTCTCTCCAGAAGATCCACAGTACAGAGAACGTCCCCAGACAGGTGCCCCCAGCCAGGCCCCTAGTCAGAGAAATAACAGCTCGGTGCCATATGGTCGTTATCATAGCGAATGGCCGATTGGAGAGCGGTGGAGTGGTCAGCCTCATGGTCAAGGTCCTGTTGCACTTGTGCCAAAGCCACGTTTCAGTCGCCCCGTAAAGCCCCCATCTTATGAGACTCACCAGCAGAACAGGGGTAGCTGGGAAACACTGTCATCTGAACCAGTGTCCAAACCCAGGGACCGGTCGCTTTGCTATTCTCAGAGCTTTGAACCATTAAGAGACAGGTCTATATGTTATTCTCAAAGTGCAGAGCCCTTAAGAGATCGGTCCATTTGCTTTTCACAGAGTGCAGAACCTCTAAGAGACCGCATAGTGAGCCACTCTCAAAGTGCCGAACCACTACGAGATCGATTTTTCAGTCACTCACAAAGTGCAGACCTGTTAAGAGACCGCTTTATAAGTCACTCTCACAGTGCCGACCTGTTAAGGGACAGATCACTCTGTTATTCTCAGAGTGCAGAACTACTCAGAGACAGGTCCATCTGTTACTCACAGAGTGCAGAACTATTGAGACCAGAGGCATATAGGGCAGATCTACTTTATCAGGAATTGACTGGTATGGAGCCCCCTGGATACATCCCACCCCCCTCTTACAGGAGATTTCCGCTTCCCAGGGGCGGGCAGCTTTTCCGTGCTGATTCTGCACTTGTTCGGTGGAAACGAGAGCCAGTAAGTGCCGAGATGGGTGAGTGGTTTTCCAGAACAGCGGGAATGTCCTGGTCAGAACGCCGGGAAGACAGAAGCATGGCAGTAGTCCCCAGAAGGCCAGTGCATCCAGGACCTGCTGTACCAAATCGACCAGGACATGTGCAGTATGTCCCATTTGATGACCCACGTGTCAGGCACATCTCAGGGGGGCCCGGTGGAAACTCACTCACAGACGCGGACAAGATCCGTCACGTCAACAAAGAGCTTCCCTGCGCTGCAGCTTTAGGACAATCCACACATGATAGTGCCTTCCTCCCTATGCAGGGGCCGAGCACGGACACTCACAAACCAGCTCTTAGTGATCATGAGAATGCTAGTCGATGGCACAGGGGGGTGAACAAAGGCAGTGAAAGTGTAGCTCCAGACCAGAGCTTTTCCAAGTACGCTACATGCTTTCAGACTAGGCCTTCACAGCCAGTCATCAAAGTTGACAGAAGTGCAGACCAGCAGGTTAGGGTGGACAAAAATGCAGACCAAACTCAAGTCAAAGTAGAGAGGGTAACTGAACAGGTTAAAGTGGACAGAGCTGCAGAACAGGGCAAAGTAGACAAAATCACAGACCAAGTGAAAACAGAAAGAGTTGCAGACCAGGTCAAAGTTGAAAGACTTACAGAAATTAAGCCAGACAGATTTACAGACAAACAGATTAAAACAGACAGAATACAAGAACAAATAAAAACAGATAGAATCCCAGAACAGGTAAAAACTGATAGATATTCTGAAAAAACAATTAAAATGGATGTTAAAGCAGAAAGGATTCCAGACAAGCTCAAAATTGACCGAATATTAGAGAAACCATGTAAGACAGACAGACTGCCAGACAAGCAAGTGAAAGTAGACAGAATACCGGAAAAGTTGAAAGCAGAAAAAATAGTAGATAAGCAAAGTAAATCGGATAAGTTAGCTGACAAGCTGATTAAATCAGAGAAGCAGACAAAAACAGATCTTAGTATGGACCAGATGAAAACAGAAAAAGTGACTGACAAACAGACAAAAGGAGACAAGTCCATGGATAAAGGTTCTTCTGAGAGTGTTTCCACAGCAAAGACAGAACCAGTCCATGAGCCCGAGAAGAAGAGTGTGAAAAAGAAATTAAGTGAGACTATTTTCTGTTTAGTGTCTGTCCCCCTTTCACAGTCTAGTGGGAAAATCAGAGATCAAAACAACAATGAAGAGAAAGAACCAGTATCCCCTCCGATTCCTCCTCCCCCACCACCAAGCTCTTCCAGTGAGAATAGCAACACTCTTAGCTCCTTGCCAAACCAAAGCCTCAAAAGCACATCCACCACCTCCACTGACTTGGAACTACAAGCGCTCACACTTGGCAGTGCGTCCAGTAGCATTGTCACAAGAAGAGCTCATCGCAGGAGGAACTCTCGCACTAGAATCATTAAGCCAAACCCTCATGATGAGCTGAGACGATATTCTGGGGCTTGGCCAGGAGACCAGTATCGTGACCAAGAAACCCAAACTAGCCCTGAACTCGCAAAGAGTGCTCAACATCCGGGTCCTGATAAAATGGAAGCACAAACCTTGCCTGCTGTCCCAGAAGTAGATGCATCTGCAGAAAACGGATCTGGAGTTAAAGGTGCTACAGGTGCTGTAGGAGCTGCGGGATCCACAGGGGGCACAGCAGCCCAAGGAGCTGCAGGAGTTCCAGCAGTTACAGGAGCTACAGGGATTACAGGGGCCACAGGAGCCACAGGGACCACAGCGGCTTCAAGTGCCCCTGGGGCCTCAGACCCAAGTACTCCCTATGGTTATCCCATGAAAGGTCAGAAAAGCCTGAAACCATCTAGCAACAGCGCCTTTTCAAGGACTGGTACTTTCAAGAGCACAGGTTCACACAGGCCTCCACTACACCCTCCACCACACCCTCCACCCCCACCTCCTACCCAACCACCATCCCAGCCACCACCACCACCCCCAACGCAGCCACCTCCAAAGTCACCCCCTTCAGACCCAACTGAAGATGCAACATCATCTGCTGGCCCTGACCCAGAGGCCTTTGGGCAATTCTTGTTGAAGCCAGTGAGCCGAAGGTCCTGGGATGCCATTGAGGAGCTAGAGTCAATTAATAAAGAACTGCAAGAGCAAGCAAGTAAGCGTCCTACTGTGGACCAGTGCATTGAAAATCTTAATGAGGCCTACAAAGACATCCTGGAGCTCAGCACTGCCAGCAATAACCTCCCCAACCGTTCATCCATGCAAATCCCTGACCGCATCAAAGCCAGACTGTCTGCTGATCCCCTTGGGTTGCCCGCAACTACACTTCGGCCTAGCCTGGTCCCAGGAAGTGATCCAGAATACAGGGAGGTTAAGAGTGCCTTTTCCCGACCATCAACTGGGAAGAGTGTTAGCTTCAGCAAACAGTTAAGGGAGGAAATTTGTCCTGCACCTCCTCCAGCAGAACCAGGTTTCAGAGATTACAAAACAGTAATGTCCCAGATAACTCACCGCAAAGCCTGTAGATCCGTAAAACTGGATCTCCTGAATCCTAAGGAAGCACCGGTCAAAGATGAGACCCTGGCTGCACTAACTTCCTCCTCTTCGTCCATGGGAGCTGAGCTCCCATGGGCAGATAGGCAGCCAATGCAGGATGCCTCCACTCTAACCAGCCCTCCCGACTATGAGCACATTTGTCAGACACTCCAAATGGCCCGTGACTCTGGGGCAATCAGCCGAGGGGCTTCTGTAAAATCCAAACCAGGAAGTGCCATGAGCATTGATACCCCACAGCATGTGTCCATGCCTGGTGGACCTGCAGTAGATTCAGAGCAGCCTTGTTGCTCTTTAGCATTAGATAAGGAAAAACAGGTGAGACAGGAGCCAATCTCTTTATTCAGGGAAGAGAGAAGCTCAGGCTTTAGGAGAGTTACAAGCCAGAGTAGCAAATTCCTTGGTAACAGGGGAATGCTTTGTAGTATTGCAACTGGCAAATCAGCGGGAGACAAAGCAGGTTTAGAGGCAAATCCTGAAGTACCAGCTGACTGGCAGATGCAGCTGTCATTAGCCGAGAAGCATATTGCTACCCTTATAACAGGGGATGGGTCCAAACATGGGTCAGCTGAGGATTTAGATGAAATGAGTAAGATTGAATGGGCAGAAGGTAATCTTGCTAGTGATTTAGTAGAAGACCAGGCAAGCAGTACTGTGAACGATGACAGCATTGTTACTGGTGAGGAAAGAGAGACACAAAAGCAAGAGGATGAACCAACACAAGGGGATGAAAGTCAGTTGCCTGCTGAAGTAATGACTGATGGAAATCAAACAGATGAAAGAACAGTAGTTTCAGATAAGAGTGAACAAGGAGATGCTGTGTGTGAAGTTACTGAGGTGCAAGAGCAAACTCATGAGGGTGAGGAAAGACATGAGGACAAGAAAGATCCCAGTGTGACTTTAAGACCAAACAAAGCTGCCATGTGGACTCATTCAAGTGTGGATCCAGTGCAACTGCCAGAATTTCCTCCTGATCATCTGCCCTTGTCTGTGTTAGCTTATTCAAATCGGAGGTTATCTTTGGGCCTGGATTGCGAAAGGGGTGTCTGGGAAGGAGATGGGTGGAGCAATGGAGGTGGTTGGGCAAGAGAGAGGCGATCCCTTGATGCTGAAAGGCAAGACTTAGGTGGGGACAGGTGGGGATTAGATGGTGACAGACAGCAACCAAGTGGTGAAAAACGGGGTCTAGGTGGTTGGCGTGGGTGTGGGATTGACAGACAGGGTGCTGATGATTCAGACTGGGACTTAGACATCGATAAGCAGCATAAGGACACAAGTGATAAAAGTCTGGTTGTGGATGTAAAAGAATGGAACTCTAAGCAAAAACTGGATCAAAGTAATGATCAAAGTGTTGCTCCTTCTAGCAAAGACTTAGATGAGGACAAACAAAACACTCCAGGTAAGGAACAAATGCGAGGAGCTGAAGTAAGTCCAGGTGTCAAAGACGTGCAGGCTTCAAGTTTAGGAAGGCGGGGCCGTGGACTATCTCAGAGAATAGAAGCCCTGCATGATCGTTTTATGGCCCCACCTGGACATGGGTCTGAGGAGAGACTTGCTCGTATGAGGGAGGTGGACACTGTCTCTCGCATGAGACGCCTTAGCCTCCGTAGCACAGACTCGTGGGATGGACTATACGGGGTGAGCTTTGTGTCAAGAGCAGAAGAGATGGGGAGGGATGATGAACAGTCCCTTCCTTCCTCCCAGGAGCTTCCAAACGCAGCAGAGAAGGTGGAGAGGGAAAGCAGTGTACCATGTACAGACAGCAGTGAGCCTGTTGAAACACATGATGACCAGCCAATTCCAACAGGTACAATTTTTATATTTTTGAGATAGTTTCACTTGTGCTTGATTACATTTTTTATATTGTATGTGTGTATGTATATGTGTGTGTATATATATTTGCATTTTACAGTTTTTGCTTGACAGTGTTATCTGCTTGTTGTTTTTCAGTAAATGTGTGTTAAATGTTTGATAAAAAGCTCTGAAAAGTGCACTAATATCTTTTATCAGGGATCAGCTTAAGTCCTTATGATATATCATAGTTAAAGAATGTTTTTAGCCTTCCAAAATCATGAAAATAGTTACTAAAATAATTCCCGTACTTGCCTATGAAAGGGATATGGACGACACTGGTTGTGGCAACCAGAGGACATTTGTGGGACATGTCCTACTAATGAGAGTTATCATGATCCAGTCTTTGCTGTGGAAAACAGATGGTCACTGTCCAAAATAGAATCTCCAAAATTTCAACAATCCAAGAGAAGACAAAAATAATAAAGGGAGCTGATATATTTTGGTTTGGTTTGGGAGCATTTCTATTGGTTCTTTCATGTTAGAAGTTTTAGACAATCCTGTTTCCAAATTTTATATAAAAATTTAACAATGGAGATACTAATGATTTTATTGGACATTAGTAAATTGAGATAAAATTGGATATATTGTCCTGAAGCTTTGGGCAGATTGGAAAGTTTCCTCTAGTGCAGACTTTTGGTGGCCAGTCCCTTTAGCTAACATGAATTTGGGGAACCTTCCAGCTCCCTTTGTGATTTTGTGTTTCTTTTAGTCCAACACATCTGATTCATCTCATCATACAATTATCAAGCCGTTCAAGAACTGATTAAAACTGATTAAAAAAAATCTAAAATGTGTAGTTCATGGGTCTGAAACTCTTCCTGAGTTGTCCTATGACTGCTTTCATGCTGAGAGGCAGAAAAATATCTCTCTTAACATTTCCATTGCCTCTGTTGTGAGACAGATGACAGAATATCCTGTGCAGCAAATCATTCTGTGGATTCTTTTGGGATCATTTCTAAAAAGATAGAAATACTTTATCTTTTAAATAGGTAACACTAAGCAAGGGGGTTCATTCATTGCTTAGTAAGTCCTGCACTGAAATTCAACTCATCTAATTTAATCTAAATGTCTCTCAAAATGTGTTTCTCAAATGGATAATGTCAGAGTTGAACAGAAATAAAAAAAAGAAAACATTTGAATGCTATTAGATTAAAATAAAACTGGATTTTAAGGGTGCTTTTAAGGGTGCTTAAAAGTGCTTTCCCCTTAAAGACCCTACCCCTCTTTCTTAATGCATCTGAGTGAAGCTGCAGGGGAACCACCAGAGGGAGCAGCATTCTTTCTGTTGTGATTTTAACCAAAATCTTAATTTGAGGACATGCAAGGTGTTTTGTTTTATTGCTACGCCAATGTATCTGTCGGTTTAAAATCATTCAGCAAAGTTTTTACAAAGTGCATATGATCAGGTTTGTAATTTAGGGCTTCTTTAACAGCTTTCTTGTTGTGTTTCAGAGTCGCAGGAGCCCACCCAGGTGGAGAAGTCATAGCTGTACCCCAGAAGTCGAAGGTCACAGCATCAGGGGGTCATCCATTGCCACTAAGGGCCAGCTTCCAACACTGTGACCTGGCTGTCTGTTAAATGCCTTCATTTTCATATGCCGCTCACACAAAAAAATACAAAGACACACAACACACACATACACTGACCAACACGATTCATGCACTACACAGTTGCGATTTGTATGCAGACATGTAAACATGTAAAACTCACACACGCACACACACATGGATTCATTCTCATGTATGCACATTCTTACATGCATTCAAGTACAAACACACACACAGACACTCACAGACACACACACACATATAAAATGGCCTTCTCCGACAAGAGCATTGTGTTATCAACTCCACCCCACCTCCGCTCTGATCCGGCGCTGCTGGATATTCTTAATGTTGCTGCTCCACTGCCAGAAGGAGGCAAGTCCCAGCCATTGCTACCTTCCGTATCCTCCCTCACCCTACGCTCTTACTTTCTATCCCTTGGTTCAGAAAGTCTGATAGGGGTCTGTAAAACGGAGGCATTCCCTTTGGCCTGATCTGTGTATGAAGCGCAATGTACTGCAACTCATATTACAGTAGATTTGGAAATTATACAACATTTAAAGGGATAGTTTAACCCAAATAATGTTACCCTTTCAGCATAACTTGCGATCTTAGCTTTCATTCATTGTCTGCCAACATTGTTGGGTTGAATTATCTCTTCTCCCAACAACCTAAGATGCTTACATCTGTGCATCAATACCCATGCCTTTCCCAGGAATAGTTATACCCTGTACCTCAAGTACCTAACCTGCCCTTTTCGCCTTGTCATGTGTAAAATTCTTACCTACTGTGTCCGAGCCATTGTCTCTTTTAAAGCCCCCCAGGACAACAAATTTCCTTCTCAAACCTCCTCCGTTCCACTAATAGGGGAAGGCCTTCTCCCCTGCCCTCCCTCAACAGAGTTAAGATGAGAGCGAGTTGTAGCGGCGTCTGTCCTCTTTCCCCACCAGTGCTTCTTCTCTGCTGAACTTTTGTCGATTGTCGGAACCTGTGGTCTTTTCGTAGTCCAGTGTTATTCAGTTTGTCTGTCTGGACATGAATGTTCTGTCAGCGCTTTTACACGCTCATATTTGGTTTAAACCAGTAGTCAGACTTTACAGGACTGTTTGCATTTGCTTTTGTGCTTTTAAGCATTGCCTGAGCTGTTCAATCCCAAAAACAAAAGAGCTCCATCTCGGATGGGCAGCTGGAACTATAGTAGCAAAGTGAAGATCAGTGGCTCAAGAACTGTTTTCCTTTCCTTTAATCAAAGACGTTCATCCCTTTTATTTCTTTTTCCGATCCATAGTGCCCTAATAGCAGAACTTTTCAGCACACTGTACCATATGTCCCTCAACATAGAGAGCTGCAGGACGTGCTGTACTGTATGATTATGATGTATTATAGATTAAATAGTAGAGGCCTGGGTAGGATGAGCATTTTAGTATATGATGAATTTGATGATCAACTTTGAAAAGCACCTTGTGAATGTAAGGTTACGTTGTAAATTTTATTTTGCTAAAATCAAAGATTATTAGAGCTGCGGAGTGGCCTTTTTTTATTTGAAACACACCAGTAATGATAAGCCTTCGTGGAGAAAGTGTTAGGAGTCACCAACACCGTTTGATATGTCCAATATCGAAATGTTCATCAATGTCTGTGTATGTCAAATATCTTAAATGCCATTGATTGACCCAGAATTGGGGATTTTTTCAGGCAAGACTTTGAAAACAGGGTCCAGATATGAACACATCTATGAACTCCCTAATTTAACAAGGTGTGTCGGCAACTCCCAAGAGCAATAAAGGCTGGTGTTTGCGATGAAACAGATTAACATGTACAGATTTTTAGGACTTTACGTAGGGAAAAAAATCGATAGGTCATGATTTGAAAAGTATCGAAACATAAAAAAGAGCATAATGTGATAACATTACAAAACATACCATTTTGCTAATATCAGTCACAGAGACAGAAAATGATTAAGGTTTGATAGCCTACAGCACGATATTGTATGGTTTGGTAAGATGTGATGAGATATAATGATAGTGTATGATAGATAGAGCAATATTGTCCAACATGAAGCTCAGTGGCTGTAGAATATGTGAGAACCAGGATAGACTCATGTGTAAAAGTGTCATCTGTCTAAATGTTGCTCAACCAGAAAGTGTTTTCAGCGTGTGTGCATGGAGTGTTCGCTTGCGCCTCCCCCCCTCCCGCCAAGTCGTCCATCATCGCTCCCCATGCCATCCCATGTGTATTTGCGAAAGAAAAACTGCATTTCACGGAATATTTATTTTTGTTATCATTGAAATTGTTAACCAGTCCGCATAATGTACAAAATAAAAGTATATTTTAAATATTTTAAGAGATATTTTGTATTTACCATGATATTTTATTTCTTCGCTCTTGGATCCAGTTGGCAGTATCATATTGCTGTATAGCGTGGGAAGAAGAGTATATAATTTTCTAGTGCTTTAAGAAAATCAAGAAGAAGGCCAGTTTAGCTGAGCTAAGAATATCTCTCTTGAGACTTGCAGTATGCCTTGTTCTTGTTCTGAAATTTGTGAATGATAAGGGTTGTCATTGTACACATTGATATAATGAGGCTTGCGCTTGGAAAATGTATCACATCGCTGCAGTTATTCGCGTAAGAACCTCAGTCGATTCTTGGTACTATGTAAAAATGTGTCCATACTACATTAGCATTTAGTTATTTGGCCATCCAGTCATTTACAACAACCTACACACTAAGAAAGGGCCAGCTTTCCAAGCTGTGATTGGGCATGATAGTAGACGATGATGGAAAGATGACTCCTAATTGACATTTTTGTCAATTTCGGAGCTGAGCCCAAAGTGGAATTCCTCCAAATTTTGCAAAATTTTATAAATTTGTTCACAAGGTTTTGATGTAAAGTACTATACTGTAGAGATATTCACTGACTTAGATTTCAGAACAGTGGTGATGATGGGAACCAGGGGTCTATGTCAGTGATCAGGGAGCAGTGATGGGGATGGTACCTTGCTCAAGGGTACCTCCAGTTAACCTACTGGTCTGGGATTTGACCCCATGACCTTCCGATCCTGGAGCCCATTATGACCCTGTTTGAAGAAAAACTACATTTTTTAGGAATTAATTGATATAATTTTGGGAATAATTTAAAATGGTTGACTTTGGTCTTTGACTTACATTGTTTTCATTAATTAATTTATTTTTTACATCAAATGTACCAGTAGAACAACACGTTATAGACCAAAACTTTATCACCAAGCAATGTTGTCACTGTTGGTACAAAAACTACATTATGTTACATAATGTTGGATTTTATTTTAATTGTTTTTTTTTTACTTACAGCCAATGCACGAATAGAAATAGTCCAAAATTCTGTTTTTGTTCATCTTTAAAGTTATTATTTGGAGATTTTTGCACCAACAGTGACTAACAGTGACTCAGTCAGCAAATTTGTTATTTTTTTAGAAAAAAAAGAGGCAGTTGACTTTCAAACATCTGGTTCTTATCATCACAGTAAAGAACACTAACATGCTAATTTTCTCAAGAGCTTCTTTTTAAATCTTGGTCTCAACAGTTTTTATACCAGTTCACTAAAACTTTATACCAGTTGAAGAACATTGGTGGAACTCCACTTTCATCTAGGATCAAATCCAAGGCTAGGCTTAGATTTCCTCGAAATCCTAGTATAAACCCAACCCAAATTCATATGGTAGCCAAAACTGTCGATGACGAAGCAAATGACTGCAGCTTTAGTAATTCTTTAACCTCAGTTTTTTTTTTTGGTTTTTTTTTTATTTGAGCTAAATGTGGCCTTATTTTATTTGAACATTTGTATGTCTTGGATTCTGAATCACGTGATGTTTTTCATGAACTCATATTAGCATTCTGGAAAAAGTCATGCAGATCTTTACTGTTTATTTGCAAGTACGATAAGCTATAGTTTTGGTGAAAGGAACATTTGTAGCACGTGGACTGGAACTGTTCTCCCCCTCATCCAGCAGGCCATAACTGTTATTATTTTGAGCTGTTTCCATGACTGATGTAGCATTTTTTTGCCATTGTAGCACACGGAGAACGCTCATTGTGGAAAAAGTAGATGAAATTCATCATTCTTTTTGGAAGTTGTGACTTTATGGGATTCATAACAGTAATGCAGTGTATACCTTTAAAGCATAAACTGCTCTTTACATTTTACTACATGCTATGGGGTGCCAAGAGTGACATGATTTACATTTTGATGCTAATTTTCCATGTCTTTGAGGTACCTGGACCATTATTCATTTAGCAAAACATTACTGACTTTTGGTTCCATGTTTGTAAATGGTTAGGCATTGAAATGTAAATATGTTAAATAAGTAAAAAAGTCAAATTTAATAAACATTTTCTACAATTTAACTCTGTGGTTAAATGTTTGAATTATAAATGCTGAACTGAAAATGTTGCAAACAGTTTTTACGTTTATCTGAAGACTTGAACCTGCATGCATGAGCTGTTTTTATATCATTTCATAAATATACTTTATAATCCCTGTGTATTTATTTCAATAGCTTGGTTCTTTTAGTTTTTAGAATACCGCAATGATGACTTTTAACAGTTTTGGAGCATTTCGAGAATAGACAGTTCTAAGCCTAGATCTTAATCTTTTATTGACGTTTTTATAGACTATCAATTTTAACATTCATTTAGGACTTTCTGCAGTTTTTCGTCTCATGCACCTTTATATTTAATATATAAGATCTAAATATATAAATATATATATAAACATTTATCTTCACTGTCAGAACAAACTTTTAAAATTTATTTCATTTGTTTAATTGTTGCATGTTTTTTGCTGTTGGAATAAAACCTCATGAATCAATTTACATTTTTTCATCTGTAAAAAAACAAAACAAAACAAAAATTGTTCCTTAAATTCTTAAGATGAAAGGCATATATAAGGTGTATATAATGCTTTATCCTCACATTTAGAACATATATATACATATATATATATAGACAATAGATTAGATTAGACAATAGAGATATATATGCATATATATAGAAAATAGACTTCACCAAGCACTCTTTCTTTCTTGCTATACAAACCTGTATTAACATATTAAAAGCTGATGTAAAGGTTAATTATGCATTCATTTTGGGAGTAGGGAATACTTGTGCCCAATTAAATTCATATCTAAATGTCCTGGCTTCTCTAAGCAGTTATATTATTCCCACTGTAATACAACAGAGCAGTTAACGCTTTTCAATTCTGCTGGGGATATTTTCTCCTTTCCAAACTTTCGAACTGTCTAAATGTGGCGAATGGCTTCGGGGTATTCTTACTTGTACTGCTTTGATCTTGTGTTTTAAAAATGTGTGCATGCATGTGTGAGTGGAGAGAGAGAGAGTGAG
The DNA here is from genome assembly GCA_017165825.1 of Hepsetus odoe. Taxonomy (NCBI): domain Eukaryota; kingdom Metazoa; phylum Chordata; class Actinopteri; order Characiformes; family Hepsetidae; genus Hepsetus; species Hepsetus odoe. The sequence goes on from CM029387.1 coordinate 4,385,964, forward strand.
AAAGAGAGAAAGAGAGAGATTTTGGCAAAGGCAGTTTTTAGCAGGTTGGATGGATGGATGCCCTCCAAATTTCCCAGAGCATGCTGGGAGGATGTTAGCCTCCATTCAGAAAATGTTTTACTGCTCTGATTCATTCATGAAAGATTGTGCCAATGTTATCATCCATTGATGAAGAATTCTGCCAACATTCAAGTCCAAATGGCTGAACTCAGTATGGCAGTCTGGCGAGAGTAAAGTGTCAAAAGACAGCAGATCTCTCACTCTCTCTCTCTCTCTCTCTCTCTCTCTCTCTCTCTCTCTTACTTTCTGAAATGTTCTTGACACTTCAATCTAAATATTTGTCAAAGCTCCACAAATTTGAGCTTTTTGTCTTAACCACCTAGCACTAGAAAATCAACTATAAACTATATGGTGGACACAATCAAGAAAGCAATTTATTCCCTTAAGTGGTGGCAGCTAGTGATGCGGGTGGTACTGTCTCCTCACAGCAGCAAGGTCCAGGTTTCATTCCCAGGTGGGTCAGTCTGGGTACATTCTGTGTTTGTATGTATTTGCCCTGTGATGGACTTGTGACCTGTCCAGGGTATCTGTCTGCCTTTCACCCTGTGAGAGCTGGAATAGACTCCAACACTGCCCATGACCCTAATCAGGAAAAGAGGTAAAGATAATATTTTAATAAGATATCTCTATCTATCTATCTATCTATCTATCTATCTATCTATCTATCTATAATAATAAAAATGTATACAAGTACGTGGGAAACACATACATAATAGAAATATTCTTTTTTGTCATAAATTCAATTAACATTTTTCATATTAATGATCAGGGTGCTTAGGACACGGTGATTGGCTGACTTTCTGCAAGTGCTGCTCTCTCATTGGTCAGGGATTCTGACGTAGGTTTTAAAGGCGAGCCGCCGCGCGTGCCTGAAGCTTTATGAAATGAACCTCAGCGTCAAACTGAACCCTGGCGCTAACCTTAACCGCAGCGGAGACCCGCACTGGCTTCCTCTTCAGAAAACCGAAAAGAACTTTGGACGTTGTTTGCGGGATGCAGGGCGGCGGGAGCGCGCAGGTGAGCAGTGCTGTGTGGAATCCTGCAGCCTGAGCCGCGCTCAGCATCACACGCTCCTCCAGGAGACGGTGCTTCACACGCACTCCAGTACCTGAGGATTCAGCACCACCGCACTGCTGCAGGTCAGTGTCTCTTTCAGATGCACTTTAAGCCTCTGTTTCGGCCACTTTTCATGTCTGTTATGAATTGAGAGGGAAAATCTTTTCAAAGCATCAGTATTGGGATAAAAACGTTTGCCCTCATTGTGAACAGGCCCACAGTGTTATTGAAGACTCTCCTCTGGCCCTGTCCAGGAGACACTATTTTTTTTTCTGTGTGTCCTGGGACCCCATGTTCTCGGACCAGTTTTTTGAGTTTTCCCTAAACTTGAGCTTTTCGGCCATTGATGAGGCCTTCACTGATGATGATGGCTTCAGAACAAGCTCAGCTGTGCAGAATGTGAGGTCTCCACAGAGCAGGCAGAAGACCACGAAGGAGGGGGTGCTCGATTATTGGGAAAAAAAAACAACTATTGAACACCATCACTCATTGACTTTGAAAACCTCATGCATTTATTTCACTGATTTTTGAAAATCTGTCTCTTCATTCGTATTTGTCATTTTCTTTTTCTTTGGACATTTTTACGCTTTTGGCTGTGAGTTTTAACCCTAACCCTAGATTATAAGATCAGAGCTGAACATTTTTAAATGATGCTTGGCCAGAATGTTCCCACAAAGGTTCTGTTGTGTCCAACCAAATATTTCCTTCCTTCTTTTCAATTATACTTCAACCAGGAACATCTGTCCCAAAATCAAAGTCAGCCTCCATCCTTCTCTGATTGCATGAAAAAGGAACTTTTGTTATCCTTTGAATTTTAGTTGCACATGCGGTTTAGGCCACCAGAGGGCTCTAGGAAATGGCTTCAGCTCACTTTCCATCTTGTATGTGTGTATGCATGCAATAATCACGATTTAGATTTAGCTTCATTTAACTTCATGGCTATTTTTAGGCTTTTAATTTTTATTTTAGATTATTTAAAAAAAAAAAAAAAAAAAAAAAAAAAAATATATATATATATATATTTATAAAGCATGCACTGCCTATAAAGGTTTTAGGGCATCAGCTTATTTATCTATTTATTTATTTATTTTCAATTAAGATATTTATTTATTTGACTGTTTTTATGTTGGCGTGTTTTTGTTAATTAATTTTTAGTGAAGAAATAGATTTAGGAGGAACTGAATGTATTGTTAAGAAAGCAAAAACATTTGTAGTATTTTTGTGACTGTACTGGTTTGGTAATGTCAGCAACCTTCATTTTTTCTTGGGCTTTGGCATTTACTCCTGTGATCCTGAGTGACTCCTGTGATGTGAGTCCTCACCAGTAATCAAATTATTCCGATGATTAATGTCTCAGTTTATTACATTTTCCCCTTTTTTCTGAAGTTCAGCTGGATGTCTTTTAACACACATGAGTGTGTTGGGGCAGTGGTGGCCTAGTGGTTAGAGATTGGCCCCAGGATCAGAACGTCATGGGTTTGAATCCCAGACCAGTAGATTGTCCTGAAGTATCCCTGAGCAAGGTACTGCCCCTGTCACTGCTCCCCAGGTACTTTCAATAGCTGCCCTCTGCTGCACGTGTGAGTGTATGGGTGAAACGCAGAGGTGTAATTTCATTGTGGTTCACTATGTGCTGTGCTGCGTACTAACAAGGACAAGAATAGTCACTTTCACTTAATTAATTACACAAAGATCATCATTTATTTGAATTATATTTTGTTTTCGAACATCTCTTTGTCTCTTAGAATTTAACAGGCTGTTTTTCCCCTGTGCCTTTAAGACCATATGTCCTGATTGGTTGCTCCATATTGTGCCTCATTCAAAAAGTCCATTCTGTGTTGTAGTGGTTGGATAGACCCAAACTGCTGTAAGCTGACGGGGAGCAAATTTTTTTTTTTTTTTTCTTCTCAACAACCTCTTCAGTTTAGTGATTATCTAGACAGGTTGATTTGTGGCTTTTATGTATCTAAAAAACAGCTTTTTGGCTGAAAAATTCCAGGTCATTGATAAACCATTGAGCATTGATCATTGAGTTCCACAATGTTCCTAATATCTGTTAGAGGTGTTTTATGTAAAAGAAAATTAATTTTAAACATTTAAAGGGAAGGCAATATATAACTAAAATTTGTGTATCGTAAATGTTTATTCTGAAGCAGGACATGCATGTGTGTGGGTGATTTGGGGGGGGGGAGACCACAGTGATCCGGTCATGTACCCACAGCTGTCATAAAATCCCACACCACAGTCACGTTCAGTGCTGTTTAGCTTGGCCAGAGTGACCATTTCTCAGGGCTACAGCAGGAATGCCTGAGGCCGAAGCCAATTAAACCACCATTCAGCACCAGGTCATGTCCTGTCAAAATACTGAAGAAATGCATTATTAGGTAAAAAGGTCCTCCTAGTGACCGATAACACAGAGCTAATGTGCTGTCTCTCTGTCTGTGTCTCTCTCTCTCTATCTCTCCCTCTCTCCCCCTCTCTGGCTATTTATGGCAGATTCTTCTTTTGCTGGGCTCCTCTCTCAGGCCCATACATGGTGCATGCTGGGTGAGGTTACCTCTCCCACGTGTGTGTGTGTGTGTGTGTGTGTGAATGCTTGTGTGTGTGTGTGTGCTCCACACACTTGCCGCTGCGTCCCCCTCCCCTGTTTTTCTGTGTAGTAGTATGCTGTGTCACCCCTGAGCTCCACAGTGCTGTTGTAGCTGAGAGGGAAATTCAGAAAAGTCCCACCTGCAGCTTTTCCCACACTGGCGGGAACTCTTCTGTTGCACAGCGGGAACCTAAAGAGCTTCCCTGCGGAATAGTTCTGAAGAACCCATTTGGAATATTCTTTTACTTTTTTGGCTCCATCTTATTGTTCTTTCTTTACTATAGCCCTCATTTTTTCATATTTTTTTATCTGCTTTGTCCCTTTTCTGCCCATTTTCCTCATCCCTCTCATCCTAATCCTTCCCTTCTTCCCTTCCCTCACCCCTTCTCCTTCCCTTCCCCTTCTTCCCCCTACTCCTATACCCCCTCGCCTCAAATCTTTGCTTCTGGGGCTCGGAATTTTGCCCCAGAATATTGCGGAGTGTGTTCAGATGCGCCTCCTTTGCTCTTTATCGGAGGGAGGTGTGATGAGGAATACCAAAGTATAAAGACTTCTGAAAAACGTATATGAGCTAATAAAGAACATTACTTTGCTTAGAGATTCAATTCACACCAGCCACATCATCTCTGCCACATCTGCTCTGGACAGGTGAGAAGGTGAGTTTTTGAGCCACACTGCAGTTGATGATTATGTGTATCTTCTGGACTCTTGTGGTGGACTAACAGGAAGCTAGGCCATCAGTGTGAATACCATCCATGTATATGCCTTTTTCATGTGGCTGTCAGCATTGATTACATCCAATTATGGAATCTGCCGATTATATATAATCTATAACCCTTATTTTTTATTTGTTTATAACCCTTAAGCAGGATTTTAGAACATTCAGTTTAATTATAGACAACAGAATATTTTATTCCAAATGTTTTATTCAAAAACCTTTTATTCAACAAAACATTTTATTGCAAAACCAATAAAAACTGTTTTTCTCATTTTTAAGCGCAGTCCCGACTCTCTCATAGAAAAGTACTGAGGGACAGAAATTCCACACAGAGGGAAAACTGACATTGTATTGTGTCTTGTAATTCTAAAACCTGGAAATAAAGAAACTTATGAAGTAACAACTGACAGAGTTCACCGTGAGGAAAGGACGACCCAGTCAGCTAAAAAAAATCACCATGACAGATGCAGCTAGACCTAAATGCCCTCTTTAAAAGACCTCTTTCCATTTCAGCGAGTCTGCCTATTGCTTTTAAAGAAGGAAGCAAGAGATATTAAGACATTAACGATGCTTGTGTGGATCTTAAATTAAAGTGGAAAATGGAGCAAATACTTTTGGCTGATTTGCCATAAAGTGTCGCAATAAATTGCCATTGAGGTGTTTCTGCCATTGGTGCTAAAGATGTAATTTAATGGTGGACTCATTCTGAGGAATCGTGAGGGCCCTGTTTATTCTGCACTTCAGTTTCTGCTTCAACTAATACAGGTTTCCTTCACATGCGCTACAGATTTTTGCAGGACAAAGTGACTGGATTTACAAAACAAGCTATTGTGGTCATCACATTTGCCTTTTGGTTGCTTGGCTCAAATCGGAGATAGTTTAGGTCCAGAAAGTTAACATCATCCCCAGGATTTCTTTCTAATTGCCTGGATGCCTCAAATGTTGGTTTGAGTAAAAGAAGCCAGGTTACCCACACACTTTACGTTTACGGCATTTAGCAGACGCTCTTATCCAGAGCGACTTACATGTCCTAATTACAGGGACAGTCCCCCTGGAGCAACTCAGGGTTAAGGGTCTTGCTCAGGGACCCAGTGGTGGTAGTGCTGGAGGTGGGATTTGAACCGGGGACCTCTTGATCCAGAGGCAAGTACCCTACCACTAGACCCCCCCCCGGCTGTCGGTGTGTGAGCCTCCGCTGGTACATCTAGGAATGTGGATATAGTCCAGATTCTGACGCTTATAGTCCATGTGGTCGGAGCTATTTCCGTTTAGATATGAAGGGAAGATTAGCTCTGGATGCTGAATCTGCTGTGCAAGTATGGATAATTGAGACTGTAATAGGGCTGCACGTCATATTATTTAAGTATTGCGATATTTTTGCTTTTTCTAAAAGTGTGATCATTAGGATCAGGTCAGTTAGTCCTGCCTAAGGTAAAGACTTAACAAGGAGAAGCCATATTTAGCTACTACGCTGCTCTTAAGTGCCACCATTTGACAGAAGCTATTAGAAGAGCTCACACCTTTACTCTGTCACCTTTAATTCCAGGCTAAAAACACTCCTGTTCAGCCAAGTTTTCAGTCTACTTAAATAGTTTTAATCGCTTTCAAACAATCCTTTATTTTTGATGATGATATTTGATGATGATTTTTAAATCCATTGCTTTAATTATGTCTTGCTTTTTATTCCCCTTATTTAACAGCTTTGTCATTTGTGTGGGTGCATTTGTGAAGCTAATGTATAAGAAGGCGTTCTGTTAAACTTGCCTTCCCTACGTGAAAACGAGTACGTCTCCGGACAACGCGCATTGCACATTAACTGTTTATTTCCTGAGTTGGATAAGTTTGGGGAAAATGAACAAATGCTATAATTAAGCTTGTCGAGGTCAGATTCCCTTTTCACTGCACAGAAACATTTAAAGCAACCTGTAGCAGCAGCATCTCAATTTCTGTCATTTTACTGAATCACGCAGCCCTATTGGATAAATAGTTGACTGAACACAAGATGAATGCTCCTAGTTTCACTCACAGAGTAAAGAGTTTGTACTGGATTTGCTGTAGATCTTGTGACATACTGTTAGCTGTGCTCTTGTTTCTGTTCTGGTTTCAGTCATAAAAGTAAAGGTTAGGACTTGCTGTTCCTCCCAGGCTCGCCTCTGGAGCCATCTATCACAGGCAGCAGTGAAACCAGAGTGAACTGGCGAGCGTCACCGCTGTGCCGGCATGTCCATGCTTGGCATTGAGTCTCTCTGTTTACATTTGGGATGCCTTGTGATGTTCCAGATCGACAGACCAATAAATGGCATGAATTTTGGGACCATGAAATAGACTTGCTGCTGAACCTATAGACACAGCACTTACTGTATTACCTGATTAATATTTTACCAAGAATACTTCCGTAAATAGATGACCCTAATGTTTCACAGCCTTGTTCTGTGTCCAAGTCCTACGTGCACTGGGATTGGCAGCCTCCTGTAACACTTATTAGGATAAGTATTATTCAGGTAATGGATGGCTGGATGTTTACTAGAACACAGGACTGGATTCTGATTTCTTGGTGCTTCAGCCTGTCCAGAGTTTCTCTGCATTTTGCTTTTAGAACATTGGGTTTCATACTCCCTTGTGACCCTAGAATGGATAAGTGGGTATGATGGATGGGCTTGGATGGTAATTTCCTCTAGAACATATTTGGAAGAGGTTATAATCAAATCACAGAGTAGGTTGTAATTATATATTTAACAAAACCTTCCTTTTTACAGCTTTTCTCAGACCTCTATTCAAAGCTATATATTTTTTTCTCCTTATGCAATATGATGCTAATATTCATTATGAATGTTTAATCTCCTGTGATTAATACTGTAAATTCCTGGAGATCACTCCAGCATATGGCTACTGAATCTGAGACCAGGCAGAACTCTCTAACCTCAGTGCCTGAAACATTAACCCTGCCCTGGAGATGCCCTCTCAGTCAACACCAAATGGAATACAAGAAGCAGATGTTTAAGTGTGGGCCCTCACGATCACTGTTCACAAGCAGGAAGGACCAGTGTGTTGTCTTCAGTTAGTTAGTTCTTCAGCAGCCCTTGTTTGTGTCATATGTCAAATGGCATAAACATGGGGGGCTTTGTCACATTTAGCAGGCCTATTAGTCAGAAGGTAAGTGAAATTAAGATGAACTTACTTTTGAAACCAAGTCTTGCCAAGTTCTCGAGTCAAACTGTTAGTTTTGAACCGTGTTACTTTAGAACGTGCTGTTCTATATGAAATGAAACCCCCTTCACTTGTTTTGTTGTTTGGACTGATGGCACTGAAGACCCCTCTGATGGTGTGAATGGCTCTTGGCTCTGATATTGCAGCTGTCATGTTGGCCACACCTGCCTGCACTGTCAAAATAAACAGTCATTAATACGGTCTGTGCTGAGCCTCTCTGAATTCGGTCTTGCCCCTGCATTCCCCATTCTAGCAGTACTGTTAAAGGCAAGGTTGGGGTAAAGATGCTCGGAGTTGCCAGTGACTTGGAAAATCTGAAAGCTGTTGATACCCCAAGTTGATAAAAATGATGTGGTCCCCCCCCCCCCCATAATTGTGCATTTTCAACCATCTTACTTCAAGCTTTGCTCAGGCTCAGACTTCTTTATCAATTTTAAAATAAAAGAATATATATATCTTCTTTAGTCATTACATAATTGCAATGCAATCTGCTGGTTGGTGCAAAAATACTATGTTATGCCTGTCAAGATGTCTTACCTTTGACATAGAGAGAATTAAGTCATCTGTACCTGTTTCTTCACTGCTTCATGTTCATAGTCCATAGAGTAGAGTAGAGTAGAGTAATCTTTTATTATCCCACGAATGGGAAATTTGGGCGTTACAGGGCTCTTATAAATAAAAGACAGGTGTACAGAAGAAAAAAGAAAAAAAGAGGAAAGAGGAACAGGAACAAGAACAGTAGAGGAGAAAAAGTAAAGAAAAACGAAGAAAAACGGAGGAGCTATAAATAAATAATAGATTATAAATAATAGATTATCTATCTATATATATATATATATATAAATGCAGAGTGCAGATCTCATGCATCTTTATTCTGTGTAGCGCACCCTAGTGTCTCTAATAAAGCTTGTCACTGATCCAAGATGAGGCGCTCTTGGGTATAACTGACTCGAACGCTGTAATGCCTGGTGCATAAGAGCCCGCAGTTGAAACATGGTGCTAATGCTGTGGCTGTTCACCTGCCTAAAGGCTGAGAGCCACTTATAGAATGGTTTATCTCACACACTCATCTACAGCCTGGTGGGAAGTTAAACAAACGGCACCCTGCCTGTGTATGTGCTCTCTGTGCCCTAATAAAGGCAGAGGACTGAGAGCAAGAGAGCCAGGGAACTTCCTCAGTCCAGCTGCTGTGCTTATGCTGTATAGGAATTTAGGAACAGCAATAAGAATAAATTTAAGACCTGAGAAGTTGGAATGGGAAAAGCATCCTGAATCCAGATGTTGGGAAAGATCAGTGTACATTTTTAATATCTTTAGCATTTAGCACTCTTAATCCAGGTGATTCAGAGTCTAGATTTATGCCTGCACAATAGAATACTGTAGAAACTGTTGCCAGTATTTAAAAGCTGAAATCATTTCCTGGTTAGCAATTAGAAAAAAGGGAAAGGATAGCTGTTCTTCTGAACTGTGTCCATATATTTTTACAGATACTGGGATATTACAATTTGTCAGAATGCTGCTCTTAAATAGGGACCACAGTGTTCCTTTGTATGACAGATTTTTTGGAAAAGAATTGGGTGGCTTTCTGGGACAGGATTAGACTGACCTCACCTGGGTCGACTGGGCCTGATGTGGGCTGTCATCACAGTGATGGGCTGGTGGATATGTGGCCCAAGAGTGAACACACGGTGTGAGAGCGAGAAGGTGATGAAGCTTGAAGAGCTGCCTTGTTAGCAGGATGAAGAGAGAAATGATCAAAAAGAAAAGAAAAAATGGATTTGTTTCAAGTAATTTTTTTTTTTTTTACACTTTTTTGTGCTTAATTTAGGTCTAAGCCTGAAACAGATTTTTTATATATGACTAAGTAATATATTTATATATAACTAAGCCTAGGGAGCAGTGTTGGGGACAGTGATCAAGGGAACCTCAGGGCACCTTAATGTTCCTGGACTAGAACCCACAACACCACAAAAATGACATTATGAAACATCTTCATATTACTCTGCTCGACTGGAACATAATAAAATTAAGGAAAAATAGCAAAAACAAAAGTGTGTATACAATAAAAATCAACACACTTTGACCCCCCCTGACACGACCTCCATCCAAGCCAAATCAGTGAGTGCTGGATGTGCAGTGGCGGCTAGAGATCATCTAGATATCAGAGCAGCGGACCTGTGGCTGAGTTGCATATCTTTCATTGTTTTATCACTTTTTGACTAATTCGGTTGTGATCTGCCCACCCCATTCCATAGAGATGCAGAATGTGCCGTACAGATTTAGAGTTTACCATTGGGAGACATTTAAAAGACATTAGCAACATGAGGTCACATGTTGGGATGTGGATGTTCATTGTCGAATGTCTGAGCTTCATGTAGCCTTGCACTAATCCTAGAGGCTTATATGGAGGAATGTGAATTCAACAATGGTGAGTGTATGCGTGAGTGTGTTGGTGACCTATGGCTTATGCTCCAGAATGCAGGGTGAACTTTGCGTTGTGGTCTGATCGGAGAAACTTCTCACTATGCTTTGATGTGGTCTACTGTTCCCGCCCCATATAAACAGCTTTGTTGCCTGGAAACCACAATAGATGTCCAGTGATGAAGGCCTGTATCTGTCAGGAATGATGAGATTAGCAGAAATGTTAGATTCACATTCTGCATGGATAAAGGAAGCAGTTCTTTAGGCACTATAATGCTCTTGTGTGGAAGTATTTGTAAATCTTGTCTGCTTGATCTGTTTTGGCAGATTTGTGGTGTTTATATTTGAATGCCGCCACATTTGAGTGCAAAGTTGATCATCCGGTAGACCCTTTTGGCAAAAATGTAATAACACTGCTCAAAATCAAGCAGAGGCCTTATTTAGAGCTCTTGCTGAGACCTAATATGGTGAACACACTTGAGCGAAATCCCTCTGCGCTTGTTTGAGGTGAACTGGACCTCACCTTGGTGGAGAATCTGCAGGTGATGTTAAGACGGATAGTTTTACCTGCAGCACCCCATGTGAGCTATGGTCTTATTTATTTATTTCAAACAAATTATGATCTTTGTGTAATTAAGTGAAAGTGACTATTCTTGTCCTTGTAAGTATGCAGCACAGCACACAGTGAACCACAATGAAATTAGACCTCTGCATTTCACCCATACACTCTCACGTGCAGCAGGGGGCAGTTATTGAAAGCACCCGGGGAGCAGTGACAGAGACTGTACCTTGCTCAAGGGTACCTCAGAGCAACCTACTGGTCTGGGATTCAAACCCATGACCTCCTGATCCTGGGGTTGAATCCCTAACCACTAGGCCACCGCTGCGCTGTACTGCATCAAGAATAATAAAGTCGTCAATACTGCCAGTGAAAGAAAAGCATGAGAACGCGGTGCATTGCTGCTTTCTGTATATAGTAGGCTCAAGCACTGGGAACGGATAGTGGAGCAATGGGAGATGATGACCAGGGCTGATCAACTGTGTTTTTTAGGGTGGTGGTGGTCTAGTGGTAGGATACTTGCCTATGGACCTATGGCTCAAGAGGTCCCAGGTTCGAATCCCACCTCTAGCACTACCACCACTGGGTCCCTGAGCAAGACCCTTAACCCGGAGTTGCTCCAGTCCCTGAAGTTAGGACATGGAAGTCGCTCTGGATAAGAGCGTCTGCTAAATGCCGTAAATATTTTGTTTAACATCATGTGGACAGCATATGTAGCTTACCTGGTGAGATGATGGCGTTAGGATGCACTATGGGAAGAGGGCTAACTGGTAGAGGGAATTTGATGGGGATGTTACTTTGACATGGTCAACAGCAATGTTGAGGTATTTGATTCAAGTCCACCTCTTCATGGTAACAGTATTCCAAATGACTGAGACTTTCCAGCAGGATGATGTTGGCATGCCGTAAAAATGGTTCAGGAGTGAAGGAACATGACCAAGCGTTCGGGGCATTGACTCCCACAAACCAATCTGACGGATGTACAGAATCAAGAAGTATACGTTCCACACCATAACTCCTAGAAGTCTTGAGTCGATGCTTTTGAATCTATTTACTCTACAACCCCAAAGAAAGAAGTACACAGTTTTTGCTGGCCTTCTACTACCTATAAACTGTAAATTAAAATGGAAATGTTTTTGAGAGGGCAGATGGACCAGAATATTTTATAACAAAATATAAAAAAAAAAAGTTGCTTTTTTTTTTTTTTTTTTTTTTTACGTGCAAACCAAGATCTGAAGTGTGGCTCATCAGTGTGTTTGTTCTCTTAGAAATATTGGCCTCAGTTCACCTGAGGCTGCACATGTGAGTCGGATGTGTGCCCACATTACGCAGAGGTTTGTTTGTTTGTTTGTGGACAAGATTGAGTTTTGATTGTTCCTGATGGGAGTGAAAAGGATGAAAAGGTGCTAAAGATGGATACCAAAAAAGCAATGAGAAACCAAAAGGTAATTGGATTTTAAAACGACACCGAGCAAAGGATGAGGAGGGTGAAGAAAGGGAAGTGTGGAGACACACACACCAGAGCAGTGTAAACACAAGTTCACCACGCCCCCCCCAGGCCTCTCAACCAATCAGAACATACATGACCTTATTCAGGGCAACTGTGGTGCATACTGGGGTGGTGAGGGGTGTGTGTGTGTGTGTGTGTGTGTGTGTGTGTGTGTGTGTGTGTGTATTTAGCATGAGTATTTTGTCTTAAGTGTTATTTAATATCATGCTGCCTATCCAACAATGACAAGTTCAAATTATAACCATTGTTCTGTAACTACTCTAGTAGTTCAATAGAACTGATAAAAAAAAAATTAATTTCTATTTTGTTTTGCTGAAAATTTACTTTAAATATCACAGTTTAAGAAGCTAAAACTAGTTTAAACATCTGTGTAAACACGTCTCTTGGCTCTGTTTCATGAGTTCAGTATAAATTCCGCTGAATTGGTGTTAAAACTGAGCCCCATGTTGATATTTATCATGATAATTACGGTCATTTGTGTGCTGTAGTGTCCTGCTGGGAATAATGTGGAACCTGCTTATTCTGAGCAGCTGCAGGGTAATAATAATTAAAGTTTATTTGGTATAACATAAATTTGCGTAGTGATATTAATAATAATAATAATAATAATAATAATAATAATAATAATATTATTTATTCATTTATTTATTTTTAAATCATATTTTTCTTTTCGTCACTCGTCAAAAAATTGAAAGATTTTTGGAAATACTGTGTGGTTTTGCTATATTGTTCACACTTTGTGCAGGGTGTGAGAAAAAGAGAGAGACGTAGGGCTAGTGACAGGATACAAAAGTGCATTTTGTACCTTTATTTGAAAAGTGGACTTTCAACCATATCTTATTAATTTAGTGACATTTTAAAATGACACTTTAGATATGGATTTTAATTATATATGTTTGATAATAAAGCTAGGAAATTTTATACGCCTGCTCCAATACCTGTAAAACAACGGCCGTCTTATTGTGACGTGTTTTTGTACTGGACAGACGGGTGACTCAGTCTAATTCATAAAAATGAAATGTGAAGTCTTTTTGGAACTGTGATTTCTGATTGGTTAAAGTTCATAATGTGGTGTAATTGTTTCAATAGAAGAGAATTGAACAATAAAATTGACTCTTCACTATTTATTATCCATTTTTTTCTGAGTTCAGACTGTTACGTCCCCTACTGAGGCCTGTGGATTTGTGCGTGGACATTTTATTTTGTCTTCAGTCGTCCTGTTCAGAGTCAAGAACAGAAAAATAGATCTGATTGTGATTCTTCCTCTTCATCTTGATCCTGTTTCTTTATTTTACTTCATCTACCTTTTTGTTAATTTCTCTACCGTTCCTGTTCTTCTCCTTTCTTTTTCTTCCCTCTTTCTTCTTCTTAACAGAAGTCGTGTTTGTTTAGTGTTGATCAGAGCCAGAGTTTGTTGTCTTTATTTACTAGCCAGAACCAGCAGTAAACCTTTGCCTGCTCTTTTTCTAAGAACACTTGCATAAAAGAAAACAGTTATTGCTATATTTTATTTCTAGGTTATTTTTTTAGCTGCCAGGCACCAAGGAAATTCTTAATAAACACTTAGGAACAGTTGCCATCATCACTGCTGTTAATTCTGACTGGGTTTCTTTAGAATTGACCAGCTGCTCTGAGTGACTGTCTGCAGTTTGATTGCTTTAAGCAGAACATTAGAAAAGTTGGTGGAATTGCCCCTTAAGCACATCAAAACATACACATTAAAGCACACAACGCTGAGTAACTGACTGTGTGTGTGTGTGTCTGTGTGTGTCTGTTAGTGTCTGTGTCATAAGTCTGGGAATCCACTGTGCTCCCACAATCCAGTTTTATCATCCAGGCTAATTTCTGCCTGTAATCAGATTACTGCCTAAGAGCAGCATTTGCACCTCTCTCTCGCACTCTCGCTCTCTCTCTCGCTCTCTCTCTCGCTCTCTCTCTCGCTCTCTCTCTCACCCCTCCTCCTCTGTGTGTGTGATTGGTCTAACCCTAGACGACTGTGCGTGGGTCTGCATTTCCATCACATTGACTTTAGTGTTCATAGCTCTCTCTCTCTCTCTTTCTTGCTCTCTCGATTGAATGCGCTTGTTTCTCTCTTTCTGGAATTTATCCTTTTATGAGCAGGACTTCTTCCCTTTTTGCCTAATTTTCATACTTTTTTTCTCATCGAAACATGTTGAAGAACCAGTGGATTACAAACTATCTCAGCCATGTCACACAATGTGGCCAAGGTAAGAACTGACTCCTTTCTCTTAGTGATTGTTGCCAGGCAGCCAGATTGATTGACAGTTTGGATGCGGGTTTGTTGGGTTGCCAGAATCAGGACAGATACTGGGGGCGATGTAGCGATTGATTGGTCTGTGACAGGGCAGGTTGACAGTTACTTGTTTTCAGCAGATGGTGAATGTGTGGTTACTTTTTTGGGCTTCTGCTGATATTGCAGAAAAAAATCTAAGGGGTGATTTCCTTGCATCTGCAATTTCATGCTAGTATGAATGAGACTGGTACGAATGAGTGCACCAGAACTGAGGATTCAGTTCCCCAAACAGAAAATACTTCACAACATGAAATCATGTTAAACTGTACAGGATATGGTCAAAAAACTGACCGACACAGTGTGTTTGAACTTGATAGACATGTATTAGAGAACAGATCAGGGTTTTTTTTTTTTTTCCCTGATGGCATATCTGTAGCCTTCCCACCTAACGGTGTACTTTTTCACACCTAAGCTCATGTTTGTTGACACCATCTAAACATGACGTGGGAGATCATGTGGACAGACTATTATAGCAATTATCCTTTCACCAGCGCAACCCACTGTGTAGTTGAAATCTCTCTCTCTCTTTCTTTCTCTCTATCACCGCATGTGTTTCAGGAGAAGCCTGGCAGTCTTGGAGAGAGATCTATTTTTCACCTTGTCCATCCCTCCCTGTATTTTTAGAAAATCCCTCATTCCTCCCCTGGTCAGCCTGTTTGGTTTGTGGCAGTCAGCATCCTTAAGCTTCGAGCTTGTACTTACACAGCACTGCATCAGCTTATTCAGCTGAGATCTCATCTGAGATCTCACCCACACTCTAGGTTCACCCTTCTAGTCCTTTGTTAGAGTGGAAGTGTATCTTTGCAAATGCAAAGTTTGTTTCTCTGGAATTTCCTTGGAAATATTTGCATGCATCTGACACACATGATGCAACTGTTTGTCTATTGGCGGCATCAGTGGCCTTGTGGTTAGGGAATAGGCCCCATGATTGGAAAGTTGTGGGTTTACATCCCAGACCAGTTACCCCAAGGTCCCTCTGAGCAAGGTACTGTTACCACCACTGCTCCCTGGTGCAATGTATGTTGTGTTTTGTGCTCACCATGACAAATTGTCACTAACTTAAGAAATGCCTTTCTGGTTGAACTGGGTGTGATAGAGCAGAGAAAACATTGAGGTCTACAGAAGCTCTGGGAGTGGAGAAGCACTGCTGTAGAAAGCATTTTGTGATGCAAGTTAGGTTTTACTTCATTTGGGTGATTATCTACAATGTTTAATCAGTTGATCATTAATGGTGTTTGGATCAGAGTTGGATCAAAGTGAAATTTAAGTTTGAGCTAATGGCAAGTCATAATCTAACCAAAATGTTGTTTTTGTAAAACAGTTGTAACCAAATTACTGTTTGTGTAGACATGATTTAAGCCTTAATTTCAGAAAAACAAAATTGTGCACTACTGCGGTCAAATCTGTAGATACAATAGAAATAAGTTACCTCAATCAGTTTCATAATTTTACAATCTCTTTTTTTACATTTCCAAAATTGAGAAATCTTATCGGGACTGCATGTTCACTGTGTGCACAATTAGGCACTTTTTTTTTTTTACACATTTTTATGCATATATTTCAACTCCAAGAAAATTGAATGCTAATTGGATTTAAGCAGATCCGGTAATGAGAGAAGGTGTGGGCCTGAGGAAATCCTATATCAAGGTGTGCAGAATTATTAGGCAGCTGCTTTTTCTCTGCAGGCAAAATGGGCCAAAGGTCAACATTTGTGTAGTCTTTCAGAGGGATGCAGCACTCTTGAAATCCCTAAAATATTGCAGCGTGACCACAGAACCATCGATACCATATGTTCCAGATTAAAATGAATCTTCAGAATACTCCCTTACCTAATAATTGTGCGCACATTGTAAGATTTCATTCATATAATTAAGATTTCACATTTTTCACATTTAAAGTGGATTTCAAAACCTCTAACCTGAACCATGACAATTAAAATACTGAAAAATGTAAAAGTTGAGTTTATTAAAAATAAGCTCAGTGCAACAGTGAAATTCGTGTTGCAGTCCAATAATTTAAAGGCATGAAATATTTCATTTGATCTGATATTGGCTTCACGTGGATTTGCATACAATGGGAGTGAAACCATATGTTTCCATGGCTCCTGCTGTTTTGAGGTCTTTAAGGTGGGGCGTCCTGTCTAATAAAAGGTTTAAGATGTTGTCTATAATCGGAGAGATCTTTATGGCTGTTTTAAACGGTTGGTATGCAGCTGGGATTCTTTCAGTCTCTGCACTTTGAGCACTTCGTAATCACTTTTTTTTGGGGGGGGGTTAGTGTGCGCTCTTCTGAAATACAGCTTTGTTTGCAGATGCCTCATTTTAAATATTGCCATTTTTTAAAAAAGCCCTGAAAAATACTTGTCACACTTGTTACACTCATCTGTCTTTATAAGGCGACTTCTTGGGGGAGATATTTGCCAAGACGTTACAGCCAGCCTTATTTAGACACTGAATGCACCTCTGCAATGTGAAGAAGAGTGGCCCGTCCAAATATTCGTCATTGAATTTTGTTTGGTTTTTCTCTCTCCGCAGGGCTGGGAAGTGAGCCTTCAGCTAAATTCTGCAACCCTGCACTGCATCAGAAAGCAACACTACGGTGGGTATTTGATGATTTTTATGGTTTATTTTTCAGTCCCATTGTCCTTTTTTTCTTAAACACTCCTGTTTACTCACTGAAGTCCAAGTTAGGGATGCAGAAGCTGTGGTAAAGACCACGCCGTTAATGCACTGGCCTGTAAGAAGGCATGTTGACAGTCTTTGAACCCTCCACCTTGGTGTGAAGGCCACAATGCCACAGCTTATTGGCCAAACGAGAGGTTAAATTGGCTCTCCGCACTGTCAGTGGGCAAGTTTTCTGATGTGTCAGATATTTAGAAGGAGCCACTAATGGCTTATAGTCCCAGACTGGATAGTACCTTGCTGGTTAATGACTCTTTATGGTTTCTTGTAAATATCTCACAGTTTAAAATCAGCTGGGGGCTGTAACTGCTCTCCTAAAGGCCCTGATCCTGCAGGTTTTTTTTTTTTTTTTTGTATTTTAATTTTATGACCCCACCTTGGACAAATTTTATGCTTTTATGTACAGAAACATTGTGTTAATTCATCACTGTAGTGACGGAAACAAATGGTTGTTTCTTTCAGGTCAGGGTGTGCAGTGCAGAAGGGTAGAGCCTTGAGCACTACCACTGCAACACTATGCTCATGTTCTGCATTATATCAGGCATCTTTTGAGAACCTTTGAGAACTTTAACCTCTGAAAGTTAAGTGAAATTAAAGTGAAAGTGACTGTGCTCGTGAACACAGCACAAAGTGCACCACAACAAAATGCTTTCTCTGCATTTAACCCTTCGCACACAGTGTAGCGGTGGACAGCCATGCCACTGGCAGTGTTTGGGATCATGTTTTATCTCAGGGTAACTTACTGGTCTTGGACTCGAACCCACAACCTTAGGATCAAGGCCCCAGTATGTCCGATGTTGACTAATAATCTGTGAGCAAAGCTGGCTTCTATTCAGAACAGAGAGGTCCATGATTCTGAGCGGTGCAGCTGCTAATGTGGCCTTCATTTTAAGAGATGGGAGACCTGCGATGTTGAGGCCGTCTTTGACTGGGATATAAGAGAGCAGAAATGGCCTCACTTTCACCAGTTGGCCCTTCCTCTCTCCGTCCCGTGGAGTGATTCAACCTAATGTGGATCTCTGTTAGCTAGCTCCATAGAACTTGCAGGGAGTAAAATTTGGGGGGAAAAAGCTATTGGTTATAGCCTATAAGCCTATATAACCAGTTATATAATAGTCTTAAAAATCTCAGCATACTGAACTGATGATTTGTATGTGTGAAGAGTGTGTTCTCTTCTCTTCACTGTGCAAAAGTTTTAGGCAGGTGTGGAAAAAATGCTGTAAACAAAGAATGCTTTCAAAAATGGTTTATGGCGTTAATCATTTATTTTCATCGATCAACAAAGTGCAGTGAATGAACAAAAGAGAATCTAAATCAAATCAGTATTTGGTGTGACCACCCTTTGCCTTCAAACCAGCATCAATTCTTCTAGGTACACCTGCACACAATTTTTGAAGGAACTCTGCTGGTAGGTTGTTCCAGACATGACTGTGTTTCAACCTCCGTGTGACATTGATGATCATCAGTACCTGTTTGGTAAAACTGGTTGATCAGACACCGACTATAATCCTACAAAATCCCTGACTTTGTGCAAGTGTACCTAGAAGAACTGATGCTGGTTTGAAGGCAAAAGGTAGTAACACCAAATATTGATTTGATTTAGATTTTTTTTTTTTGTTCACTCACTTTGCATTTTGTAAATTGATATAAATATTGTTTATTTCTGAAAGCATTCTTTGTTTACAGCATTTTTTCACACCTGCCTAAAACCTTTGCACAGTACTGTGTGTGTGTGTGTGTGTGTGTGTGTATATATATATATATATATATATATAATATTATTTGGATATTTTAGACTTTTATGTGTGAGCATACTCCAAAGATCAATTCTTAATAAATTTTGTTTCATTAGCAACCCAATGTGGGGGAGTTGTGTATTGGGGTGTGCAGTAATTGGAGTGCCCTGTTGGGAAAGCAAGGTGCCATGGTAAGGTGGAACTTGAGTGATGTTGTATTAATAGCTTGGCTACTAATCTATTCCTGTGGTAGACTGAGAGAACATTCAGAGTCCTTGACAACCATCCTAAAATGTCTCACAGGAGCACGGGACCAACACAGGACTCCAAAACATCCCCCCTTCTATTACTCTAAGACTATTAAGGCAGTCTTGGGCAATACTATGAACTGGAAGTTCTGAGCTCTTTATAAGCAAAAGTATTTGGAGATGTCGTAAGGTCATCGTGTCGTTCTCTGGTTGCATCTAATGTTGCTGTTTCTCAAATTTCCAGTGCAGTTGATCATTTCTAAATTTTAGCAAAAAAGAAAGAACTCTAAGAGGTTTTCTGTTAACTCTAAAGAAATATTTTTTCTCCACCTTGCAGCTTTCCAAACAACTGTTCTCTGGAAGACAACACACTGCTTAGGACCGTAACAGATATTGATGAGGAACTCCTCTCTGTGTTGCCCAAAGGTAAGCAACGCTAAGCACTGACCACTTTCTCTTTAGGATTTTTGAGGGAGTTCTGAGATCCTCTCTAAGCTCTTTTATTGTAGTTTCAGAGCTAAGGAAGCATTTTGAAACCACTGTCAAAAGGGAAGCAAAAATGAACAGGTGCGTTATCCTTAAGATCTGTTTTGCTGTGTACATACTTTGGACATGCTCTTTCCAGTTTGCTTTACCTTGAATGGCCTAAAATAGACCCCAATCCTCTGCAGAAAAGAGAGGATCGCACGAAGGCTGGAGGGCATAGAGACCGACGTTCCATCTGCACTGGTTTCAAGCATGCAGCACACACCTGGCCAGGTGACCAATCGACTGCTGGAGGAGGACACCCCACGGTATACACGAGCTTCAGACTCCAGTGAAGCAGGCACTGGGGGTAAGACATTACCGAAGCAACGTGAGAGTACTAGGAATGTTATATTGTCTGAGGGAATGGTAGTAGCTTTGTCTTTTACTAAAATATGTCAGAATATTTGCAGAAATATCTTTCAAGTGACATACTCATATTTAATTTTTTGGAGCATTTACATGAAACAGAATGTGACCTAATGTAACTCAGTCTGCCTTTGTTTTCTGTCTAGTTCTTCCTAAAATCTCTCATGATAAGCATGCATTCATAGTAACAGAATTAAATTCTAATATAAATGATCAGTTTTCTGAGCATCTCGAAATTAATCAGCATGAAATAATCATATGAAAATTACAAAAAATACAAGCTAAGTTTTTAACCCAAATAAAGCACTTACTATAACAAAAATTATGAAGCACATTTCTTATATTCTTTTTTTTTTTCCAGTAATGAAATAAAGACACTTGCCATGTCTCATTTCCCATATTGTATATTTTTACTGTCCATAGTGAAGAGCTACGGTCGTGATGAGCTGGAAGCCCCAGGACGACATTCCAGGCTACATACACGACCTGAACATCAGCCTCCTGCCTATCCTGACCCAGCCCCCAACCCTGGAGGACCTGACCCGTCCAGCCTCAGCTCCAAAGCCGAAAGGATTGCTCGCTACAAGGCGGAGCGACGAAAGCAGTTATCAGAACGTTACGGAATTCTTCTTGACCAGGAAGCAGATGCAGATTACACACCACGATATACACGATCACGGAGGGAGTCCGACCTGTCAGAAAAACCAGGCGAGAGGCGAGAGGAGGAGGGCCACGAGCGAAGTACCAGCAGGTCGAAATATAGCAGCTCTGGGATGGGGCGGGTTTCCATGCCTACCGATTCTGCCCCTGTCGCTGCCCCATCACCTACCAAGGAGAGAGCGAGTACTTACACAGGCCAAGAAAAAGAGCAGCAGCACTTGGGTACAGAGCGAGAGAGAGAGAGGGCAATGAACCTGGAGAACTCCAGGCGCGCGCCGGACAGAAGCCCTAGACAACTGGGACAGGAGGGTTCAATCACCATGGAGATGGCTCCTGCCCAACCAGTGACCAAAGGTGTTGCTGTGGTGGCAGTGGCCAGCTCTCCACGGACAGCGCGCCGTGCATCACTGCCCTCCACGCGATATGGCATCTCCCCCGGAGACCTGTTCATCGAGCAACAGGCACAAAACATCCTTAGTCGACAGGGGTGAGTTTTTGAGCTTCCTCATTTCTATCTTTATTCTTTCTAATTTAATCCATTCTGCTTTAAACATTATGATGGGACCAGAAATGGGAAATTCCCCAAAGGTTACAATCACGAGGTGGCAGGTGTTTTTTTTTTTTTTTTTAAATGACTGGTTCATTCTTAACTCGGATATCTTCAATGTGTAAATTCAGTGCAAATTATGACTACTGTATACTCACCAATACTAATTAGTAGTTGCACTGTTACTAGTTGACTATTTGTGAAATAAAAGTCATCTAGTCATTTTCAATTAATTATTTAGATTTTTCAGTAAATTTTAGCTTCAGGCACCTGATCTCAGAGAGGTTCAGACTGTCTGGTGTTTATTTAATGCAAAAAATCACAGCTCTCAGGTAGGGCAGTAATGAAATGCACAGTGCCCCCCCACCAGGCCGTTCCACCCCTGCATTCGTTCCTATTTTTTGTAATTTTTCTTAAACTGAAGGAAGTGCGTTTCCCGAACTGTACTCAGGTTTAAATAAAACCAAGTTTGTTTTTACTTATGGACACATTGTGTTAAATGCTCGGTGTTCATCCTGTCAAAGACAAAGTATCCATGCAATGCAGTGGCTAGACGGTAGAGTTAGCAGTGAGATTAGGGTTAGACCTTGTGGTCTTGAGGACGGGAGGTAGACATGTCATCTTGAGTTCCACACTGCTCTGAGCGGAGTAGCAGGTCTCATACCAGGACGGGCTAACGTTTCAGTCTTGTGGCAACAACACACTTATTAGCCTGAACTCAACACGAGGGTCTGCCAGAAGCTGGATATCTGCCCACACACTGATGGACACTAACAGAATAACGTATTTGTTTTACAGGTTCATTTCAATTAAAGTGATTTAAAAGTATGAGAAATAATTCCGTTTCAAGCATTAGATGTTTCGTGAAACAATGATATCTTCCCAGAGTTGCTTCTCTTTGCTGACTGAATGCTGAATGGAGTGTATTTTTGTGAAGTCAGGAATGTGTAGGGTGGTACTGTACGGGAGTGTAAAGCTGTAATCAGTGCATCTGCAAGGCCTCCACTTTAAATCACTGTGAAGCTTGTATTAATTTAATTTTTTCTTTCTGATGTCATAGAGGGAAAGGTCAATGCAAAGTACTTTGCCAAGCTGTGTATATATATATGTGTGTGTGTGTGTGTATATATATATATATATATATATAGAAAATAGATGTGGAAGATAAGCATAGAGCATCTGGACTGTGACTTTAATTATCCTGCATTACATTCATATGTGTTTCTACAATTAGGCTTAAGGTGAACCGCACATGTCCGCTCTTCACGTGTCGTCCGTTTATAAATCCCAAGATGTGTGTGTGTGTGTAAAAGGTTGTTAGATTGGCGTACTGTTCACACCACATAATTTACTTTCAAGATGCTTCACTAGGAAGTCATCCTGGTGTCCTTCTGATCCTCCCCTGGTTTTTGCCTAAGCTTGTATTTAGTGTTTTCAGTGGTTGTAGCTCTCACTGCATTCACTCCCAGTGACTGCTGGGTCACATCACTTTTCACACTACAGGATTTGGATTTGTCTAGATATTTAACAAGTCTGGCGTCTGAGAAGCATTGCTGAACCTCCTGGTTGGCGACACTGGACTGTTCAGAGTGATCAAGTGCCAGTGTGATCCCTGTTAAAATCAGGGCTAAATTTGTGTAGTGTGAAGTCAGCTTTTAAGGGCATCAGTGATGGACTTGAATGTTACATGGTTTTAGCACATTGAGGGTCTCGACTGCCCTTCCCCAGTAAGCAGAAGATTGATCTCTAACTTGAGGCTCCAAATGGGGGAAAAACAGAGGCTCAAAGGACTTTTACAAACTTATTCTGCATAATTTTACACCTCTAAGCATTTATTTTGGTGCTCTCAGGGGACAGAAGTGGCTTATGTTTGCTGACATGCATATGTGCTACCAAGTTTTTTTTTCTGTAAGTAATCCTGATACTCTAGAGCTGGAGGTCTGAACTATTGGAGTCAGTAGACCAAAAATAAAGTCTGCAGTGTAATGGTGATCTCACGCTCATTTTGGAGTTGCTGTCTAACATCTAACCTTAAAACACAACCAAGATATGATCAAGCACAAAGAGTTACAACCTAGCCTCTCTCTGATGCTTTATTTGGTCTTGTGACACTGCAGTGCTAAAATGATGTCATTTCTAAGCAGCACTGTTTTGGCCAATGTCCTTTAGCTTGGCGTCTCACTCTCAAAGTGAGTGGTCTCTCCTGAAAGACATGGATGGGGACACAAACTCATTTATCAGCTGGCCTTCCAGGTACCTGAGTGCTGGGTGTGTAACCCCTTGAAACCATAGACCTGCTAACCTGGACTCTAACTTCACTTGTTCCCATCATCCTCTATCTACTCTGTACATTCTAATAGATGAACAAACTTGGACATTGTAGGTAGTTCCTTCCTAACATATCCCTCTTACTTATTATCTACTGTTTGAGTCTGACTGACACACATGGCATATCTACGAGCATAACTAATGTCCAGCATCCAGCACCCTACCCTTAATTGTTCTCTATCCATTGAAAATATTACAACTGGTCCTTTTTCTTTGTAGGATCTCTGACATTTGAGCACTGAAGATATTACAAGCAAAATTGTAGTGCCTTTTTTGCACTAAAATAAAAAAAAAAAAAAATAGACAAGCTTTGTAATGAAGGGATCCCTCTGAAAAAGCTCATTTCTGATTCAAACTAAATGTTTGTTACTTGACTCAGGACATCATATTATCCACTGCAGGAAGAGCTTCTAAATATGACCGTGTAAGGGTATAAAGACTGTTTTAATACCTATCCTTTGGGAGTGGGGATGAATATTCATTATTTGAAATGTTGGTCCCTTAACCAAAGGAAAAAAAAAAAAAAAGGAATTCAGCCTAAACTTTACAGTGATACTGCAGTGCTTTGGACATGGTTTTATTCCTGTACTCCAGCATGTTCGATTAAAAATAAACAAATATATAAATAAATGGGGACACTAAAGTGAATGTATAGAATTTTGCAGTTGGTTAATTCACCTGGAAATAATAGCTTTTATTAAAAATAAAAAATGAATTTAACTTTATTCATTTGTCTTTAGTGGTTCTGTCACCACCTTCTTCCTGTGTTGCTGAAATACTCTGGGAAGCTCAGTTATTTGTATGTTTTGGTGATTGCACAGTTACTTTAACTTCTTAAACATTTGGCTTACATATGATGTAGGGTGTTTAGATCTTTCTGTACTGAGAAGGCATTGTAGGCACCTGTGGGCATTTCAGAGGCGGTATGCTTTGGATTATAGTCTGTTCCTGTTTAATGCATTTCTTCAGCATTTTGCTATAGGAAGGGAAAAAATACTTTGATATTTGGTTCTATATTTAGTATTTTTTTCAAAATCACAATTTTTCATTATCAGTGTATTTTTATGGAGCAGAGATGCCCCAAAAAATCACATGCAGGATCAATTTTAAGACAACATGATAAATGGATGAAAGTATTGTGACCTCTTTCCGCTCTTACTCTTATCAACTCCTCCACTAATTTGTTTATTTCTGCATCCTTTTTCAGAACCTCAGCGTCCTTTTGTCGGACCTCAGCGTCCTTTCTCAGAACCTCAGCGTTCTTTAGTTGGACCTCAGCGTGCTTTCTCTGAATCTCTTCAACCATAGCAGTTAATCTGGACTGAATGGCCTTTGACTCTATCAGCTTCAGTTTTTCACATCATCTCACTCCTGCTGACCCAGCACAACAAGTGTCCATTTCAACTTTTTCTCACTCTTCATCAGCTGAGTTTTACCCCAAGCCTTACGAATCACATCTAAAGACCAGATACCTCTGACATCAGCATTAGCCGCATACTTTTCCACAATTTTTTGTTCAATCTCTTTCAGGTTCAACGAGCCTTTTATATACACGTCGAGACTACTGATCACATGATCCTCATCGTTTATCCTCAGTATTTGTTTTTTTTTTTTTTTCTTTTCCCACATTATGACAGTTTCACAAATTTTACGTTACTGGAAATTTCTCGTTACTTGTAACAAGATTGCTTAAATCTACAATCTTCACCTCAGACTCCTTTCCAGATTGATCTTGAAGAGGAGGGAGTTCACTTTTTACACACAGCAGTTATCTTCAACTCAGCAGCAGATTGACAGTAGGAGGCCTTACCTCTGTCAAAATGTCAGTACTTCTGTTCCGGACTCTTGGTCAACCGCGTTGCCTTCCAGTTGCTTTTCCCGTCCGTTCCTCAAGTCAATCCTGTCCGCCGTGACGCCAACGGTTGGATTCTCCGATTGAGAACTGAGGTTCGAGGAGTCAGTGATGAGGCGAAGAGGTTTTCAAGCTATAGCAAAGTTTAGTAACAGAACAGTAACTAAGTTCTTACAAGATGTTCAAAAGACCGGTCGGTGTTCCTCTCTGTGTGGAATCCTTTCTCTCTAACCTGCACAGTTCAGAGTGTGCCTTTTTATCTGTCTCCGGGAGCTCCAAGGCCTCCGGTGGAGACACCTAATCTAAGACTATGACCTTGTTTGTGTGTTTTTGACGTGCAAAGAAAGCGTTACTCAGAAGAGAACAGAGAAAAATAGAGATGCAGTTACAGAGGAATATATACGAATAAAATAACAGAAATAAATGAGTAAAATCAAGCTACAATCCATCATATGTCAGAAGAGGGCAACCTAAAACCGGAGGGCAGAGACTTATACATGCCTGTTGTAAATTCTGGCAAAAGTGATTCTGCGAATGAGTAAATGGTAACTTAGGAACAGCAACACACATTAGTAAAACAGTATATAATACTTGGTAAAAAAACAAATAAAAAAAAAACCCTACACTGATATGAATTGCTTAATTGCCCTGCAGGTTAATAGTTTTGCTTCAAATTTAATATGCTGGAGTACAGTAATGCTGACAAACTTCACTGTCTTGTTAAAACCAACTGCACTGTAAGGTATGTAGGGTTATGTCAGTTTGCTTTGGCTGAATGGAAGGTGTAAACTGGCTAAATGGCTTGTACAATTTTATTCTTTAGGGTCATGATATTGTTGACCTATGTCTAACAAGTATCAAGTCATATTACCCTTTGGTGGAGTCCCATGGAGGAAAATGTCTTATTGAATCTAAATGTTGATTCACATAATGGTTCTAGTGAAAGACTTTTTTTACATTGTATTTTTTTGAAACAGGATGTATGCTTAATTGTCTGTCTTGTCCCCTAACAAAGAATACGAGTGAGAGAAAGAAGAGCGAGGGAGGACAGCTTAGGACGTGCATCTGATTCAGGATCAGATGCAGCCTCTGTCAGACGTCACCCTACAGTTGCTACACCATATTTAGCCTCTCCTGAACCCATAAACCAGTTGCGTACACGGAGTGCAGAGCCTCCAGTGCAACAAAAGAATCTTAATGCAGACCCCCAACACCACCATCGAGCACAGAGTGCTGAACGCCCAAGGTACCTTCACACTCACGGTACAGAATCTACTGGTGTTCAACAAATGCACTCGGGTGAACTTCAGAAGAACCAACGCATGCCAGAGGCAGAATCTCATGGCATCCATCCTGGCATCATGGGTCACCAGAATGATTATAAGCAAACTCAGCAACTTTCTTCAAGGTTTACTGACATCAAGCAGCATTCTCAAGCATATGAACTTCCCCAACATTCTCATTATGGATACACAGACTTTCAGGAACCAATTCCTGGTGTTGGAAATGCCCGGCAGTCTGAACCAAGATATAGAGACACCCATCCTACAGTGAATGTGGGCACTTACCAGCCTACAAATCAACTACCACCCAAATATGATCATTCCTTGCATGTTTCTCCACCGTATGGACAGCCCCAACAGTTGGTGTCTGGGTACACTCATGGACAGCCTTTGCCTTGTAGACCCAGTGAAGATCTTCCCCCTACCTATGGCCAAGCTCCATACTCTGGTTTGGCCTACCGGCAAAGCCAATTTCCAGCACCTTTGAATGGAGATACCGCTCACTCTTCACCTGGACCTCCTAACATACTTGAGCCTCCAGACCCCCAAGGCCATCCAACCAAACATAGGCTGATGCCCAGTCGGGAAGGTGTGCAAAGCAAGCGTAGAGCTAGTGCTGATCATATTGAGTCTGTCCAAAGGGAAGGTCGAGCAGCATCTAGGGCTGATCCACCCTCAGAAGGCCTGCTAAAAAGCAGAAAAGCTGTGTTGCCTTCTGAAATCCGTCGCAGGGAGAAGAGTGTAGATGACACCATGCAGAGATGTCCTGAAGAAGCTTTGGAGAGTCGGCGAAGTAGGAGGATCAGCCAATTAGAAGAGACTAAGGAAAGAGGTAGAGGGCGGATTAGACAATTAGATGAGGATGTGGAAAGAGGCAGAAGAAGAGTCAGCAATTTGGTGGAAAGAGGTGGGGGTGATGAAAGTAGAGTCAGGCAGTTAGGGAATGAAGTTAAAAGAAGAGGAGGAAAGAGGAGCAGCATGTTTCAGGATAAAGCAAGTCGAGATGATGGAAGTGTCAATAAGTCACAAGAACTGGGAGTAGCAGAGGGCAGGAATAACATGATAGATGAACTAAGTGATTCTGGTCACAAGAAGATGGATCGGTTAGGAGAGAGTCAAAGAAGAGAGAGTGATAAAATAAACAGGTTAGATGAAGTTCACCAAAGTGTAGAGGCACAGTTTGACGGAAAGGCAGTCATGGATGGCAGAAGAAGAATTAGACAATTAGAAGATGCAGAGATGCAAGTTGAAAACCCAGTCCGAGAATCAGAAGTACTGTGTCAGCAAGAAAAAAAAGTAAGTCAGTTGGACATTAAAGATGGACAGATTGGAAAAAGAATTGTACAGTACAATGATCAGCAAGAAGGTAGAAATGTAAACCAGTTAGATAAAATAGAAAGTGAAGAACATAAGGATATTCAGAAAGAAATGGCTGAGGGATATGGTAGACGAAGGAGGATCAGCCAGTTGGAGAACGAAGAAGGTCAAGTCAGACGGAGAAAGATCTACCAATTGGACGATGATGGGAAAGAACGTAGGGTGCATAGAATCAGTCAGTCAGATAAGAGGGATGGCAGAGATCAAATTGGTCAGTCAGAGGGTCCAGAAGGACCTGGTGGGGACAGTCAGCTGCATCAAAACCTGACCGAAGCAATGGGCTCCACATCTCCACAGCAGCAGGCCAGTGATTTTTCAAGTCAGAGGCTGTCAGAAGTTGGAGGATACTTACAGAAGGGCTCTTCCCTCCCTCAAGCGCGGCACAGAGGAAACAGAGATGGTGAAGACCTCAAGCCAAAAATCCGGACTCGTTCTATGTCAGACATTGGAGTGACTCAACGTTCTGCAGCAATCCGCAGTCTTGAGCGTGCCGCAAGTCGGGAGTCTCTCACAATTGGAACTGGCCTCCAAGCTAGGGATACAGGAACCACAAATGGTGAAGTGGGAACCCTGGACACAAGAGTTTCTGTGGCAAAGCTCAGACATTCCTACCTGGAGAACGCCTCTGGACGCAGAGCTGAACTGTACGCAGTCGTGCTGTTTGCTGTGATGTTTAGGCTGATGTTCGTTCATTAGTTGTGTTCTTCCAGTGCAGAGGAGTAGCATTTGATCTTGACAGAGCAAGAACAAAAGGTGCACTAGTTCAGGTTTTCTTAGGATTTAAGACAAAATTATTTTTAGACTGGTTCTCAACTGACATTTGACATTGCATTGTAGCTTTTGTTACATTTTGCATTTACGGCATTTAGCTGATGCTCTTATCCAGAGCAACTTCCAGTTCCTAACTACAAGGACGGTCCCCCTGGAGTGACTCAGGGTTAAGGGTTTTGCTCAGGAACCGAAGGGTGGAAATGCTGGAGGTGGGATTTGAACCTGTGACCTCCTGGTCCATGAGCAAGTATCCCACCATTAGACGACCACCACCACCCTGTTGTTTCTGTTCCTTTTGATTGAAAGTTCTAGGTAAATCTAAATTAGTGTACCTTTTAACATGTGATTATTTTTATGAATAATCCTAAACTTTGCCTGTCCCAGGAGGCATGTCACAGAAACTTTCTAACTCTGAAATCTTGTCTCTCACAATTGCAGTAAGGATCTAATTCTAGAAACTTCTAATCTCCATGTCAAAATTAGAACAATAGATTTAAATTCCTGTACAAACCTCAAGACAACCCCAGTTTTTTGTTTTTCTTTTTTTTAGCTTCTGTTTAAGACTTTTTAGTTGCACAACAAGTTTACTAGAATTCATATTGGCATAATTATGCAAAATCAGTGTTATTAATCAAAGCTGCTTATTTTTTATTAGGATTAAATTTTTCCACTTTTAATAGTTATAGTCTTGGTAATCTTCTAAATTGAGGAGAGATAAAATCTAATTAGAGCATATAAAATGGAAGTATGTATTGCTTTGCACTATAAATTTGTGAACAACTCCAGATCTTGGGAGTAAAGACAGGAAGTTTCTGGAACGAAGCCCTTGGGCCTGTATATTTGAAAGTTCTTTGAGCAGGAGTGGTGGTTTAGGTTTGTAAAGTCAGAGAAAAAAACAAGAGGAATCTAATCCTAGACCACCAGTTCTAATCTAAGAAGCTTTGTGTATACAGTGTCTGAATTCTGCTCTGTTTTACAGTTTGAGATTTTAGTGTTTTAATCAAATGTTTTAAAAAGTGAGTAAAGACTTGTTTCCATAAACTAAGGACATTAACTAATATTGAATGGTTGTGCATAGTGATATGAATTTGCATCTACATGTGGAATAAAAAAATAAATTGCTTTTATATATTGCATGGGTCAGTGTTTCCTAAACGGTTTGCTGTGTGATTAATTCAGTTCATTAAAATAGTGGAAACATTTGTCTCTCTTAAAATGCAAACCGAAGAGTTCATTTTAAACCTTTTTCTGTTTTCATTCGTTCTCTTTGCACTCCCTCTTTCTGCGTGTTCTATTGCCTTGCACGGCAAGTGAGGCAAAGGTAGACCCAGTTGTTATGGAGGCTGATCCTGCAGGAGGTGCTGACCGAGAGAAAGGACCTCGCCGGCCTAGGCGTTACATCTCCCCTAGTGATGACCGAAAAGCTTCTGAAAGATTTAGGACTCAACCCATCACATCAGCTGAGAGACTGGAGTCTGATAGGTATGGTGTCATTTGAGATGTTTATTCAGACCATTTTAGGATAATTTACATTTCAACATTTCTTTTGGCCGTTGTTCATAAAATTCAGGCAAACTGCAGACAAATAGGGGCCTAGTGGTTAGGGGAGTTGGCCACAGGGTCGGAAGATTGTGGGTTCAAACCCCTTACCTGTAGGTTGCCTTGAGGTACCCTTGAGGAAGGTACTGTCCCTGTCACTGTTGCCTGGGTGCTTTCATAGCTGCCCCCTGCTGCACAGTGTGTTTGTATGCATGGGTTAAATGCTGAGGTTAAATTTCGTTGTGGTTCACTGTGTGCTGTGCTGTGTTCTCACAATGACAAGGATAGTCACTTTCACTTTATAGATCAGGCGCTGTGTGTAGTCCTTCAGTTAGCAGATCATTGCAATAATCCATGCCTGAGAAAAAACTAATATGAGGAATCCTTCTATCTCTCATTCAAAGCAGAGTAAGCCTTGTCTATTAACACGTACTACTTGCAGAAAAATATAATGTAATATAGTAATATAACTTAGTCAATTTACTATTGCTTCTGTGTAAATTTAGTTTGACACTTCTCTCAAGACCCTGCGTGACCCTCAAAGGAGTCAAAACTCCAGACAGTATAGTTTTCTCCATCCCTGATGCACTTTACTTTTTGCTTCTACAAATTCCAATATGGATCGGCACAACAGGATGATGATGAAGTCAGGAAATTGGTAATGGAAACATAGTGATAGAATAAATTTAGGTTAAAATACTGTCATCATGCTACCAAACATGTTTACAGTAGGAAGTTCACATCCTTGTGGCAAAGAAAGGAGACCAAAGGTTTTCCTGCCACCTAGCATTGCTGAATAAAATGAAATCTAATATAATATAAAATAAAAAATGTAAAAATCCTAAAAAAGTTAAGTTTTATTTATCATCATTTCTGGTGTGTTGTTATAGTTAGCTACACATGTAGGCTGCAGAAGGTTACCATAATCCATAGACAATGATGGTCATATGCTGTAATATATAGTTGATAGTCAAGTATTTGATAAAATTCCTTTTACCTTGATGACTGGAACTTTGTTCTTTGGGTTATACTCGTTCTAAATGTGAGATCAGGGTCAGATACAGAATTTAATGCTATAAGCATTGTTTAAAACTTTTTTTTTTTTTTAGAGCTTTTTCCATGAATGAAGCCCTAGGAATGAAACTCCTCTGATACTGGAACGGACAATTTCACTTAATGTTTTTTCTCTCCTTTCTCCAGATCTCGGCTTAGTCCCACAGAACTACAGAAGGCAGAAGGTGAGCCTCGATAACGGAGTCCACTTACTGCTCTTCAAGCCAACCCTGCCAAACACTGCCAGACAAGTAGAACTTTCAACTTGAGCAGGATTAGTGAGCTAAAAACTGAATTACGAAAAATTCTTTGTTTCTTGCCAGTGGATGAAGAGAAGATGGACGAGCGAGCAAAGATGAGCGTAGCAGCCAAGAGGTCTCTCTTCAGGGTAAAGGAATTCTGGGTTTTTGGCCTTTTTCGCCTCAATATCATGTTCAGTTATAGTCGGAGTGGAAATCTGTATACATAAGTAACACCATCCCTCAAAAAATCTATAAGGAATATTTAGATTATGTATAACATATAGACATACAGGAAGTCTGTTCTTTCAGCTTTTTGAAACAAATTTTGTCTTTATCTCAGGAGCTTGAAAAGACTGGAGAAGGAGGTGTTCCAAAACCTCGGTCGCGTAATGCAGCTGTGGAGCGGAGACTCAGGCGAGCACAGGACCGCTCTCGAACTCAGCCGGTCACCACGGAGGAAGTGGTCATTGCTGCCACGTAGGTCACTTGTGCCAGTGTCACTACTGGACGAATGGGAAGATTGATCAATTAACTGTCTTTTGCTCAAGGATGTTCAGCTCTCTCTTTTAAGTGGTTTGTTACAGAACATGTAACTCTCCCGACATGTAACTCTTGCCCTTTATTACTTTGATTTCATTTATTCATTCATTTTTTCATAGTTAAGCTCTTCAGTTCTGCCTTTGTTGATCTTCTCAGGATTGGCCAATAGACAGTGCCATGCTTTAGTTTAATAAAACTTAATTAAACACAAAGCTAAAAGTAATTTTCCCATCAGGCTCATGTCCGCCTCATGAGAAGTCAAGGGACGAGCCATTATTTGTATAATTCGCAAATATGAGGTTTAAAATGTACTTTGCGAAATATTATAGTGCCTTTATGGAAGTAGTTCATGATTTATTTATTTATTTATTTATTTAGTTCTGTGTCCTCTGATTTATTGCTCTGACCTGTTTTACTGCTCAGTGCTGTGTCAGCAACTCACAATAATTCAAGTGGCATATTTTGTGCTTCTCTAAAGTTCTCCTGGTTCCTCCTCCCAAACTGTCACCACTCAAACTACAACCCCCAGAATTCCCAGTCCCACAGTAGTCAGCACTACAATGACTAGCTTCAGGTACCTGTATGTGAGTGTGCATGAGATTTTAAAGCTAAATAAGCTTTTTGTCCATTGCAGCTCATGGTGGTGTTTTAATCAATTTGTGTGTAATGCCTGCATGTAAATTAAGCAGTGCTTTATTTTATTTTTTTGCAGCATGGCTTTTGAGACTATACAGGTTTAGGCCATTTCATAGACTTGCTCAGCAAAATAATTTTGCAAAACAAGAAACCGATGATATGATTGTTTTGGTTGTTTCACAGCACCCTCTGGTGTTACAATTCTGCACAGTCTCAGCCTCAGTCTCCGAAGACTCCTGGATTTAAATGTAGTAAAAGATTGTTAATAATTTAATAGTTAATTGTTTCATCGGAGATGGGGAGGTGTTGGAGATCTGGAGGAATGCATTTAGTTTATCTTGGGAGGGTCATTTAGAGGGGGTGTGTTTTTGTGTGTGTGTGTGATTTTTGTCTCGGTGCTAAAACTTTTAATTGATACCAGGATGTTTCTATTGCTTAGTGCACATAAATGGGCCCAGAAGTGAACACAGGTGGTACAGGTTTGAAACTGTACCTGTATTTGCTTTATGAATCAAACTTTTTAATGATAATTGATGATTAAGGCCTTTAAATTACAATAATAATCACATGGGGCAGCCTAGTGGTTAGGGCGTTAGCCGCACGATCTGAGGATTGGGGGTTCGAACCCCTTCCCAATAGGTTGCCCTGAGGTGCTGTCCCCGTCACTGCTCCCCGGGCGCTTTCAATAGCTGCCCACTGCTGCTCGGTGTGTATGGGTTAAATGCAGAGGTCCAATTTCGTTGTGGTTCACTGTCTGCTGTGCTGTGACCTCACAATGACCAGGGTTGTCATTTTCACTTTCACTTTCATCATCAATATTCTATGGCCCAGCCATCCTGAAAACATGCAAAAGCATTATACATTTTTATTTTCTAGATAGCTGACTTCAACCCAGTCAGAAGCACATGTATAACTCATGTGATCATTTTGAGTTTCCATGCATAATGGTGTTTAAACATCGTTTCAATTCAGTGATGTTTAAATCCATATTTAATCTTATTAAATTTTCTGAGTTCACTATGTAGTGCTACTTGGGAATATGTGAAGCCTCTGTTGTCCCTCTCCAAGTATTAGAAATTCTAATTTTTTCCCCTCTTTTTTTTTTTTTTTTTTTTTTAATTTGCTTCTCTTCTGTGTAAGTGATCATGATTTCTCCTCCCAGCCTGCAGGCATCCTCAGGTCCAGGTTCTGTTCCTCAGGAGCAGGAGAAGGAAGTCCCATCCAGAGAGGCAGAGTCAGGTCAAGGGACTGAGGCAGAAGAGCCAGACCTATCAGCACTGAGTCTCTCAGAAAAGATGGCTTTGTTTAATCGCCTTTCAAAACCTGCTGCTCAACAAGCAGAAGGGACTCGAGCTGATTCACGCCTGCGCAGGGTCAATACTCGATTTCAGACCCAGCCCATCACTCAGGGGGAGGTGGAACAGGTAAGTGTAGCTGTATATACACTCAGGGATCACCAGTTCTTGCACAGTTTAGTGATTATTTTGCACCAGCAATGTTCTTCTCTAGTTGCTCATTGGGTTATGTATGTGTTAGAGCACTGAAATCTCCAAACTGCACTGGGGCCTGTCCCAAAAGTAGCAAAATGTTATGGTGGAACTTTTAGCACAGGTGTTTTATGACATTTCTGAGTGAGTTGTTATACCTTTTACATTTGTTTAAATCTTGTGTTCATTGTATTATATGAGGTTATGGCATCAAATGTTTTAGTCTGTGTCTAAATATGGTAACTCGGTGAACATATTTCTTGTTTTTTGGTAAATTTACCTTCAGTCATGATTTTTGAAGGAACATTGTGCCTTTTACAGGACCTAACACAGGATGTAGCTCCATCAGGTCATAAAGATCCTGATCCCATAACTAATGGGTCTGTAGAACCAACACAGGGCAAGCAAGTAAGACAATATGGAACGCCTTTGATTGGCTCATTCGATGCTCGGCAGTTCCTGATTGGTCAATAGCTAGAACCAAGTAGTTTGCACCCTCCGATCTGCTTCTTTAGACTGTTTGCTTGATTGCTGTGGATTGCCCTGTTTTTGTTTCAGGGCAACAGTGGTACTGTGTGAAAATTGCTGTGTCCAGTGGATGACTTGTTTTAAACCTGGGTGTGTCCTCCTTTTCTTAATGCAACTTTTTTTAAGGTGCCATGGGCTTTGCTGGTAATATCACTTATTCCATTCCTTTTGATCGCATTAAATTAGATTTATTTCATGATGATAAACCTCATGCAGTTTTAATATCCCCTTTTTGTTCAAGTACATAATGTATCTAATATTAGTCTTACATGAGGCATTACAGAGAGAGGAGAAAATAGGGGGGACGGACTACTTAGGATCTTTATTTTAGTCTTTATTTTCTTGTAAAACAAAATATTTCTTTTAAAAACAACCCATTCCGCTAATATACAGACTAGTGTAGCAGGTGGTGTTTGTGTGTGAAATGGAGCACTGCTTCACACCTGAATAATACATTTAGCCCAAACAAAAAATATACTTTGTGAACACATGAAGTTTAATGTAAAAATTTAAACTTTTTCCTCTTTTTTGCTAATCTGCAAACTCTTTGCACTGAATGTCACTGTAAAAGAACTAAAGTTTAAATATACTAATAGATTTGATATATTACACTATGTAAGATCAGCAATTGTAGATGCCGAATTAGTCATAGACTGAAATGTAAGATTTTAAAAAATACTATGGATAATATCCTACCAGATTTTTTACCATTTAGACATCACTGAAGAATTTGTTTTATATTAGCAGCTGCCCTGACATAGAGGCATCTAATGAACTATATCTAAAGAATTGGCTGCTGTTAACTATAATGGCTGCAGAACAGGGCAGAGGATTGAAAAGGAGGAATCCAGGTTTGCTGTAGCGGCTCCTCTGGAAGCCATGCTTGTAGCTTTCCATGCATCCAGCTAGTTAAATATTTTTGTTCAGTTTAGCTGAAGGATGGTGACGTGAATGCTTACGTGTAGTGTCTTAATGAAATTTCATGTCCTCGGTCACAACCCAAATCTATCCATTGTGGTTTTGTTGTAACTGTAGCATAACCCTTCCAAATCCACCCCACCCACCCTTTGATCTCATGCCTCATTAATTCCCTCTACCTCTTTCATTCTCCTCTTTCTCCATCCTTTCTCTTTATCTCTGTAGCTGCAGAATGGTAGCCTGAAGTTGGAGCCTCTCTCTGCATCGTTGGTCCGGTCTGTTGCCGCGGTCACCGCCCAGGCTTCTGTTGCCACGGTGACAAGCCCTTCTATAGCAATGACTGGAGACGTCCACTTGGGGAAGTCCACGGCCCTCCCTTATGCTCTGCCCACTCAGCCCTCACCCAGTCTGCTGCAAGACAATAAGCCTCCAGCCTATGAGAGAGGAGTTCGATATTTCAGCCTCACAGAAAGTGGAGAGAACCGCACCCCTGAAATATACTCCCCGCCTCCGACAGAGGCCTTCAACCAGACAGCGCAAGGCAAGGGCTTGGCTACTTCAGTCCCAACCAGTGAGCAGAAGCAGGAGGAGAAGAGTGGGTGGAGAGGGAAAGTGGGCTTTGCAGAGCTCCCTCACGCCTTCCCTCACACACACACACTCTCATACACACTCTCACACCCTCACGGGAGGGGGGAGACAGAGCTGAGCTGTCAGCCAGAGCAGGAGAGGGAGAGGGGGCAAGAGAGGGAGCAAAAGAAAGACAGCACACTCGTTCCGAAAGGAGGTTACCTTTCACCAGACGCTTTTCACACGGTGCAAGAGTGCAGCATCTCAGGTATGGAAATAAAAAAAGGGGGAAATGGTTTTTTTTTTTTTTTTTTTTGTTTTTTGTTTGACCCGGTCAAGGGGTGCAATTTGCTCAGCAGTGTCCTTATTGTGTCTGACACACACACACACACACACACACACACACACACACACACACACACACACACACACACACGCTCAGTGTCACACTTGGCTGCCTGTCCTCCGGAGACGCTTTCTGATTGGGTTAAGTAGGCGCCGTCTGCCATGCTGCTGGGGCTGAATGTAATTAACATAATTTTGCCATGCATCCAGTCCACAGCTTTCTTTGTCTGTGCTGGAGCGAAGGCAAAACAAACTGATGCTGGTGTGAAGAAGGTGGGAGGATTATTTTTTTTTTTTCCCCCCTGCTGGAGTGTTACTATCTCTCCTTTTGCTTTTGTCTCTAGAGAGAGGGATGTGTTCTTGGTGCTAAGTGTGTGTGAGTAGAATTGCATTAATAAATTGCTGGCTTGTTCTCAGACAGGAAAAATGAATGAAGGCAGTGTGAAAAGAAAGTGTTACATTGTAAATTTGACTAAAATATCTAACTGGCATATTTTACATCTTTGATTTGCACTTTAAATGATTTGATTTTTAATTTTTTTCCCCCACCTAGGCCCTCAGACCATCCCAATTAGCAATGGTCATAATTGAATAATGTGGGGTATAACTCAAAAATCAGCCTTTGTAATTTGAAAATGACTGTTTGAAATTTGATAAATGGTTCAGCACCACTGTACTGTTCTGATTACATGCTACAGACACAGGACAACTTGCATTTGCAGGAAAGATTCTTGCCTTTTCTCTTTTCTGTGTTTGGTCATGAAGGCCTTAAGTTTAATGTCATGTTCAATACAAAACCTTGTATCTTCAAAAGGGTAACTTTACAGGACAAAGAGAAAAGGCTTTTAAACTTGTACTGGAGGTTAATGTAACTTTTGACCATTTCAGTTCTGGTCACATTTTTTTTTTGGATCTATTTATCCCTTTAACACAATGTAAAGAAGAACTGCTTATATTAGATTATGCCAAAACATGAAAATTGGATTTGTCCAATCAGCAAGATTACATTGTATTGTGTGATATAGCAAAAAAGATTATTTTCCTTGAATAATACTAAATTCTACTGAAAGTGCCTAAATACGTTTTGGAATGTAGATATATTTTACTTTTGCTTAGTAGGAATGCACTGATTTGTTGGCTGATGCCGATATTTAAAAATGTTCATGTATTTATCTGCTGCTGCCAATAGAAGAACATTTCTTTTAAAAATTAATAAACCCGGGACTACATTTAAACATATTTTATTGAATTTAACTGGAATAAAATCAATTATAAGCTTTAATTAGATCAAATGAGAAGTAAGAGAATTATAATAACTTCACCTAAACAACCTGCTCCCCCAGACTGCAATAAATATATTATTAAATATTTCATCAAAATATGTAAAATCTCAACATCCATTCAAAGCAGATTTATTCTTTCAAGTAAATATAAATCAATTTCAACACTATTGTTCAGTCCTGTTCTGGATTGGTTCAGTTTTCAATTTTAAGTTCCCATATCCATGAAATGTCTCATGTATGTATTTATTTATTTTTCTCTCCCTCCTCTCTGTATTTTTCCATAGATGCTGCTCCTGAGCCTGGACTTCCAGCAAGAACTGTGAGCACTGCAGCAGTTGCCTCCCGAAGTTCTTCACATGCTTCACACGCTGCCTCTCATGCACACCCTTACCAACAGTACACACCAGCTCACACACCACCTCAGTCCACACCTCTACTGCAATCCCAACCTAAACCACCTCAACCGTGCCCTCTAACCTCTCCTCAGACGTACACCATTCCTCAGCCCCAGCTTTACAGCCAGACCTCACTTCAGACTCCTCCTAGAACCCAACTGCCCCTGTACCTGGACCAGTCCCATTCTCAGCCTCAGCCCCACCCATACACAAACGTCCAGTCTCCTCCTCCAGCATCAACACAAGCCTACCCAGAAACTCAGAGACAGACGCTACACAAAGCGCCCCCCCAGACTCAACCAAAGCCTCAGTCATATTCTTACACCCAACCGCTGGCCAAAGTGCCACCACAAATTCAGCCCAAACCCCAGTACTTCATACCAAATCAGCCGCAGATTCAAACAGGACCCTACGCCCAAGCTCAGCTACCAGAAATCTCTGCCTTTAGCCAGCTCTGTCCCACAGAGCCCCTCAGCTCCAGAGACAATCAGCCTGTGGCCCAAGAGGAACCAGAGACCATGACGTCGATGTCTATCAAAGAGAGGCAAGTTGATGTTGGCAAATGAAAACGACCTCATTGGGGAAAGTTTTACCAAAACAAAAAAAATGAATGCCCTCCTCTTTATTTAGTTGATCAACCAATGCATGTTTGGAATTTCTACATATTTATTTTTCTGCTATCTGTGCTGTGCAACCGTCCCAAAGTATAAAGGGGTCCCAAGTGGCAAGTTTCTCTGACCTAGATCAGGCATAATGTATTAAAAAGCTGTTTAGTCTAAAAGTAGACAAACTATCTGAATAAAAAAAATAATAATAAATTGTGCAACGAGAGCCTCTAAACAAAGATCCTGAGCGTTGTAGTACCTGGTGACTGAGATGACTGAATGCATGGTGGGCTGATGCAGGGGGGTGAAGGGACCAGTGCTGTTCTCCTTGTGTCCTTTTTGATGAATGAATGTGGGTCACTGCGCCTCTCCGTGTTCACCAAGCCACAGAGAGATTGCTATTTTAGAACACAGCTTTGCTGTCTGCCCCTCTTTATAGGGAAGGAAGATGGAACACCAGATGAAATCTGTAAGAAAGAAAGAGAGAACTTAATCAAACAGTGATGGAATCCTTCTGTTTTACCTCCCAGTTTAGATTTTTGCTTAAGTGTCTGAACGTTTAGGGGGTGGTGGTGGTCTAGTGGTCGGGTTTTTGCCTACAGACCTATGGATCAAGAAGTCGTAGATTCAAAGCCACCTCTAGTACAACCACCACTGGGTTCCTGAGCAAGACCCTAAACTGGAATTGCTCCAGAGGGGACTGTTCCTGTAATTAGGACATGGAAGTCACTCTGGAAATGCCACAAATGTAAATGTAAACATTTAGATGATCTCCTGTCTTTTATTGGAGAAAGTTGGACCAGTGTTTTTGGGTTATATTTGGAATAATGTTGAAAGTTATTTCTTGTTCTTTCCCAGATTAGCCATGTTGAAGAAGAGTGGGGAGGAAGATTGGAAGAACAGGATCAACAAGAAGCAAGAAGTTGTCCAGGAAGTGGTGACTGTGAGTGAGAAGAGCAGCCAAATATGGCAGGAGCAAGGATTCAAGAAGAAGGTAAATGACCAGAGATTCCTTTCATTTGAAGTCATATTAGACTGAGCAAAAAAAATAAAGCTAAATTTGAGAATTAAAAATGTGAATTGTGCATTTGTGGTCAGTTCATCCTATTTTGTGAAAAATATTAACCGCTCTGGTCAAGGTACCTGTTTAATGAAATAAGTAAACAAGCACAATTGCTATATAATTGGGAGGAAAAGTAATGAAATGATACACAGTATTAATGATATGGTGCGATTGAGTCCCAGCTATAAGCTAAACTCAGTACAATAATAGAACTTGCTGTAAAAAGTTTAGATTTATTTATTCCCTGGAGAATAAAAAAAAACTCATCAAATATTTTCAGGTAAATACTGTTTTTTTTTTTTTTTTTCTTTTTCCTGAAGCAAATTTTAGAAAGACCCAGAAAATCATTGCCCCTGCCTTTGAAATTTAGACAGTGACCCACTCCGTAATCTCCATCACTCGCTCATTAATCCTGTTAGCACAAAAAAAAATGCTTCAAATCTGTTATTTTCCACTTGCTATGTGCAGCATGCAGATGCATGAAAGACAACAGAAAATATAATTGCTGAAGTCTAAAGCAGTACAGGCCCACAATAAAAATAAATAGAGAGACCTGGCCTATATTTCAGCTTTTTGTTGGGCCCTTCTCCCTGCACCACCTTGTCAGCATCAAATGCTGTCCACCGAAAAAGGAAGTTCAGTAAATTTGGTCATTGTTATATATCTCTGCATAATAGAATTTTTTTTAATGGTGATGGCTGAAATGAAATTTTCTGTCTTGTATTGAATTTCATGTTACTGGAGCCATACTTCGTATCAAAAAGCATAAAATGGAAATTTGGTGGAACATTACACACACATACATGCCTTGTGTTTTAGGAGGAAAGGGCTGGTTATGAGGAACTTGCACCATCTGAGCAGGTTTGGGTAAGAGTCGACACGTTAACTACTACAGCTGCCGCTGCTCTCAGGACCTCTTACTGGTGCACTGCTTATTGCCTTTTCTTTTCACGACCTAATGTTCTTGATAGATGCTTGTTTTGCAAGTTGCAGGGAATAGCTCTTGTCCTTCTTCAGCCTTCTGAAGTTCTGCTGTGTCTCTTATTCAGTTTGTCTTTATTTCACAGACTATTACATTGTCAGCATAGTTGCTCTTTTATTAAGCTTGTAATTTTCACCTTGCTGGGTATAAATCATTTTGTAAGCAAATCCTGGGTTCTTCTGGCTGGTGTTGGACCTCTTGCTTCAGTGGCTCCACTGATGTAATGCTTTGCAGTTCTGCCTCTCAGTGCATGTGACTAATGTGTGGATGCAGCTCTTTTCTTGTTCATGTTAAATGCTGTTCATGGGTTTTTGTGGAATAGTTTTTGCTTTCAGAGGGCTAGAAGCTTGACCTAGATTCTTTTTGTTTTCTCATTTCTCATCTTGCCCGTTCTGAATCCTTTTCTCTCATTGCCCTGTGCCTTTCTTACTACTTCTTCTGTTCTTTCTTTCCCTGCCCTTCTCACTTCATCTCCTGTCTATAGGAGCCTGTTTTTGCCTCCACCTATTCTCCCCCTCCTTTCCCTACCACCCCAAAATGTCAGCCTGTAGAGAATCCAGGCCGGGTAAGTGTGATCCTGTGTGAGCACCATTCCATGCATTTATTTATTTTATTTGATTTTTTTCCCCCCTTAAATCCTTGCTTTAGCTAGGACTCACCCATTCACATGATACCAACACTGGGAAGGTAAATCACAGCACTTGCATTGTGTCCTTGGAACGTCTTTGGACAGTTTAACATGCTTGGAGGGGATCCCTAGCTACACGTTCTGATCATTTAGGTCGGCTAAAAATGTTTGCATTAGCAATGATTTTGATTGGGGAGGGGCCGTCCTGGCCACTCAGCGGCAGCGAAACCAGACCACTGTCCACAGATACCTTCATCTCCAGGAAATTTTATCTCCAGGAACTCAAAAATGTGGCCAACAGCTGTAGCCCTCGTAATGAATAAAATCAATTTTTTTTTGTTTTTCTAAGACAATTCATAACAATTCATTTCTTAGAGAAGCAAGGCTGCCACAGGAGAGGATTATATTGTGAGGAGGATGTTGAAGATGGAGCTGCCAGGAAAGAGGAACACCAAAGAGGTGGTTTATGGACGTGGTGAGAGAGAACAGGTGGTTGGTTTGAAGGAGGAAGATGCAGAGTACAGGAAGAAATGGAGATGGATGTTCCGCTGCAGCGACCCCTAAATGGGAGCAGCCGAAAGAAGAACTCAAGACAATGCATTTCTGTTTTAATGAAAGCTCTGAAAATTCTTCTGGCCATAATTGTTCATTAAATGTAATTATTACACGAGCGGTTATTGTACGGTTATTTTAAAAACAGACCATTTGGTTAGGCTCTACAAGAATGATGTTACTGATTACAGGGTTGATTTGGGTGACGGCACATTTAATGGCCGTTTAATTTTGTTCAGGTGAAAGGAAAAAAAAAGAAAAATCTACGTGGGGCTAGAAGGAAAAGAGTACAGTGTACTGAATGAGTGACTAATGTGCGCTTTTCACTTTTGTCTTTTTCTTTGTGCTTGTTATGGGTCATGACTTTCTATTTTCCCTTTCATGTTAATAGTCATGTTTAAAATGTGAATTAAGTTCAAATACGACACTCATTTAAACTCTGCTCAGTTAAGGCCAACTTCTCCCTCTGCAGCTATGAATGGCATACTGCTGTAAATCTGACCATAAAGGCTTGAAGCTCATGTCCTATCAGTGTTATGATCATTTCTGATGTCCATTTTCTGTTCTCTGTCAAATCAGAGGCTGGGAGAGGAGGCAGATAGGCAGATGTCCATTGAGGAAAGAAAGCAGATGATCTGTACTCGAGAGGAGGCGTGGCAAAGTACAGGAAAGGGTGTAGCAAATGACTCCAGCCAGTACACTGTGGCAGCTCGGATGATGAAGAAAGGTTGGGGTCTACACTCACACAGTCTCACTGCAACTTAGCTTTGATTCGGTCTTCAAGGCTTAAATCCTTTCACACTGGGAATTCTTTCCAAGTGAATCTCCGAGGTAGCTGAGAGTTTTCGCTTGATAGGTGGAACTGATTTGAAGGCGAGGGGGAACATCATTAAGATTTTATATACACACTCCCAGTGCACAATCAGATAAGTGAAAGTGACTATTGTCATTGTGAGGACACACAGCACAGCACACAGTGAACCATTATGAAATTGGACTTCTGCATTTAACCCATGAATACACATACCGTGCAGCAGTGGGCTGCTATGAAAGTGCCTGGGAGCAGTGACGGGATCGGTACCTTGCTCAAGGGTACCTCAGGGCAACCTACTGGTAAGGGGTTTGAACCCACAATCTTCCGATCCTGAGGCCAACTCCCCTAACCACTATGTCACTGCTGCCGCACACTGATGAGCACATATTCAACAAATCATTATACAAGAGGACACATTTCAGTTATCTGATGTCACTAGATCATAAGTGTTCATAATCTGTTCATAATTTCATACTGATTATATGATCATGCATTTTAATAGGATTTATTTTTTTCATTTTTCCCCATAACACGTATTAAAGGGTGTGAAGCATTTTAGAATTTCAAACGAAAGTGTTCATATATAAATTTATGTACGAAATTTAATACAAATCTATGGCCTATTAAAAAAAAAAAACATTTTTATTTTTTATAATAATAATCATGCTAATAAGAAATGTAACCTTTTTTGAAAAGTAACTATAGTCACATAAATGATATTTTAAGCACAAAAAGCGACTTTTTGCACTTT
Source organism: Hepsetus odoe (assembly GCA_017165825.1). Classification (NCBI taxonomy): domain Eukaryota; kingdom Metazoa; phylum Chordata; class Actinopteri; order Characiformes; family Hepsetidae; genus Hepsetus; species Hepsetus odoe. The sequence goes on from CM029387.1 coordinate 4,429,704, forward strand.
GCATCTACTGTTCAAGAACTTTTGTGTGAGTAATTGCTTACTCTTCAGTAGTTATTATTCATTTTCAGTCTGTTTTATCTGTAAACTTGAACATTTTATTCATTGACCTTGTTTCAGGCTTGGCTGCTTCCTCGGCCGTGATCAGTCCCATTTTGTCTCCAGTCTCTGCTAAACTTAAGAGCAGTGTACCAGTGGTTTCCAAACCACAGGAGGGTAAATATTCTTCAAACTAAGCATTACTTTAACCTGCCTGTGGCAGATATACCATATAGACCTGCGTTCTGCGAAGACATTCCATCATGCATGTGATCTGCAAGACTGCATTTAAAAGATATCTTCCCTTTTGTAGAGATTGAAGCCAGAGCTGATATGGAATCAGATAAGAAGTTGGACAAGCTTGAGACGTTTTTGGATCGTTTGAACAGTAAGGGTGAGTTTGATCACATTCTCTTTGGCTTTCTCACTCTGGAATTGGTCTTTATTTATTTTTTTGCTTACTCTCTTCTTTGACTCTCCCTTCATCGCCTTTATCTCTCAGTGACAGGCTTGCAGGAGACGACGCTGACGGTCACTGAAAAGGCAGTAAAGGAAGTGATGCGATTGGATGATGAGATTTTTTCGAAGTTCTACCGTCATGTGACAGACATTCCACGCAGCTTGACCAGCCGACTACCAATTGAGGAAGATTTTGATGTTATCTTTGGCAAACAGACACCAAGGTATGCAATGAAATAACTTGCACTAAATAAGGCAAAAAAATGGGTCTCAAACAAGGTTTTTTAAAGAAAGAAAAGCACATCCAAGTTCAGCTATTTAAACATATATTTAAAAATTCAGATGTCAAGTGTCCCCACTTTCTGTATCCGTGCTTTTTTTAATTGAATTGTGCCCAAACGCATGGATTGCGACATGTTAAATTCGATCCCCTGGAAATCGATCCAAACGAACCTTTTATATCACATTATACATGTACGTGTGTAAAATGGAAAGGGGCTTGATCGACTGAAAAATGATCTGATTAACTGCCTCAGCTATTGTGTTCTTAACTGTGATTGTCTCTGACTCTGATGGCTCCTGCTGTCTGACAGCTGAAACTAATCAGAGCGGCTAATTTCCATCACAGAAACCTGTAATTTGGCCATCATGCATCCAGATTCAGTTAAAAAATTTGAGTGATTTGAAGCTGCTTGAATTCTGCTCCCAGGCTGTTTGTTCTTTCCTTAAGTTGTGCTGACATGCTTTAAACTCCATTTCTCTGGAATCAGTGTACTGATATGAAAGCATGGTTCAAGATTTAAAAAATAAATATAAAATTATCGATCCTGTGCCAATTCTCATGTTTAACCCAAATGATCGATAAGAGTTCAATTTAAAATGAGAACTATTAGGCAGCGGTAGCTTAGTAGTTAGTTTGCTCCAGGATCAGAAGGTCATGGGTTTGAATCCCAGATCAGTAGGTTGTCCTGAGTTACCTTTGCGCAAGGTACCATCCCCATCACTACTCCCTGGGTGCTTTCAATTGCTGCTCCCTGCTGCACATGTGTATGGGTAAACTGCGGAGGCTGAATTTCGTTGTCTCACTGTGTGCTGTATTTCACAATGACAAGTCACTTTTACATCCTTTCTTTTATTATATATTATAACTGTTATATGTATATGTGCAAAGAATGATAATTGGAACTGTAGGTTATTCAGTTATAAAATGGCAGAGCAAGATGTTTAGCATTAAGAATGAAAATTATAGCCTCTATGGGCAGAATGATATTTTGAAAGGGGGCTTGCAGTCTCTGGGTGGGTAAAATGGGTCTCCCTTTCCCCGACATTGAAGGTAGAATGGAATTAGACATAGCTTCGAGAGAAATTGGAATAAAATAGGATAAAAGCATAAAACAAAATGAACATGTAATTCCACACTTAACAGAAGTCTCTGCATTTGTGACCAAAATCTGACCTCTTGTTTCACCACAGGTTAACATCAGCAATGGTGCAGCACAAGAGGGCAGTACGTCCGTCACGCAATGTTCAGGCTTCTCGCAACCCACTGAAGGTTTTAGCAGCGAGAGAGGACATCCGACAAGAGTACACAGAGCAACGGCTAAACATTGGCCTTCTGGAGAGCAAGAGGATCAAACAGGAGAAAAGTGAGCGATCAAGGAGGAGAAGTTAAGGAGTTAAAGGACCTGTGTAGCCTATAATTCAATCAAATCTTTTCTTTTTGTATGTTACATGGTTTAAAACATCTTCCTAGTACAAGGTCTATTTAATGCGTTAAATGCTTCTTTTCTAAAGATTATAAATTACATGTCCACCTACTTTGCCTTCATTGTGAATGGGTGGAGCTAAGTTGCTGTAGGCTTAATGTTAGTTACAGCTTTAAAAAAAAAAGATCTACTGATCATTCATACAGTCACACATTCACTAGGGCAGAAGCGGCCTAGTGGTTAGTGAGTTGCCCCAGATCTGAAGATTATGGATTTGATTCCCTCACCAGTAGGTTGCCTGGAGGTACCCTTGAGCAAGGTACCGTTCCCTTCAATGCTGCGTTTCACAATGTCAAGAATAGTCACTTTCATAATTTTATATATATATATATATATATATATATATATAATGTATACACATACATATAATGTGTATGATGGGTTGGAGAGACGTTTATGATCAAGCACAAATCCAGCGTCATTATATGAACTCACTCACTGAATGCAATCTAATACTCACAGCAACTGTTCCAATATCTAAAAAAAAAAAAAAAAAAAAAAACATTCTGAAGAGGCTGTTAGTGCAGCAACAGGAGACAATGTCCCCTATTAATAATTAATGCTGATGCCGTGTTAATATAGTGTTACACACAGGAGCAAAATCAGGCCGTTTGTTTGTTGGTTATCACATTGGTTGGAAACTGATTGTAAATAAAATAATTCTGACTGTAACATCATTAGATTTCAGGGGGGAAAAGATTAACTTTCCTTTTGGGAGAGAGTGATGAATGTAAGGTAGATAGAGCCACTCAGAATAGAAATCCGATGCTGGAAAGCAGGAGGATCAAAGAGGAGAATAGTGAAAAGGACAGATGGATGTGTGGACAGGAAAAGGGAATGAGTGGGAGAAGGTGTGAAGACGTGTGCTGAAAAAAGTAGGCATTGTGTGTAATCTGTTTGTTACCGGTGTGCTGTAGTGAGTAAGATGTTTGGTGACTTTAGTAAAGCTCTAGTCTGTGGTAATGGAAGCAGGCACACAAGTAATAGTCGCTGTTATGAATCCTTATTCATCACTTAAACAGTGGCAGTGAAGTCTTTACCCTTTCAGCAAGAGCAACAGAGCTAAAACATCCAGCTGCAAAATTTGTGCTTCAAGTAAGTTGGGAAAGCTGTTGAGTTTGGTGTTGATGGAAATCTTCCAGAATGCATTAGGAAGCTTGAAGGCCTTAACTTGGATGGAAATTGTGGAGCAGTCAATCCATATGGTTTCCAGACTTTGTGGCACTTAATAATAAAAACAATTATTTAATGGTAGCAGTAACATGAGCTTCCTTGCTTATTTCCCAGTTAAATCATTAATGGAAATGAAATTGCTATGAACGAAGCCAGCCAGTCAATCATATATCAGGAAAAAAAACAGTAATGGAAACGGACCGTTTCATTCTGAGACATTAAGAAAGGTTGTAAAGTGGCCCGGTAGAAATAGATTAGCTTTTGTCGGGTGAATAAAACTAAGCAAATGTTAGAATTGGAAAAAAGGTAAGATATGGGACCTCACCCCCAAAAATCCTACCCAAAGCAGTTGCTTTCCAAAATGGGCAGTTTCTTGGGTTTGAACAAGAACACGTGCCCTTTGACCATCTCTTATAAAGGGTTTACTGTTGTGTTGCGCTATCCTTCATTTGAAAATGAAAGTGAAAGTGACAACCCTCGTCATTGCGAGGTCACAGCACAGCACACAGTGAACCACAACAAAATTGGATCTCTGCATTTAACCCATGCACTCAAACACCGTGCAGCAGTGGGCAGCTATTGAAAGCGCCCGGGGAGCAGTGATGGGGACGGTACCTTGCTCAAGGGTACCTCAGGGCAACCTACTGGTGAGGTATCGAACTCAGTCTTCCGATGCAGGGGCAACTCCCTAACCACTAGGCCACCGCTGCCCCTCATTTCTTTTTGTGCAAAAATACCATTTTATGCCTGTCAACATGAATGAAGAAGTGAACAGTGGATCAGGAGTTTCGCTCAACACTGTGTTGCAATAGCAATATATTTTGTTCGGGTCATGTAGTTCTAAACAGGATATTAAACTAATGCCTTAATTTCCTCTCTACATGCACCTGCTCCATCCCCCTGGAGAGTTTACCTCCTTTGCTTCCCTTTTTCTCAGATATTAAAGTCTTTTACACAGTAATACTATCAACCCTGAACTGTATCCAGAGCTAGTATGTTGAATGAACTTCTTCTGTGTGGGGGTGTCTGTGTGTCTCTCTAAAGGGTATATTTTATTTTCACAGTGAGTAAAAGCTCCAGTCTCTCGGATGCTGCTTTGGCTGGTTTGGCCAGTAAGGAGAGCTACAGCAGTGTGAGTTTACGCAGCGTCAGCATCTCTGAGCAGGTCACCAATAATAGTGCGGCCCCCTACAAGAAGCTCATGCTAATGCATGTCAAAGGTCAGTCCCACCCATGCCAACAGTGATGCCCTCTATAAGCATTATGACCTTTACCTATAATGGTAACCGTATGACTGATTACTGATTATCACAGGCGTTGGAACAATGTAGTTATGAGTAGGAATTAAAGTATGGCCACATACGAGCCTTTTTCACTTCACGGGTCTTTTTAATGTGCAGGTCGCCGACATGTTCAGACCAGACTAGTGGAACCCAGAGTGTCCTCTCTGAACAGTGGTGACTGTTTCCTCTTAGTTACACCAGAGCACTGCTTTGTTTGGATGGGAGAGTTTTCAAATGTCATTGAGAGGGCAAAGGTACAGTCTAAAATGATTACTTATCAACATGATTATTTGGTTGTGAGAATGCCAAAGCAGTAAAATGGAATAACTGATGCTAAATCATGTAATAAATTTAAGCGTAATTACCCAAGATACATAATGATTGCCTGACTTTTTCACTTTTTTATTTTAGGCATCAGAGCTGGCCACTTTCATCCAGCTGAACCATGACCTTGGTTGCCGGGCAACACAGGTAGATACCATTGAGGAGGGGTTGAACTCTCAAAGCCCTGCAGCTGCAGAGTTCTGGAAAATTCTTGGAGGACAAGCCAATTATCAGTGTATGTACACCAGCCTACACACAATATTAAATCCGAGATTACCTCCTAGTGTTTCTCAGTGTCTCAATGCCCCAGGTCACAAGCTTGTTGGTGTCCCAGATCAGTAGGTTACTCTAATAGGAAACCCCAACAATGCTCTCCATGCACCAGATGTATGGCTGCCTGCTGGTCCACCTTGTGAACCTTTCATTGAAGTACAAGTGTTGTGGTGTGTTCAAACACCTCAAAATAGTCACACTTCACATCTCCATGCACAGAGAAAGGGCAATTCATCAGGGAGCGTGTCAACATAAAAAAAAAAATAAAAATCACAAAAATACACGACCGAATTGAAGAAAAGAAACCACAAGCAGATATAATGTTATAATGCAATTTCTGTTTTTGTACCACAGCGGCTGGGTCTCCAGATGAGGATGAGCTGTTTGAGACCGCGATTGTGGAGACCAACTGTGTCTTCCGTCTGACGGATGATAAGCTGCTCCCCGATGATGATTTCTGGGGCAAAGTTCCTCGCAGTTCATTGCTGGGATCGAAAGAGGTTGGAAATCTGTAAATTTTTTCACTGTTTTTACTCTGGTTTTCATTCAACCAATCGGATTTTAGTCTTATGCAAAAGTTTGGGTTTTTGTATTGAAATTATAATTCAAAACAAAATGAAAAACTAATGCTTTGTGCAGTCATGGCACATGTAGATTTTTTGCATGCTCAACAAATAAATAGGAATTATGTAGCGGGAAGCAGGAAAGCACCCAGGGTGTTTAAAATTCTGCAGACGACTTTATAAGAAAGGGTCGATAATATAGCAAGGATCATTTTATGCTTTTCTGGATATGGTCAAGGTTCATACTGACAGTGCTGACCAGCTGTTTCATTAGAAAGAAAGCACAGTTACAATGTGCTCTTCAGATTTAATACAGTGCAGTGGAAGCTAACTAAGTAGACCTGTGATGCAAGTCATAACACAAGAAAATCTTTTTTAGTCTTTTTTAGTCAAATTACCTTCATCTACTCAGGAGTAACATTTTTATAGTACTATATTATGCTATATAATAACAGTTTGAACAAAGAGAAACATGGTAGTGAATGAAAGCTTGTGTCCACCAGTTAAAATGTGGTTTACAACAAGTGTTGCAGTGAAGTTTAGTTGGCAGCTACCTGGATTTGAATCTGGCATGTGTGTGTTTGTCTTTGTAGGTGCTGGTGTTTGATTTTGGCAGTGAAGTGTATGTGTGGCATGGTAAGGAAGTAACTCTGGCTCAGAGGAAGGTGGCCTTTCAGCTGGCGAAGCACTTGTGGAATGGTACTTTTGACTACACCAACTGTGACATCAACCCACTGGACCCTGGAGGATGCAACAAACTCATACCTAGGTTTGGTTCACATGCACACAGTATTGTCTGCCTTCTTACTGAGTATTGTACCTAACATTTCACTCTTTCAAGAGGGGTGCATGTGTGGGTGGGGGACCTTGTGACCTTGTTTTTATCACTTTTTATGTCCCAGTTGTTCCTATAATGACTGTGATACTAGAAAATATGTAGAAGTGTGGAAGTTTTACTGGTCCCCATAAAACATGCTTGTTCTTTCATCACAAGTTGAAAGACCATGAAGATTCCCTTTTCTTTACTGAGATTTAGATTTATGTCACTCTGTAATGCTCCAATACAGTATTACACATCAGTGGAAATCCTCAGAAATACAGTAATATTGTGTGTGTGTTCAGGAAAGGTCAAGGCCGCCCAGACTGGGCAATATTTGGCAGGTTGACGGAATACAACGAGACGTCTTTGTTCAGAGAGAAGTTTCTGGACTGGAGAGAAGCCTGTTCACCACCAAAGAATGGCAATGAGCAGCCCTTTGAGCAGAAGGTGGGATTTTATAGAATGGAGGAATGTCCATTCAGTTCATGGGAAATGTAGCATCCTGCTAATTTGATCAGGTTTCACAATATTACCATTGAATTGACTCAATCCCCACATGTTGGAGATGCACAATGCATGCACATAATGTGTTCTGAGTGTTTTAATAGCAATAATGTACAACTCCCCTGGTGGTTTTGTGAATGATGCCAAAACAGTGCTTATGCTGTTGCAGAGAGCTGCGAAACTGCTTAGATCAATAACTAATTGAACAAATAGATGTACAAACATGAAGTCCAGGGTCATGATGGGGAGAGTACAGTGGCCATGAGAAATTGGAGATGCTAAGTGTAAAATTTTTAATACTGCAGCTGAAATTGTAGTCATGGTTTGTCCACATATGTTCTGAATATTGGCACATCTGTTTCATATGTGAATAAAAATATTGCTGTTAGGGGTTTCCTCAATGATCATCTTTTATAAAAAAAAAAAAAAAAAAAAAAAGGGGCCATTTGGTTACTGTACTTCAAATATACATTTTTTTTTCCCTGTAGTTTTGGAGACATTTTTTTACTTCCTACATTTTGAAAAAAGATCTGTCCTTTTTATTTATATTTTCACAACAGACTATTTTTAGTTAATTTAAGGGGAACTCACTTCCTTAATTCTTACATCCTTACCCGGAACAGTGTTCTGTTTCTTTCTGTTTAATTATGTGTTAAATTAAATTCAGCTTCTTCCTTTCAAGTGCTAATTGGTTAATTAATTGTTAATTAATTGTAGAACAGTGTGAATGTTAAGTCTCAAGATCCCAGTCTCCCTAGTCTGCCGTGGCAACACATGTTTTGTTTTATTAATGTGCTCTCAACTTCAGGTTTGAGTATAAATGATCACAGTGAACAAAACTAAAAGCAGTGAAAAAACTAACCCACTGTTCCACGCAGCTCTCTCAGGGTTCAGACTCTCGTTCCGAGTGCCGTGCATATGACGTGGCTCTGATGCTGCCGGTCCTCCAGTCCCCCATCAGCATGGTCCTGGATGGACAGGATGTGGGTCGGGGCCATGGAGCTGTGGATGGAGGCTCTGAGGACCGTCTGCGCTCTCTGGAGATCAGCATGGTCAGTGTGGATGTCTGGCACATCCTCGAGTTTGACTACAGTCGGCTGCCTAAGCAGAGCATCGGCCAATTCCACGAAGGAGACGCGTACGTGGTGAAGTGGAAGTACATGGTGAGCGTTGCAGGTCAGTACCATCAGTGTCAAATTTATATACAATTTGAAAAGCCACCAATTACATGTCCAAAATGACTTGAAAATATAAATCCCTTTTTTCTTCTCTGGAAAATGTTTGAGATTTGTTTCTGACGCTCACATTATGTTGTGTTGAGTAATTGGCCTTAATCATGAACAGTACATCTAAATTGACGTGTTTAAGTATAAATGAGTCACGTTTGGTTAGTTTAATGGCAAACTATGCATTCAAACTGTGGAAAAATATTAATACCCTTAGTTAGACTCTAGATGGTGCCAGTGTACTAAAGTAACCTTTATCTAAACGACAGAACATACTGAAAGCATGATGAAGAATGGAATAATTGATTTACTAAGAGAAAACTAAATATGGTTTTTCAGATATTGAAGAAGAATTATCAGAAGTAGTTGCAGTAATATTGCTCCAGAAGTGGGTATACGATGGGGAAACAGATAAAAGAGAAGTTTGAGTTACGAAGGTGGGGAGAGAAGAAACTTCAGGGAGGCTAAGGGAAGAGAGTTCCATAGGTCGAGGGGCCCACAGTCTTAAACTATGGGCTAAAAGTATGGGTCCCAGGACACTTGAGGAACATCTGGTTACTTTAGGATGAAGATCGCTGTTGTCCAATCAGACTGGACAAATGTCCTGCCCTGTGGTGTTTCTTGCCGGTTTTGTATTATGAAAGGTGTGTGTGTGTGTGTGTGTGCGCAGTGGGGAGCAGGCAGAAGCCCGAGCAGGTTCGCAGTGCTGGCCCGGGCCGGGAGAAGTGCTGCTATTTCTTTTGGCAGGGCAGGAACTCTACAGTCAGTGAAAAGGGCACTTCTGCGCTGATGACAGTGGAGCTGGATGAGGAGAGAGGGGCACAGGTATGCAGGAAGCCCATCCCTCACATCCCAAAACAGAGTCCGTGTTACATTAATGCTTTTTAATGCTGTATAAATACAATCTGATCGTGAATTTTTAACTCCATCAACTTAAGCCTCATTATTATTGCAATATTCAGTAATGTGTGCAAGCTTTTGGCTAAAATTTATTTAAAGGTATAAAAAGAAGAAAAAAAAATCCACCAAAAAACTTGCTATATTATGTATTTTATATTAAACTAGTACAAAAATATTTTGCCCAGTCCCTGCACTTTCAGAATGAAGTGCATCAAGGGATTTACAAAAAAAATAATTTTGCACTTATTGCAGTTTATTTAGATGTTAGATACAGGCCATCTTCATGAATTACTGCTAACAGCTGTTATATCCTATGAGGGTTGTACTGTTGTACTGTACCACAGCGCAATGTGTTCATTCACAGGTGCAGGTGCAGCAGGGCAAGGAGCCACCATGCTTTCTGCAGTGTTTTAATGGAGGCATGATAGTGCATTCTGGAAAGAGGGAGGAAGAGGAGGAAAACATTCAGAGTAAGGATAACATCTTTACTGTCTCTTTGGTGTCATCCTTCCTGCAGCATCCTTCCATATGGTCATTTGTACATTTATTCTATGAGAGAGCATTTGCTTCCAGAGCAGTAGTATTAGAAACTTTTGGATGTAGATTAAAAATACATTAAATCCTGCACTATTATGCGTACTAGAACAAAAGCATTTGAGTGATGAGTGAAAAGTGTGGCCTGATAACATAGTTGGCTTTGCTCTTTGGGTGGAAAGGGGCTGATTGGAAGAAAATTGGGGTAAAAAAAGTCTTTCTCCCTTAAACATTTGAGAATTTTCTCATTTTTAGTTCGGCTCCCGTCTGGTGCACCTGATTCTTAATCAAAGTTAAATTTTGTTTTTTTTTTGGAGAATTATTTAAAAAACATTAAATCACTGTTATAAACTACAAAGGCCTTTCCCATGTAGCACTCAGAAAAATACATCGTAAATCTGCAGATGATTTTTAAATATTGAGCTAGAAGTTGGCAAATTGGCTTTCCTATGAATTGGTATCAACTTTCACTGTTCAACACTTTGGGCCTGTCGTGCCTCTCGTTCGCTGCCTCTTTCCCAGATGACTGGCGTCTGTACTGTGTGCGAGGCGAGGTGCCAGTAGAGGGTCACCTGTTGGAGGTTGCGTGTCACTGTAGCAGTCTGCGCTCTCGCACCTCGATGATACTACTCAACATCAACACAGCTCTTATCTACCTGTGGCACGGCTGCAAGACTCAAGAACACACCCGTGAGGTGGCACGCACCGCTGCGGACAAGATCAAAGAACAGTGAGTTCAAGAGATGTTGGTATTTGTGATAAACTATTAGTTTTAAATCTGCAAAAAAAAATTGCACATATCTAACATTTAGGTGCACTTTTACATAAAAGATGGAGAAAAAGCTAAAGTAAAGTGAAAAAAATGCTAATCCTAATGCTGCGCTTTCAAGGCGACCACTGGAAGCAGGCCTTCACAGCAGTTGCAATGTGACCATCCTTGAGTGTGAAGAGGGGGCAGAGCCAGTGGGATTCTGGGAAGCATTAGGGAGGAAAGATCGTAAAGCTTATGACTGCATGCTTCAAGGTACCGCAATTCACTTTTACCATAAAGGGTACACATTTGCAAAATATATATTTAATTGACGCTATTTATATATTGATGCTTGCTGTTGTTTAAAACTATTTATTTTAGTTAATTTTGCATATCTAGAGCAGATATGAGCAGAGAGGGCAACATATCCCCATCAAAAACCTTGTGACAACTAAAGATTAAACTGTATTTAGGTAACAGTGCTTATGCATGAAAGAATCAAGGGAAATTAATTCTGCACATCCATCTAAGGCTGGTATTGATAAATGAAAGTTACCCCATGCTTCCGTTAAAGGTTTATGTTTAATACTCTTGAAATTCTAATCAAACTCATTTTTATTTTATTTTATTATTATTATTATTTTTTTTTTTTTAATCTCTCACTTTTTCTTTAGATCCAGGCAAATTTAACTTCACCCCGCGGCTGTTCCAGCTGACCAGCTCTTCAGGTGATTTTGTGGCTCAGGAGTTTTTCTATCCATCCAGAGCTCCAGGCCTTGTCAGCTCTCTTCCTTTCCTCCAGGAGGATCTCTATTCTTCTCCACAACCAGGTAATTCTAAAAACATCTCTGGGTGAGCATCCTGATGAATCACATGAATCTATCTAAGCCTCTTGTATCTCTTTGGTTTGAGTCGATTAAACCAGCAAAGTCTTGAAAAGACAGCAAGAGAAACTAATTGAGATTAGCCAACACAAGTGACCCTTTTTAATACTTTTCCTCTCCTCTGTCTTTCCCTCTCCATTTAGCACTTTTCCTAGTCGATAACTATCATGAGGTTTACCTGTGGCAGGGCTGGTGGCCACAGGACACAGAATCTCCTGGCTCAGCCCGTATCCGCTGGGACGCTGACAGAAAATGTGCAATGGAAACCGTGCTGCGGTACTGCCGAGGTGAGACTCCAGTGCAGAGCTTTGGAGACGGTGTAGAAGAGACTTGACACGGTTTGAGTTGGATTACCTGGGTAGGCAGTGTGATTTGGTGGATACGATTCTTTCAGCTGTGATAGGTTATCAGTTGAACAATATTGGCTGAAATCATCACGTGTCTTAAGAACGTGAATCACTCACGTACTACTTCCCATCCAAATCCAAATTCCCATCCAAGTAAATTGTGCCTTTTAATGAAAGAAGCATTTAAGGCTTGTTTTTGCCTTTTTCTTTCAGAAAAGAATGAGAAGAATCCTCAGAAGTCTTACCTGATCCATGCAGGATTAGAACCTCTTACCTTCACTAACATGTTCCCAAGCTGGGAGCATCGAGAAGATATTGCAGAGATCACAGAACAGGTGAGGCTGCACCTCAGACATGAGCACGTATAATGTAGAAGTTTAATGAAAAGGTTTATGCAAATAGCTGAAATGCATTAATGTGAGCCGTAAGCATCTCTCTGCCACAAAAACACAAGTTATCGTTAAAGTAAAGACAAGCAAGCAAACAACAAAGTGGCGAAATGTCTTTTATTCCGGACGCTCAAATAGCAAAAATTATAAAACTCTGTGTTCTCTGGGTTCTGTGTGGCTTCTCGTTGTGAGCAGGAAGCAGAGGTGTGTAACCAGATCATCCTGGTGGAGGACGTTCTGTCTCGTCTCTGTCAAAGCACCTATCCGCTCGAAGCACTACAGAACCGACCCCTTCCCCACGGTGTTGACCCTCTACGTCTGGAAATCTACCTGTCAGAGGAGGACTTTGAGGTGAGACCACGTCCACTCTTCAGTATACCCCCAAGTTTTTTCTTGTGCCAAACTTATACATAAGTAGAATCTGATATTTTGCTTTTTGTACTCCAGGATGGATTGTAGGGAATTCTGGGTAGGTGAGTCGTGTTTTTTAAATGAGTGGCCTTCACATTCACTGTGGATTCACTGCAATCGTCCTTTCTTTACCAATGGACCTGTTCACTGTACTCTTCCTCTTGCACTCTAATTCCTCTTCCTCACTTATGCCACTTTCTCCCTTTCTGCCTCTGATTCACCAAGACCACACACCCATCAGCACTTTATTACATATATAAGGGGTTTCCTTTCCTGGGAATGGGGCTCGCTCTTTCACGTATTTTCTTTTTAAGGATACCCAGCATGACCACACCCTTATTTCCTGGAGAGGGGGTAGAGGGTAACCTTCATACTATCTCTGCATTAGGATTTAGCCCTCCTTCTTCAGGAATGTCCAAAATAAAAAAAATAAAAAAATTAAAAAGAACAAGACGAGAATCCAAAGACGACGACTGAAGTGCATAATTATAGTTCTTTCTTTTTTATATATTCATTATCAATCTGCTTAATGACACAATATACACAAACCTTTATACATTAGATTGGTGACCCCAGGCTTAAGCTCTGAGTTTGGGTTTGTTTGAGGGTTGGACTCTCTGGACAGTCATATAGATGAGACTTTCTGCTGATAGTTAGCAGTTGGGAGCCATCACACCCAGTCATTCTGCTTTACCAACCAAGAGGGAACAGAGAAACCAAGTGAGCCTTTCGCAGATCTTGAGTTTGAAGGGGAATAGTTGTGTGTTGTTAAATGGTCAAGATGTGACAATACAGATTGGTTTAGTTTGAAATGCTCACCTCTGCAGAAACTTACCAAATCAGAATTATTCACAGAGCTGCTGATGGGAACCAGATGTCTGAAATGCCATGAATACATCAGAGAAACCTTTTACATGAACACATTAAAAATATGTTCACGGTCTTTGCTCAATAACAGTTTTGAGAAACTGTGGACCCAAATAAATTTAAAGACTCAGTTTTACCATGATCAACAGTTTTCATGTAAATAAAATAGCTATATTTAAATTGTGATATCTCTTAATTCACAGAGGATTTATCAGGTTTGTGGGATTCAATTCCAATAAAAAAAAAGGGGCGGGGGGGGCAGCGGTGGCCTAGTGGTTGGGCGTCGGCCGCATGATCGGAGGACCGGGGGTTCGAACCCCTTCCCAATGGGTTGCCCTGAGGTACCCTTGAGCAAGGTGCCGTCCCCGTCCCGCTCCTCCCTGCGATGGGCTGGCGACCTGTCCAGGGTGTGCCCCCCCGTCCTTCGCCCTGTGTGAGCTGGGATGAACTCCAGCACTCCCCCGCGACCCTGCTTGGGACAAGCAGCAGAAAATGACTGACTGACTAAAATTCCAATAAAAAAAGAGCTTAAAAATAAAAGCAACAGGTCTTTCTTTCGATTCACTGTTCGGTTACAAACAAAAAAGTGTTTAAATATGTTGTGAACTTAGTCTCTTTCTCCCCCTCCCTTCCTTTTTCATTTAAAAATTATTATTTTTTACTTTCTCGCATTCTTTCATGCTGTTGTGTATGTGTCCTCTTTTAACTGCTGTGTGTGTGGGTGTTGTTTCCAGGAAGCCCTGAAGATGAGCAGAGAGGAGTATGAGGCCATGCCAGGGTGGAAGCAAGTTAACGTAAAGAAAGCCAAAGGACTCTTTTAGTCACCTGTTGTCACATCCGTGGTACCATAACGTGCCCACTTGGGGGAAGATAAACCACTAGTTGTCATGGAAATCCCCCATTTTGGGGCCAGTCCAGGCAACACACTACAGGGTGAAGGGTCGTTTCAAATGTCACTTTAGAATCCGCACTTGCGTGTTAAGCTGCCGCGGTGTCAGTCTTTGATGTTAACACTGTGTTTGGAGGGAGTGATGTCTTTGTGTCAGCACAATCTACGCACTTTCTACAGCCACCACTGTCCGGTGTGTGTGATGTTGTGTTTCTATGAACTGTGCTGTGTGGTAGCATCAATTTCCAACAAACATTTTGTTCTGTTTTCAGTTTCTCTGTGTAATGAAAAGGTAAATGTACTGGGTCTCCGTGTCCCTGTTTGTCCTGCGTCTGTCCCGGGTTGGTGCTCTCCTGGTGTGTGCATGTTTGAGAAGAATGCAGCGTTATTCTGAAAATGTGTGTTTAAAAAAGATGAAAATATGTGTTCTGTTATTACAGTTGCTCTGGTATGTTTCCATGCATTTGCTGCGTGGAAGAGGTTTGGCCTTGGTAGGGATCTCTCGCCTTGAAGGTACAGGAGCATTGATGTGAAAAGAGATAAAATGAATTACTGATTTACTGTAAATGTACAGCATAGTGCCTTGCATTTGTGTACAGTTTATATACAGAAGGGACTCTAGTCTGCATTTAAAGACTTTCTTTGTGATAAAAGAAATGGTGACGAAATAAAGCATATTAAAAATTCCACACTCAGGCCTGATCATGTTTTATTGTTGATTTGTAGAATCACAATGTCCTGAATATTAACATAACAATATTGAACCATGTTCTGGAATGTAAAGTTTTTAAGCTGAGGGGAAGGAGTTGAAGGATTCTGATTGACAACTGTCAAATTTCCATTTATTTTCTTTCTTTGGATCACTTTTGATGGGTTGTTTGATGCCATCTTGTGTTCATTATAACATGCACAACTGTCCAAACATTTTCATTTTTTAAATTCAATTTATCTTTTTTTTTTTTTTTCCTCATTCATTTGTTTAGACAGGGATGTATAAGATAAAGATGGCCACAGCTTGAAAGCGATTGAAATATTGGTGGCATGCTGCCAAGGGAGATGAGGGGAAAAGGAATGGAGCATTGCCAACATGTGAAAGGGTTGAATGTGTTTTGATGAGTTTGTATGAACTTTTCTGAATATTACACATACTGTCTGCTTGGGGTTTTTGTGCTCACAAAAGTACATGACCACCACAAGCTTCTCACTCACTACAATTTCTTTGTTCATAGTAATGTCAAGACAATGTGTATGAACATTAAGTTTTTGAAATGAGCAAAAGTATTGAAAGACTGAAGGGTTTGTGCAGATGTGTCTTATTAGACTGAGTGCGAAGAGTGCATTGCTGTTTTATAAAAAGAAAACCAAAATGAATACCAGTAAGCAGGCTATGGGGGAAAACCTGGTATTTTTAATTTAAAAAAGAGGGAACATTCAACAGAAGCTTTTCCAAAAAATAGGTACAACCAGTAAAATTGTTTGCAATGCCTTGAAATGGGGAAATGCTAAACTAGACTGTTTAAAAATAAATAAATAAATAAATAATAATAAAAAAAAAAAACCCAGTCACTGATAATATGGAGGTTTCACAAGCTTCTGCTAGAAGGAAACTACACTAGTAGAAATATAGAGGCCAAACCACCAGGTGTTTATTGGCATGAACTGGAAAACCAATAATATAAATGAGTAGATATTGGTTTGGGCTTTCATGGCTGCTCATGGAAACTTTTATTCATGCTTTTGGTATCAAATCAAAGCGTCTTCTTCATTTGCAGAAACTAAAGAATTGGCCTTGTGAATGAGGAAGGATGCTGGATGAAGGTGCGGTGAATGAAAGTGGTGTGCCCGAATGAGCTATTAGTTCTGTATTTAGGAAATGAAACGTTCCAGGCTGTGAGGATGTTGGTGCTGGTACGGTTAACTGCAGTGTTGATTCATTTAAAATCTAAACAACTTCTTTCTCTCCCAGAAAAAGCATCATGTGAAACTTTTGTTTCACTTTAGAGGCCCAAGAAAGAACAAGAAACCTTAACATCTCACTATATTAGCAGCACAAAGGGTTTTTTGATTAAAAATATTTTGACTTTGTTCCAACTTCTTTTTGGATATTATTTCCTCTCATTTTTGTTTTATTTATCTGTGATCAACTGAAGGCTACCATTGTTAGATCACAGATGAGCTGGTTTCCATTTTTAACCTATTTGATTAGGTGGTTTGGGATGGGTTGGGTTGCATTCAGATAGAAATCTGGTTCAGTTTGGTATGATGGGTTGGGTGGGGGTAATTTTGGGTTGGGTTGACTAGTTGGATTGGGTACTGTTGGGTTGTATTCAAATAAAAAATTAATCCTGCTCAGTTTGGTGCTTTGTTGGGTTGGTCAGACACGATTGGAAAAAACAATCTAAAAAAAAAAAAAAAATGTAAGTCTTGAATGTTGATTTTTTTGGTTTATGGATTTGTGTAGACTTTTGTCAAGGGTGGTGTAGTGGTAGGATACTTGCCTACGGACCTCTGGCTCAAGAGGTTCCAGGTTCAAATCCCACCTCTGGCACTACCACCACTGGGTCCCTGAGCAAGACCCTGAATTGCTCCAGGGGGACTGTCCCTGTAATTAGGACATGTAAGTTGCTGTAAATGTAGATCAAGGTCTCTTTCCTGTGGTGTATGGTTTAGATGATGAATGACAAGTTAGAGCTACCTTTCATATTTGCAAACCTACACATTATACATTTGTTTGAGTATAAATCTCTTCATGGTTTTTATCTAAATAATCAAATAACTCAACAGAGTTTGAGGCAAAAATATTGGTTAATTCAAAGAAAAAAAAAAAAAAAGTGAATGAAACCATGGCTAGGAGTATATTAATCCAGGTCAACCAACCTCTGCAAAGTTGCTCTTAAAGGGCAACTGTTAATGTATTTTTATGCTATTAAATTCTTGTTTCCAGTGAATTAATTTGAGCACATTTGAACAAACCTTCACAAGTCAGTATTCTGACGGAAGTCTGTTTTGAGTCTTGCAGTGACTCACATTTCTAAAGAAATCATGTTGTACACTTGAAATGTAGTAATTTTTTTCTTAATCTGTCTGTTATCCCTTAAACTTTTCTATTCTGTAGTCTGTATGTTGTGATTTGTGGTTTAAAATGAACTCCTTTGCCCTTAAACCAGAAACCAGGAGACAGTCTCTGTAGAACGTGTTGGGAATTCCCTCTACAACTTTCCAGAAGAGGTTTCTTCCTACGCTTTTTCCCCACACTTCTGCATGTTAACAAATGTTTTTTAGGATTTCTTGAAATGAATGTTGCAGCAACTAAAAAGTATAGAGTTTTTTAACTTTCGGTTCTGCTTCTTGATCTTGGTTAGTGGTTCTGTAGGCCATGCTTTAACTAGTCACTTTAGTTTCAGTACACGGACTAGAATGCTCAATGATAATCTCAGCTATGAAATCTTTAATCAGTGGTGTTTTTGGAAAAGCAAAATAAATAAGTGTAGTTACTACTATAATAAATACAAATTCAGAAGATAAGAAAACAATTATTAAATCTGGGTCAATATTTTTGATATTTAAAGGATAAAACAATGTAATATTTTAATCTGTAAATGTTATTTTAAACCTGTCAACTTTACATTTGTGTGTTTTTATGAAGACTTTATTTGCATACTCCTGAAGTTCAGTCTCGTTGAGTAACAATGTAACAACATCCTATGGTGATTAATTAGAATGAAGATAGAACGGCACTTTAAATGGAATAAACTGGAAGTTAGGAGTGTTAAAATTTTTTTATTTATTTCTTAGTGTTTGTTTTATGGTATCCACTTGTGTACATTTAATAAAATACAATTGAAATATATTTGAAATGATCACACCTGTACTGAAGTACTAATAGGCTAATGGATCTTCACATTTTAGGATTAACACAGTAGTCAGTAGTTATCATAGTAGGGAAAGCGTTGCAGCAAAGATGGCAGCAATAAATAATGCAGCAGTAGACCACATGAAGAATTAACATCCTCATCAAAGTATTTAAAACCAAAAGTAGTTTTAAATATAAAACAATAATTCAAATAATTTATTTGTACTCAAAATTCATATTGGGCATTATTGAGACACTGGTAACCCTTTGTATCTTAAGACATACACCCCCTTCCTTCTTTTTACTGTATGTTGATTTCACAGTGTAAGGATGCAATGAAAGAATAAAGACTTGATGTAAAAAATAAAAAAAAATTCTCAAAAACACATTAAACAAGTAATACAGCTACAGCATATTTACAATGTTTCTGCATTCTACACATTTTCCATTGATAATGCTCCAATGAATGGCCAGCTTCATGATGCCTTCATGATATCAACTTTCATGAGAAAAGTCTACATTTAAAAGATACCTGTTTTAAAAAAATAAAATAAAAAAGTATGTATACATACTATGAAGTCTTAAAAATACTGGCCCTTAGCAAAGTGTAACTTTTACATCTACTGTACGTGTACATTCATAGAAATCTTTTTAAAAATAGGTGCTCATTTTTGACAAAATTAACTGAATATATAATTATTAGCAACAATTTATTTAACTGGCAGACACACCGATTCTGAGAAAAGGACTCTCTGAGTGCTGGGGCAGTTGTGCTCCTCTGGGCTGGGATATGATTTCTGTAAAATCAATGGTGATCTTCACAGCCAGCTGTGCCAGTCGAGAGAAGCTTCTGTTCATAATGGTGATCGTGTGGTTCAGCTTTTATGAGAGGCTTTGTTTCACAGTTTTGAAACTTTGGCATAAATGGTTTCTGGGAGCTTAGGGTTTGCCTATTTAATAACAAAGACACAAGAATTAATACAGCTAATCAACATCTAAACACCATCATTGGACAGTGTTTGCAGATCCATAATAAAGCTGAACATTACTGGAAATCAAGCTCCTGTAAGATGTTCCTGCACATTTGTGAGTTTTCTCAAGAAAAAAAATCACAAATCTTCCAACAGACAATAACCTCTACACACCTAAAGCTTTCTGTTAAAGTTGATTGAGCGTAGTTATTCTTACCATATCCGAAGGGGAATCATAGGTGTTAATGGACTCCAGCTCAAGCCGAGTCTCTGGAATCTACAGCATCTGGAAAAATGGTATATTTATTAAAATGACAAAGGACCTTGTGTATATTTAATAAAATAGAATTGAAATATATTTGAAATGATCATTCACTCGCCTTTAGACTTTAGATGACAAAAACCTGCACTTACATACTATGTACTAATAGACCCTCCTCACACTTTACTATTAACACAGTAGTCAGTATTCATCATAGTAGGGAAAACATCGCAGCAAAGATAATAACATATAATGCAGCAGTACACTGTGTGGAGAATCAACATCCTCATCAAAGTATTTGTCTAATTTTTTAATTTTTGCAAGGGGAATCAAGAAAAATGTAGAAATGCAGATTTTAAATAAAAAAATCCAGCTAAAGGACTGTAAATTGTTCACAGCCAAGCTAACATTAACCTATTTTCTGCATAAATTAGTCAGTGGTCATAAGTAAATGGTTTCTGTGTTAGGATCTAGTAATATGTTTTATAGAAATATAGTTTAATTAATGCATAACCTAACTCTTTTCCAGTTCATTTGCTGTGCAGAGTTGATAAAAATAGCAGTGATTATTGTGACCAATTGTAGACCTGCTGTTGCCACATGGCCACAAGTTTGTTCATGAAATGGAATTTTTAATCTCTTCAAATTAATTTATTTTCCTGTTTCATAAGTTGATGAGTATAAATATTGAATTTTACACACTTGAGAGGTGATCCTCACAATGTGATGTGTGTGAAAGTGAAACAAGACAGCTTGACATTGCTTTAGATGATTTTGGGATCCCAAAGGGAAAGACAAAATATTAAAAATTATTTGCATGTAAAAATGAAATATCTGGCAAAGCAGTAACGGTCTGGATTACTTTGTTGGTGGCCTTCAAGTCTTTTCTCCATGTAAATACTTTAATGAGGATGTTTTATTCATAAATATCTTTCCCTACTATGATGATTTCTATGTTAAATTATGAAAAGGGTCTATTGAGTTTCGTGTGTGAAGCGCAGAGATTAGGTGCAGTGAAACAGTGAAGCTGTCAGTAAGCATGGGGCACAAGAGAACACACGTGTAGTGCCAAGGATACAGAGGTGCTGACCAATTTCATTCTCACAAAAGACTTTCTATAGAGATTTCACTCTGCTTTGGCCACAAAATTGAAAATAAGTACCCACAGAGACACATGTTGTTCTGGAGGAGTTCTAAGAAATAGACTGTAGTTTTTTATTGACATCTAAAGTTTAAAATGTTTTTTTTAGGCCCGTGATATGGACCATGCAAAACTGTCCTCTAGCACTGTTTTAATAATAGTGAGACTCAAAGAACAGCCAAGTATACTATTCCTGTTGCAGTTGTTTCAAATGTTTAAGATCATATTATGCAGAAATGCCACACCTATTCATGTAAGACTACAACATGATCATTAGAATATTTATCAATAGGCCATATGTTTTCTTAAATCTGGGATCAAATAAGATTGTTAACAGTCCCTAATCAACGCTGCCCTAATGACTAAGCATTTCAGCATTACACGTGACTTTCTCTGGCAAGTTTTATTTTAGTTTTATTAACTATATCTTTCAATGGGTCCAAAAAAACAAACAACCATCCGCCTGTCTCAACATTTTGTGCCCCTTTTCCATTGATTTTTACTGGCTGAGCCAATATTTATGGAGTTAGCTGTCGTTGCCTATTATTAAAAGTGACAACCCTTGTCATTGCGAGGTCACAGAACACAGCACAAAGTGAACCATGACAAAATTGGAACTCTGCATTTAACCCATGCAAACACTGTGCAGCAGGGGGCAGCTATTGAACGCGCCCGGGGAGCAGTGATGGGGACGGTACATTGTTTAGTTCTTGAAAGTCTACAGTAATAATAATACTAATTAAACTTATCTCAATGTTTGTACAGGCAGTGTTCTCAGTCTGCATAACACTTACATGGTTTTGAATGGAAAATGAAAAATGAACCCTTCAAATAATAAATTAAAGAAGTAACTAGAATACAGTCTTTATGTTCTTGTCTGGTCTTCAATAAACCCAAATTTTCAAACACCGCTCTGCTGCTGTGAGCCCTACACTAACGTCCCGGGACTGCCCACATTAAATTAAAAAACTTAATGCTTGCCTCTAAAGCCAAAGTTGGTCCATCATGTTTCCTTTGGAGACAATGAAACACTCATGTGTCACTCTGGGTAAGAGCATCTGCCAGATTCTCTCAATGTAAATCTGTAAAGCTGATTGAGCGAGTGATTCACTACATCCACCACAAAATATTGTTGCTGATCTTAAATTTAGTAACAGTCTGGTAAATTTTGTACATTTCTGTCTGGTTAGCAGCCAGCAATATGTCATTTCCAAAAAAAAATAATAATAATAATAACTCCTGGATCAGCTAATACATTTTTTTACTCTTGGCTGTGGCGTTGGAGTAGTGGAGTAGTGTTGGAGGCGGCTAATTCAACTTTACATTATTAAACAATGCTAATCATTCAAAAGTCCATTACACATAAAGGTACGTGCTAAATATTTCTTTTTAGACTTCCTGAGAGGAACTGCATTTCAACAGTGTCAGTGAAGCAGAAACAGCCACAAACAGCACAGAGACAGAAGAAATAAACCAAGGTGCAAACACACACACACACACACACACTGTTGCACAGAGGGAATACAATACTGAAATACTGCATTTTACAGATATTTAGAAAATATCATTCACAAATGTTTGAGGACATACTAGCTTTAGTTTTTATGATACTTCTTCAAACTTGTCATCTAAATATTTTGGAAACTCACACCCAGTTGAAGCGCTTCATTCTACCTAACATCCATTGAAGGCCAGATGTGATTAATTCAGTTCAGCTCACTAAGCTTTATATTTTAGTCAAGTTCTTATTTAGAGGTCAGTTTTGTTACTGGCTACTTTCAGACATCAGAGTGAAGCGGGGTAGTGGTGCAACTGGTGGTGATAACGAGACTGCCTGCTTTATAATTACTCAGAGACATCTGAACATGACAAACTTTTCTGAACATATAATAAATAATAAAGTAATAAAGGGAGGTGTTACATTTATTGATTTAAATGTCCAGTTTGATTTAACACTTTCCTTCAGAATTTAAGAGCTGCAGAAATGAGGACCTGAACATAAACTGGTTAATACACTCTTAGGTCCAACCTTAGGTACATTTTTGAAATCCAGATTATTTGTAGAGATTCTGATTCTTTTTTGATTGTAATCAGCCTTTGGGTTTGAAGATCTTTGGCGCAGCTTGGGCTGCTCCAGTTTCTATGGATATTTCATAGATTGTCTATGTGCAGTTCAGAATCTGTATCAGCAACGAGTCTGACTTATATTATCTCAGTCTTCTTATAAGAAACTTTTGGACACATAGTGTCATTTAATCTACTCATTAATGTGTTATTGTTCATTTGCAGAGAAAATATTCTAAAAGTCCAAAATTTATTTGGTTATAGGGCTGAAAGTAAGTTTCAACCAGTAGGGTTTAATGGTTTATTCTTAACAATATGACCCATTATATAAATATCAGAATGGATAAATTAACTGTTTAGAGGAAACCTGTCTGAAAAAGTGGATGTCCAGTCAATATTTAGCGTAAATCAATAAAAAAAAAGCAGTACCTCCTGATTTACACTTTTTATGCCAGAAGATGATCCCAATAAAAATGATGATGATGATGATAATGATGTTGATGATGATGATAATGATGAAACTCAGTGGGAGCAGGACAGGCAGTAACAAGCCAGGAGAATCTTTTTCTACATTTCTTTCTGAAGAGGATGAAAAAACATTAAACATAATTACTAAAAGATTACCATAATAAATAAATAAAAAGTAAATAATGGTGTGCGCTGTTGTTTGAACATTTCTCTGCAACTTTACCAAAACATTCATGTTTAAGTTTATCCATCTCTTCAAAAGTCTCATTCCAGCTGACTGGGTTACTATGGTTACAGATGATGGAATTGCCTCTCATAAACAGTGAAAGAACATAGCGCTCAGGTGATTTCACATTAATTTCTTCACAGGTTTCATTATCACAGCTGGAGCTGATGGACAGGTCATGACCTCTACAGGTGATGTTACAGGTATCATTGCTTAACTGATGATCAAGCACTGGAGCCTCCACTGGATCTGTAGTACATTCACAACCAGACAACAAAAATGACTTTCAGAGGTTGTGGGAAACATCTTTGGTAGAAACCTATAAAAACACAACTCCTAATAATAAAAAACTCCTAATAATAATAATAATAATAATAATAATAAAGTAATACAATAAGTATAATAACACTTTTCAGTAACATAACTATGTTTACAACAACCAAGAACATAAACATATAAAATAAAAATTTGAAAAAATTCAATTTTAAATGATATCTCAAAAGCAAGAAGAAATCACATTGTGCAACATTTATTAAAACAATTAGTTGTTTAATTGTTAGTTGTGTAAATAACTTCACCAGGACAATGACGAAGTCTTAAAATATATAAAGAAATGTTTATAAAATGATAACTGTAGTTGCCTGAATTTCGGGTCCTTCTGCAGCTATAATGTTTTGT
Organism: Hepsetus odoe; assembly: GCA_017165825.1. NCBI lineage: Eukaryota > Metazoa > Chordata > Actinopteri > Characiformes > Hepsetidae > Hepsetus > Hepsetus odoe. Next base: position 4,453,766 of record CM029387.1, read on the forward strand.
TATTATGTTTTATACAAAACAGCAACGACAAAAAAAGTCGCTGTCTGGAGCCCTGTGAGGACTACAGTTATTGATCTCCATTCCCACGTGGTGTGACTTACCAAACACAGTGAGTGTGTGTTCTGCAACAACTGTCTCCTTTTCACCAACCGCTTTAGCGCCATACGGTCCACTATCAGTCTCCTGCAGGTTCTTCAGGGTCAGACTGTAGGTTCCATTATTAAACTCCACTCTGTACTTATAACTGGAGTACTGTGTTATATGCATTAATGGTTCATAAAACTGTAAAATATTAGTTTGGTTAAACTTCCAGATTAATGTAGTAAACTCCGGTACAGGATGCTGCTTTACTTCAAGCTGAACAGACTCGCCAACCAGAGCAGACACTTCACTGCACACTGAGAAGAGAACAGATGAACAGCGCGGTTGTGTTCTGATAATCACACTTCATCTGGACTTTATTACACTGTGTATTTGATCTGTCAGTCTGCATGTTTTGTATTTTGTTGTTTATGAATGAATAAATATGTAGATTATATGTAGCCTGTTAGTAGGTCAGGAAATCTCTCTCTCTCTCTCTCTCTCTCTCTCTCTCACACACAATTAAACTGAAATATTTGTTGCTCCATGCAGTAATTTTTGCAGAGAAATATAAAGAAGGCTGGATTGTGTCTCCTCTGTTTCCTGCAGTCTTCCTGCTAAAACTGTCTCACACAGTCTCAGGGATCTCTGAGCTCTCATCAGCACCAATCAGCGTTAACTGTGTTACACTGAAGCTTGTGATGGATCAGCAGCCTGTCCAGGGAGTTTCTCCACCGTCCCCTCTTTGCACACTCCAGGATCAATCACAACCACACAGTCAGTGATTCAGATCAGCAAATACACAAAGTTAACGTTTGCCTTTTTGTCATATATGAGTCTTAAGCTTTCATCACAAGACCATATAAATTAAATTTGTGATTTTCAGGAAAGTCACTATGCAAGTACCTCTAATTAAAAGAATATAGAAACTGAAAAATAACACTAACAGACATGGACCCAAATTATTTAATTTTAAATTTAGCTTCACATTAGTTTTTCTTTTTAAAAGAGTGATTTTTAAAGCTTTATAAAATTAACAACATACAGAAGTTTCAAACTTTTTAGTAGTAATATACTATAAAACGAGTGCTCCCAATTATTCATACTACACAGAGTCCTACTAGTTTTAAAATGTATGTTATATTTGAAATGTATGTATATTTTAACTTCCCATTTAAGATTTTACATTAACAGCTCGATCAGATTTGGTAACAACCTGAATGATGGTAAAATAACTAAAAGAGCTCAAAATGAAGTTGAGCCTCTTTAGTGTGTTGAGCAGAAAAAGTGAAGTTTAGAGGAGACTTACCTGACACTGAGACCAAACTGAAGAGAAGAAAAATCGTCTCTACTTTCTTTGCCATTTTACAGTCTGAGGAAGTTGTTTTACTCAGAATCTCAGCATGAATCTGAGAGATGTTTTTCAGTGCTGAAGGTCATAAATGGCCATCGCTCTCATGTTGGAATCATTGACGCCCAGATATCCACCCAATAGTGACCATGCTCTTCAGCACCTACATAGAAAAGGGAAATGATACACAGAAACATAAACTGGCGCAGTCATACTGGGGAAATGGTTTTAAGATGCTTCAGACAATATTTAAAAATAAAAAGATTTTAACAAGAAGGGAAGAAAGAAGGATTTATCACTCAGTAATCATTTAGATTATTCACCACTCCTCATTCAACACTCCACAGATGAGCCATCCTCCCATTCTACACCAGCCTTTCACCTGTGAATATGCATTTATGCACAATTATGCATTATGTGAATATGCAAAGTCAAGAGTGGCAAAGAAAGCAGTGGAGAAGGCTAAAGATAAGATAAGTGAAAGTGACTAACCTTGTCATTGTGAAACGCAGCACAGCACAAAACAACAAAATTCAACATCTGTGATTCACCCATACACACACCGTGCAGCAGTGGGCAGCTATTGAAAGCTGCCCAGGGAGCAGTGACAGGGACAGTACCTTGCTCAAGGGTACTTCATGGTAACCTACTGGTGAGGGAATTGAACCCACAATCTTCCAATCTGGGGCAACTCCTTAACCACTAGGCCACTGCTGCTAGGGAAGGTTTACAGGAAAGTAGTAAGACCAGCTATGCTATACAGGTTGGAGACAGTGACACTGACAAAAAGACAGGAGGCAGACTTAAACATGCTGAGATTTTCCCTGGGTGTCATGAGGATGGACAGGATTAGGAATGAGTATTTTAGAGGGACAGTTCAGGTTAGATGTTTTGGAGACAAAGTTAGAGAAACAAGGTTGCGTTGGTTTGGACATGTCCAGAGGAGAGACGAGGATTATATATGGGATTTTGAAGATGGAGCTGCCAGGAAAGAGGAAAAGAAGACAGTCAAAGAGGAGGCTTATGGACGTGATGAGAGAAGACATGCAGGTGGTCTGTCTGAAGGAGGAAGATGCAGAGGACTGGAAGAAATGGAGACGGATGATCCGCTGTGGCGACCCCTAAACGGCCGAAAGAAAAAGAAGAAAAAGAATTAAATAGTTTAATAAATATGATGAAGAGGACAAGACTGATCACACCTCTTTGTCAAACAGACTTCTAGTAAAAGGGTTTGAGAGAGTTTTTTTTTTGTGAAACTGCACAACAAACGTGTCCCTGTCTAGATGTTGTTTTGTGGAATATGTCAAAACTCCAGACAGAAAGTAGCTTTTAGTTTATGTTCTAAAAGATAGACTTCAAGTTAACTTGTGACTCTGAGCCCATATTTAACAAAAACACATCCTTCCTGCACAGCCCCAGCTCAGCTCATATCTCTGTTCTTAGGTTATGCTTGATGTTTCAGGGGGCATTTTTAATATTACAAAAGAATAAACCCTTCAGCAGGGGCAGGACGTTTGTGTTCTGAGAATTAAATTTCTCTTCTGGATATTATTACTTTTCTAGGATGGATTTAAATATTGTGGAACTAAACTACCGGTCTCTGCTGGCAAGTGTGAATAAAACCACTAGCTAAAGAAATAGAATAGAAAAAATAAAGAATATAGAAGTTTCTTTAAAAAGGGGAAACTAATATGGGTGACTGTTGGTGCACTGGAAATACTCTCTCTCTCTCTCTCTCTCTCTCTCTCTC
>CM029387.1:4457447-4517896 GCA_017165825.1 Hepsetus odoe
CCAGTCATCCACCAACGTCTATAACTTTTTACTGCACTTTGAGGCTCTAATGGCAATAATTAGCATTATTAGGATCATTACTGTCAGAGTAAATGATCAGCTCAGATCAGATCAGCTTCCTCTTGTGCAGATTTTTCAGATCAAAGATAAATAATGAATTAGAAATAAATCAGAAATAAATCAGACCCTGCTGAAGATGATCAGACTCCAGCGTTGCAGCTGTAATACCTTTAGTATTAATTTTATTTTATTATTTTTTTAAAAGATAATGAATGTTGAATGATTTATTTGTTGAATGGGGAGCTGTTTTATGTGGACTAGGCCTCAGGATCGGAAGGTTGCGGGTTTGAATCCCAGACCTGTAGGTTGCTCTTGTGTACCCGCATTCAATATCTGCCCCCTGCTGCACGGTGTGTGTGAAATGCAGAGGAAGCGTTTCGTTGAGGCTCACTGTGTGCTGTGCTGTGCTGTGTTTCACTATGAAAAAACAGTCACTTTCTTTCACTTTTCACTTAAAAGTCTCACTAAAAGCCGGCAGTGGGCGCTCCGACTCCAGGGAGGCTGCTTTACTAATATCGTCCAGAAGAGGGAGGCAGAGAGACGCTCAGCTCCTGAAGAGGCTGCTATACTACTATCACTTGGTTGTTGCAATGCAAAAATATTTAGTATTTAGATTAATTTACCAGATTATACCTGAAGTTTTAAAACGTCCTGTCTGGTTTATTGACCGTAGTTCTTCTAAAATCTGTTAGATGTTGTGAAAGCAGGTTGTTGTTTGTTGTGTAATTGAAGGACTTTATCAACAGCTCGCTGACCACTCCAGCAGTCCAGTCTTCAGACCCTGAAATCTGTAGGCAGGGCTAAGATGTGACAGGTTTTATAACCATATCAATTTCACGTGAACAAGCACAGGGCAACAAAGACACGGACATGAGGACAGGACAAGGGCAACAAACATCACACACTCAGAAATCACTGGCAGATAAAACACACGACCATCATCAGCAGCCCAAAATGTTCATTTCAGCCCAGAAGTGCCCAAACTCTTTCCTGTAACGGGCCAAATATTAATATGGATGGGACCGTGGGCAAAGAGTAAATGTGGATGTTGTGTGCAGTTATTTGTTAAAATGCATTATATTTTATAGAAAATATACATTCAAAATATAACTAAACACTTTTAAAGTAAAAGTAAAACTAGAATTTGATTACTGTTCAGGGAAGAATGTCAAAAACATAAAATATTCTCAAGCTTTTTCTTTTGGAAATGATTTGGCTCAATAAGCTGCATTTAGAAAGCTATACGTCACACACTGATAGAAGTGTGTTTCCATGAATAACATCAGCCTGTGATTTTAGCCAGTCTGTGAAGTATAGCTCTCTTAAAGCAGTGGGTTAGGACAGTAGCTTAGACACAGTTATAATAACAAATTTACATTAGACTATTATAACACCAGAGTAACTCTGACATTTTGATGTGTGTATCAACATTAATGTGATTAAGATGATTTGGTCTTCCTCCAGCTGACTGAGTTACTATGGTTACATATGATGGGACTGCCATTCACAACCAGGGAAAGTGCCACACTTGCATGTGATGTCATTTATTTCTCCTTACAAATTTCTTTATCACAGCTGGAGTTGGAGCTGGAGAGAAACGACATGACCTCTGCAGGTGAGAGTGATGTTACAATCATATATCTGTAACACACACACACACACACACACACACACTTTTTATCTAGGATTGTGTTGCCTCAGCCACATCAGCTAAGATCTTGTTTCTTGCAGTTCAAGGTTTAAAAATCATCTGATATTATAACATGATCAGCTGCAGCATTAAAACCACTGACAGGTGAAGTGAATAATCTTAATTATCTTATTACATTGGCGCATTCTAAAGGGTGAGATACACTGAAAAAAAAAGTCAAAAGTAAATAGGTAAGAGCTTCCCATTGGAAAACTAGTGCATGGATTATTAAGTTCCAGCTGCAACAAGTTATTTAACCCTAACTGATGCAGTGAGTAGCTTTTCATTACTTAAACAACCATGTGGGAAGACACATCCTGTGGTCATGGAAAAGATTTTCGTCTGTTTCATTCAACTGTCCAATGAATTATTAAAAACTAGCAGGAAAGATAATAGATCATCTTGAATGACCATGATTAGCGATCACGTTTGGTGAAATCGAATCATAAAAAAACAACACCAGAACTCTGGAAGTAAATAACTCAAAATAAAAGTAAGCGCATTTCCACTTGCAAAAGGAACTCAAGGGATTGGGACTAAACAGCTGTGTAGTCGTACACCTAGCTGTGTAAGAAAACCACTGATCAGTGAGGCTAAGAGAGAGAGAGAGAGAGAGAATATTTGTCAGTATTTTATATAAGCATTGTGTGGATGTTTATCAATATTTTACAGAAACTGAAAACCATTAATTTATCACATTATCTGATTTTAAACTGAATGTGTGATTTAGATTGAAATTTAGACTGAATGTGTGAAAGCTTCACAATGAATATTTCACCATTTAGGATGAATTTGATGCATTTCGCAGTTTAAACAAAGTTTCCAGCAAAAAAACAAACAACACATGCAAACCCTCACACACTCTCTCTGTTTATCAGATCTGACTCAGTAACTGTACTTCATCATGAACTGAACCTCTATGGAGATGATCAAAGTGTAGAAAATAAAGATCAGTTTAATCACCATCGCAGAGTGAAAGAGTGACTTCCTCTTTTACACTGAAGGAGGAAATCTGAAAGCACTCTACACTTCCTCAGACTGGTTCATCTTCCACAGGAATTATAAAAGTTAATACTAAAAATAAATAGACCAGCTGTTTTGACAATGACATGGTCATCCATCCATTCATTTGAAATCTTCATGCATTTGTAAACCCTTCAGTTGCAGATTACATGTGAAATTGTGAAACATTAGTGCTGGTAAAACAAACCCATTAGCTTGTGCATATTTCAGTGAATCACCTTTAACATTCATGCAACTAACTCTGCATCTCCATGTCTACAAACTGTGTTTACTGACCTGAGAGTTCAGTTGTAGAGTTTTTTCTGTGGTTAGTGTGGTTTCTCTTTGCAGGGTCTCTGTTAAGCTGCTCTTTCTTTAGACTGCGTTAATACGAGTGTTACCGTGGTTTCCATCCACAGTCAGTTTAACTCATCAGTAGATCTGACCTTACAGAAAATGTCTTTTAAAAGATGTTTTAATGTAAAGTCATTTTAGTTCCCACACATGCACGTACATGTGCACTTGCACACACACACACACGTTACTGTTCTAGATGATATTTAATAAGATTTTCAATATGGCGTTAGCAATGTTTCTACTGTTGTCTTTTTAAACCCGTTTGCTGTTTGTTTGTTTTTGTACATTTCTTTTAAAAGTGCAACAGACCACTGTGCACTGTGCACAAACCACTTATCATATCACATGAACAAAGCACTCAAAGCCAACAGATCAGTATGAGATTAAAGTATAACTAACAGTCAGTATAACCCCCATGATATTCATGATTTATCTTTCAATTATTTCTGGTTTTCTCTCAACAGAATTAAACATTTTATTTTGACCTAAACACTTATGAAACACATGCAAAGTATAGTTTTAGTTTTAGTATAATTCCAACACTATCACTGTTATTGGTCTCTCTGTTTTCCTCTGTGATCCTCAGAATTTCAGTGGTCCTTTCCCCCGTTTGTGAATGGCAGCTATCATGTGTAACCATAGCAACCCAGTAAACTGGTGTCACGGTTATGGTATGGTAGAGGGCTCTTCTGACTGAGCAAACCTAGGCTCATTGGGGCACAGGTGTGCTTCATTGGGGCTGCTATTTAAGCCCCAATGAGTCAGAGCAGAGTGTTTGTAGCCCCTTGAGTCTTGTTTTGAGTACCATGAGTAATAAAGTTGATGTCCTACCTGCACCACATCAGCATTACAACTGGAAAGAGGCTGTTTGAATAAAACTGAAAAGGCACTGGGCAGATGGAGGTCTGTACATACGAAGCTCATTCTCCCAAAATAGAGAAACTTAAATCTTAAGAGTGCTTAAGTCTAGTGCCACATCAAATATCGGTGTAAAGCCTTTTTGTGAAAACTGATTTACACCATAGATGCAGGAACTAAACCAATATGAATCTGCTTGATGACTCACAACCGAGAAACTCAAGGTGACACCAGGAATACTTAGAGAAAGGCTTACCCTCCCAAAAAAACTGAACATTTATGCATGTACAGCCGTAACTGCAGATTTATTTGGACCTATGAGAATACGCTTCACTGAAGATCACTTTAATGCAGAGATTGAAGAGTGAAAGCTTTGTATGCTTTCTGATAGAACCTATGCAGAGTCTATATATAGATCCACAGTTATGAGAGCTACACTTCCTCTCTTCATAGCAACACTTCAGCACTCTGTCAGAGTCTTCAAACATTGCAGATGAAAGATCAGAGACTGCTGCTCAGTTAGCTGCAAAAAAGGTTGAAATTGAAAGGGAAACTGCCATTGATGTGCAATGAGACCTTGAAGTTTTGGAAGCTAGGCTTAGAGTATAAGATAGGTTCCAAAGAGTGCATTAGGCTGAGAGTATATGAAGATTTTCTACAGGCATGCAGCGATGCAATGGGTCTGCAGGTATTGAACAATTGAGAGGTAAATCAAAAGTTGCTAGTTAAACCCCCTGACTGGGTAACTTCAAGACAGGAAAAACCCATAAACTTAAAAACAAAGACTGTTGAAGTGAATGAAACCAAGTTAAAAGACTCAAGGTTAAGTTAAAAAGGACCCAGGAAAAAGAAAATACAACCAATCAAAACTTCAGACTACCTTTTGTAGGGAAAATCACTCCTTAAACAAATGTCAAAAAGGAATGGAAAGCCAACAATAAACCATGCTTTGCTTGCTTTCAAAAGGGACACAATTCCAAGCTCAGAGAAAAAGAGAAAAGAGAAAAAACTACATATGCAAAGGATATCATTCGACTCCACTTTATGAAGATTGTCCCTTGGTGGAAAAAAAACTACTTCACATAGTGGCCCCCAAGTTGAAGAAAATGCATCTTCATTGTCATGCTGTGTGGTTGGAAATGGAAGTTGCTGTACTTCAATTATCATTCCAGTATGGATCTTCACTTAACAATCCAGGATTGGAAATCCTTGCAGATGCCTTGCAGATGCCTAGAAACACATTTGTTGACTTGAAGGTCTGTTGGAGGTTAAAGGCCACAATGGAACCAGTAAAGCTCAGACTATCCACAGTGATGGGAAGAGATTCTGTTGTGACGAGTCAGAGGGTCAACGGACTTAGAGGGATCTCCTCAGATGTCCTTGTTGACCTACCCCCAGCTTATGCTAGAGATTTCATATCTCTTGAATGTGCACATATCCCTACCTGTAAAACAGCCAATAAGTGGGAGCACCTTGTGGTCATGTTTCATGCAATACCTCCTCTGTTGGATTGTGGGGTTGGACTTCACGCCACAGCAGATAATAACAAGGTGATTACGAGTGCTATGTCATTAAGACAGATAGAGAAAATAGAATATCCCAGGAAGATATTAAATTTCTGCAGATCTTAAAGAATGGAATCAAGCAGAATGAGCATGGTCAACAGGAGATGCCTCTTCCTTTCAAAGTACATCCTCGCCTGCCAGACAGTAAAAGTCTTGCCCCAGGTCAACTAAAGCACCTGAAAAGGAAACTAATAAGAGATTATACGTTTAAGAGCGGTTATGTGAGGCTTATGGAAGGAAGGTGTCCTCCAAGAGAAGGGAGTGCGTGGTATGTTACACATCCGGGCATTTAGCACACTAAAAAGGCTGACAAACCAAAAGTGGTTTATGATTGCTCTGCAGTGTACAAAGGTGTCACCTTAAATGATCATCTGGTGACAAAACCTGATCAGAAATGGATTAACCGTATGTTCCAAAAACACCTGGGTTGCAGTCGTGTGAGACTGAGAAAATGTTTAACAGATTTCATGTTTGCCAGAAGGATAGGAATATTCTAAGTAAGGAGACACCAATTCAGAACCCACAGAGTATCACATGAAGGTTAATCTTTTTGGCTGTTTCCAGGTTGCACCAATTATTCAACATATATATACTTCTCAGTAATGAAGACCTTCCTGTACAGAGAGTGCTAGGAGTGAGATGACAGTTCTACTGATAGTTAACAGGGAACAGAGAAATCAAAAGGGAAGGAGAAGCCAAGTGAGCCTTTCACAGATCTTGAGTTTGAAGGGGAATAGTTGTGCATTGTTAAAAGGTCAAGATGTAACAAAACAGATTGGTTTAGTTTGATATGCTCTGCAGAAACCTACCAAATCAGAATTATTCACAGAGCTACTGATGGGAACCAGAGGTCTGAAATGGTTAATGCAATGAATACATCGGAGAAACCTTTTACATGAACACGCTAAGAATATGTTCACTGTCTGATGCCTGAGGCATTGCTCTGAGATTGTTTTGAGAAAATGTGGGCCCAAATACATTTTAAGAGTCATTCATGGCAGAGAAGTTCATGCAGATTATCGAGGCAAAATAGTCATTAATTAATTAATTAATTCATTCATTTTCTGCTGCTTGTCCCAAGCAGGGTCATGGGGGAGTGCTGGAGTCCATCCCAGCTCACATAGGGCGAAGGACAGGGGACGCACCCTGTACAGGTCGCCAGCCCATTGCAGGGAGGAGCGGGACAGGGACGGCACCTTGCTCAAGGGTACCTCAGGGCAACCTATTAGGAAGGGGTTCAAACCCCCGATCCTCCGATCATGCAGCCGACACCCAACCACTAGGCCACCGCTGCCCCTGAGGCAAAATAGTGTCCAATGAAATTTTATTTCATATTTATCAGTTTTACCATAATCAACGTTACCTGACATGAGAGGATTCAGAGGTGTTTTCTAGTTAATCCATCCATCCATCCATCCATTTTCTGCCGCTTGTCTCAAACGGGGTCGCAGGGGAGTGCTGGTGTCCAACCCAGCGCACACAGGGCGAGGACGGGGGACGCACCCTGGACAGGTCGCCAGCCCATCGCAGGGAGGTTTTCTAGTTAATACAATAGCTATATTTAACTTGCGATGTCACTTACATCACAGAGGATTTATCAGGTTTGTGGGATTCTGTTCCAATAAAAGAGCTTAAAAATAAATGCAAGAGGTCTTTCCATCTCGCCATTCATTTACAAACAAAAAGAAGTGTTTAAATATGTTTAAATATGTTGAACATAGTGTCTTCATAGTGTCTCTCTCTCTCTCTCTCTCACTCTCGTGTGTGCAGATGTGTGTGCGGGTGTGTGTGTGTGTTGTTTCCAGGAAGCCTTGAAGGATACCATAACGTGCCCACTTAGGTGAAGATAAACCACGAGTTGTCATGGAAATCCCCCATTTTGGGGCCGGTCCAGGCAACACACTACAGGGTGAAGGGTCGTTTCAAATGTCATTTTAGAATCCGCACTTGCGTGTTAAGCTGCTGCGGCGTCAGTCTTTGATGTTAACACTGTGTTTGGAGGGAGTGATGTCTTTGTGTCAGCACAATCTACGCACTTTCTACAGCCACCACTGTCTGGTGTGTGTGATGTTGTGTTTCTATGAACTGTGCTGTGTTGTAGAATCAATTTCCAACAAACATTTTGTTCTGTTTTCAGTTTCTCTGTGTAATGAAAAGGTAAATGTTTTGGGTCTCCGTGTCCCTGTTTGTCCTGCATCTGTCCCGGGTTGGTGCTCTCCTGGTGTGTGCATGTTTGAGAAGAATGCAGTGTTATTCTGAAAATGTGTGTTTAAAAAAGATGAAAATATGTGTTCTATCATTACAGTTGCTCTGGTATGATTATATGCATTTGCTGCGTGGAAGAGGTTTGGCCTTGGTAAGAATCTCTTGCCTTAAAGGTAAAGGAGGATTGATGTGAAAAGAGATAAAATTACTGATTTACTGTAAATGTTCAGCATAGTGCCTTGCATTTGTGTACACTTTATATATAGAAGGGACTCTAGTCTGCATTTAAAGACTTTTTGTGATAAAAGAAATAGTGAAGAAATACATTTTTAGAATCACAATGTCCTGAACATTAACATAACAATATTGAACCGTGTTCTGGGATGTAAAATTAAGTTAAGGGGGAAAGGTTGAGGGATTATGATAAAAAATAAATAGAAATTTGTTGTCTTTCTTTGGATCTCTTTAGATCAGTTGGTTGGACAGTTGTGCTTATTATTAGAAACACAAGATGGCATCAAACACTAATCTTTCATTTTTTGTATTAGTTTATTTCGTTATTAACATATTTAGATAGGGGTGTATAAGATAAATATGGCCACTTACTGAAAGCGATTGAAATATGCTTTGAAATATGGGGTGGTGGTGGTCTAGTGGTAAGATACTTGCCTAAAGATCTATGGCTCAAGAGGTCCCAGGTTTAAATCCCACCTCTAGCACTACCACCACTGGGACCCTGAGCAAGACCCTTAACCCTGAGTGTCTCCAGGGGGGGACTGTCCCTGTAATCAGGACATGGAAGTCACTCTGGATAAGAGCATCTGCTGAATGCCATGAATGTAAATACTGGTGACTGCCAAGGGAGATGAGGGGAAAAGGAATGGAACATTACCAATGAGTTTGTATAAACTTTTCTGAATATTACACTTAACTCACTGCTTGGGGTTCCCACTCTGTATCTTACAAAAAGTTCATGACCCCAGCAAGCTTCTCACTCACTACAATTTCTTGGTTCATAGTAATGTCAAGACAGTGTGTTTGAACATTAGGTTTTTTAAATGAGCGAAAGTATTGAAAGACTGAAGGGTTTGTGCAGATGTGTCTTATTTGACTGAGTGTGAAGAGTGCATTGTTGGTTTATCAAAAGAAAACCAAAATGAATACCAGTAAGCAGGCTTTGGGGGAAAACCTGGTATTTAGAATTTAGGAAAGAGGGAACATCCAACAGAAGCTTTTCCAAAAATTGGGTTTAACCAGTAAAATTGTTTGTAATGCCTTGAAACTGGGAAACCCCTGATAAACAGATGTTAAACTAGTCAGCTAAAAAAAAAAAGTGGTAAAGAAAAAAACCAAAGGAAGTGACGTCACGGAGGTTTCACAATCCGCTGCTGAAAGGAGTCTAAACTAGTAGAAATATAGAGGCCAAACCACCAGATGCTTATTGGCATGAACTGGAAATCCAATGATATAAATGAATAGATATTACTTTGTGCTTTCATGGCTATTTCTGGATTAGGATTGTTCATCTTTATTGATGATGTAACTGTCAGTGGAAAGTTTTTGACTGGCCAAATCAGTAACCAGATCTAACCCAACTGAACATACATTTACTCTCCTCAAAGAGAGAGATGTCTTACCAAAACCAGTGTGTTGAATAAAAGTTGAAACTCTGATCTCATTGCAGGACAGAAAATAAAGAATTGGCCTTGTGAATCAGGAATTCCAATGGTTCTGGATGAACGTGTGGTGAATGAAAGTGGTGTGCCTGGGTTGGGTTGGTATGGGTTGGGTTTGAGTGATTTGGGATGGGTTGGGTTGTGTTCAGATAGAAATATGGCTTAGTTTGGTGTGATGTGTTGGTTTGAGTTGGGAGGGGTTGTATTCAGATAGACATTCATCTGGCTCATTTTGGTGTTGGGTTGGGTAGGGTGTTTTGGTTTGAGTAGTTTTGGGTTAAGTTAGGTTGGGTTGGTTTGGGCTGGGTTGGGTTGTATTCAGATAGAAACTCCTCCAGCTCAGTTTGGTGTTTTTTTGGGTTGGGTCAGACTAAACTTTTGTAGACCAAGGTCTCTTTCCTGTGATGCATGGTTTTGATGATGAATGACAAATTATTGAAGAGATTTCATACAAATGATACAGAAGTTTGAGTATAAATCTCTGTATGTTTTTTTTATCTAAATAATCAAATAACTCTGCTGGTCAATGGAGTTTGAGGGTAAAATTATAGGTTGACTCAAAGAAAAAAAAAAGAATGAAACCACCGCTAGGAGTAATTGATCCAGGCCAATCAACCTCTGCAAAGTTGCTCTTAGAAGGTAACTGTTAATGTATTTTTTCTGCTATTCATGTTTCCAATGAATTAATATGAGCACATTTGAACAAACTTTCACATGTCCGAGTTCTGACGGAAGTTGATTTTGAGTCTTGCAGTGACCCACATTTCTAATGAAATCATGTTGTACACTTATAATTGAGTAATTTCTCACTCTGTCTGTCATTGCTTAAGCTTTTCTATTCTGTAATCCGTATATGGTAATCTGTGACCATCTGTAAACCAGAGACCATGAGGCCGGAAGAAGCTGTGGTGCAGAACGTGTTGGTAATTTTCTCTACGGCTTTGCAGAAGAATTTTCTTCCTACGACGAACTACACTTCTGCATGCCTTTATGTTAACAAGTGTTTATTAGGATTTCTTGAAATAAACGTTACATCACTTTGAACTAAAAATATAGATTTTCTTTATAACTCTTTCGTTTCTGCTTCTTGATCTTGTGACAGCTGAGCAAGAACTTGATTAGCGATCAGGGTGTGATTCAGCTAAAAGTACACAAGCAAGGCACACTAGTTTCAGCAAACAGACTAGAATGCTTTATTATAATCTGAGCTATGAAATCTCTAATCAGTGGTGTTTTTGGAAAAGCAAATAAGTTTAGTTAATTACTGCATTGAATACAAAAGAAAACTATTATTAAATACAGTGCAGATATTTATATTTAAAGCATATGACAATGTAATATTTTAAATATGTAAATGCTTAACTTGTCAACTTTACATTTGTGTTTTTATTAAGATTTTATTCACATCCTGCAGGTCATTCATCATAAAGCACTTTGACACCTTTATAAGTCTTTCCTTACACCTGGGATACATTTACATGAGCAATTACAGATTTATTCCAGACAGCCTCACATGTTATAAGCTTTTCTGGGGTGACATTGTAAAAAACAGCTTTATTACAATGTGACACTGGTAATAAAATAAAAATGTATAAATATTAATGTATGTTTATGCCAGTGGTCATACAGGGATTATGCTGGTGTAATGTAGTCTCATAAATACAGTACATTCAGTAAAGTGTTAGACTTTATATAAACACTGATATATTGACATGGTTGTGAATTAAATATATCATGGTGGCTGTAATATGCTGTCAGAAGGTGACTTAACCCATTATGTATTTCGATAAAGTTAAAATTCCATAATATTTGATTTTGTGAAACGCACCAATGTTCTGAACATTCCTGTTAACTGTAACATCCTTAACCATTAAACACTGAAGTTGAGTCGGGGTTTCTGACATCGAAAGTAGTTTTAAACAAAAAATTAATGAAAATAATTATTTTATACTTGACTTCAAATTCAAGTTGCATGTTATTGAGATCTGGCAACCCTTTGTATCTTAACACTTATCCTTTTACTATATGCTTATTTACATTTACGGCATTTAGCAGACGCTCTTATCCAGAGCGACTTCCATGTCCTAATTTCAGGGACAGTCCCCCTGGAGCAACTCCGGGTTAAGGGTCTTGCTCAGGGACCCAGTGGTGGTAGTGCTGGAGGTGGGATTCGAACCTGGAACCTCTTGAGCCATTGGCAAGTATCCTACCTCTAGGCTACCACCACCCTTCACATTTACATTTATGGAACTTAGCAGACACTCTTATCCAGAGCGACTTTTTATATGTCCTAATTACAGGGACAGTCCCCCTGGAGCAACTCAGGGTTAAGGGTCTTGCTCAGGGACCCAGTGGTGGTAGTGCTAGAGGTGGGATTTGAACCGGGGACCTCTTGATCCAGAGGCAAGTACCCTACCACTAGGCCACCACCACCCCCATTTATAGCAATAAGATCAAATAAAAAAAATACAGTTTTATAATTTCTCAAAAACACTTTGAACAAGTACAATTATAGTAACAGCTACAACATATACCGTATGTACAACTTCTACATATATTTACAATATTTTTTTTCAGTGTACATATTTTGCACTGGTAATGTCTCCACTGAAGGGCCAGCTGATAGTACCTGTGTATCACTTTTTATGAGAAAAAAAAAACTTGATGAATCATGATGGCATACTATGTGTCACAGTCTGTCATGCCTGTGGTTCTGGCCGGGCATGACAGATGGTTCTCTGTTCTGACTGAGCACACCTGGGCTTGTTCAGACACAGGTGTGCCTTCATTGGGGCTGCTATTTAAGCCCCAGTGAGTGAGAACAGAGCGCGGTTCATTAACGAGGCTACGCCTTACAGTTAATGGTGGCACTTTTGGTTTGTGTTTTTGGTTTATGTTAATAAAGTTATGTTTTTGAATACTGGCTCTGCGTTGGCATCCTTCTCGCACCCCGCCACTGTTACACTATGATGCCTTAGAAATTCTGGCCTTCAGCAAAGTGTTACCATCACATGTACATCTACTACCCTATTCACAGTACTGAATGTACTGTGTACATTCATAGAAATCGTAAAACATTTTTTTTTAAATTTAAAAATCATTTCTTACATAAAATCAATTGTACATGGAATTATTAGCAACAATGTATTTAATTGGCAGACATACCTATTCCAGGATAATTGTGACTAATTCATCTATAACTAAAAATAAAACATTGGGAATCTAGCCAAAGGAATTTAGCCCCATGTTATGCCATAACACCTGCCCTTGCCAGATATTTTTACCTTTTAAATTTGAATACACTTTGAAGAGTGTTGGGGCAGTTGTGCTCCTCTGGGCTGTGCTATGATTTTTGTAAAATCAATGGTGATCTTCACAGCCAGCTGTGCCAGTCCAGAGTATCTGCTGTTCATAATGGTGATCGTGTGGTTCAGCTTTTATGAGAGGCTTTGTTGACTTTTGAAACTGAGGCATAAATGGTTTCTGGGAGCTTAGGGCTTGCCTATTTAATAACAAAGACACAGAAAAAAGTACAGCTAATCAACATTTAAAGGCCATCATTGGACAGTATTTGCAGATCCATAATAAAGCTGAACATTACTGGAAATAAAGCTCCTGCACATTTGTGAGTTTTCTCAAGAAACAAAAGACGCACAACAACAGACCAACAGACAATGATTTGTAACCTTTATGCACCTAAAGCTTTCTGTTAAAGCAGATTGAGCGTAGTTGTTCTTACCATATCCGAAGGGAAATCATAAGTGTTAATGGACTCCAGCTCAAGCAGAGTCTCTGGAAGCTAAACATTTTCAGGAGAAACGGCAAATTTATTAAAATGATAAAGGACCTTGTGTATATTTAATAAACTAGAATTGAAATACGTTTGAAATGGTCATTCACTCGCCTTTAGACTTTAGATGACCAAAACCTGCACATACATACTATGTACTAATAGACCCTCCTCACACTTTAGTATTAACACAGTAGTCAGTATTCATCACAGTAGGGAAAATATCACAGCAAAAATAATAACAAATAATAACAAATAATGCAGCAGTAGACTGTGTGGAGAATTAACATCCTCATCAAAGTATTTGTTTAATTTTTTCATTTTGTGAGGGGAATCACAAGAAAAATGTAGAAATGCAGATTTCAAATTAAAAAATCCAGATATCCAAAGCATTATTAATTGTTCACAGCCAGGCTAACATTAGCCTATTAGCCTACATGAAATACACAAGACAAATTCAGTGTTTTTTGTGATAGGAACTAGTAATATATTTTCTAGAAATATTTATTTATATTATTTTCCAGTTAATTTGCTATGTAAAGTTAATGAGAACAAAAGTGATTATTGTTTCTCATTGAAGTTGCTGTTCATGGCCACGAGTTTGTTCATGAAACGGAAATTTTAATCTCTTAAATTTTTTCTTCATTTAATTTCTTCAAATTTCTTCAAAGTTCTTGTGTATGAATATTGAATTTTAAACTCTCGAGAGGTGATCCTCACCGTGTGATGTGTGTGAAAGAAAAACAAGACAGCTTGACATTGCTCAGGATAATGTTTTGTTCCCAAATGAAAAGACACATGTTTTGCATGTAAAAATGAAATATCTGGCAATGCAGTAATGGTCTGGATTAATTTGTTGGGTAAATATTCATGTATGTAATTCTGAAAGAAAATCTTTTATCCCTCAAGTCTTCTTCTTCATATAAATACCTTAATGAGGATGTTTTATTCATGAATATCTTTTCCTACTATGATGATTTCTGTGTTAAATTATGAAAAGGGTCTATTGAGTTTCGCGTGTGAAGCACAGAGATTAGGTGCAGTGAAACAGTGAAGCTGTCAATAAGCATGGGGCACAAGAGAACACACGTTTAGTGCCAAAGATAAAGAGGTGTTGACCAATTTCATTCTCACCAAAAATGTTGGGATGTCATTATACTTTGGCCACAACATTGAAAGTAAGTACTGTTGGAGACACGTGTTGCTCTGGAGGAGTTCTAAGAAAAAGACTGTAGTTTTTTTTTTTTATTGACATTTAAGGTTTAAAATGTTAAAATGGACGTCAATGACTGAAAACTATCTAACCTAATTGACTGACATTTATTTAACTTTCAAATCAACTATTAATACTAGAGGATCACATACTTTTGCCTCTTATGGAAAAAAAAAAAAAACACCAAGTATAACATTTCTGTTGCAGTTTTTTAATTGGTTTCTATTGATCAGTTATTGGTTATTCTATTTATCTATACAAGTGTAGAACTTGTTTGTAAATTTTAGAATGTATAAGGTCAAATTTATCCAGAAGTAAAGAAAGGTCTAAAACCTTTACAATCTTAAAGCACCACTGTAATTAAAGCAACACCTACGCATGTGTGAATACAACTTGATAACTGGAATATCTGACAGCAGCCCAGATATTTTCTTAAATTTAGGAATAAATAGGATTGCAAACTAGTCCAAAAAATTATATTCAGAAATCAGTTTAAAAAATAAGATTGTTCACAAGAAAATTGAATATAGCATAAAGAACGGTAGAAAGTCATAGAAAGAGATTCTTTCTTTTCTAAGAGGATGGATTACAACAAAACTGTATGACCGTTTTTAACACTTGGACAATTTTAGCCTTTTGAGAGGAATTAGACTTCTGATTTTTTAAACAATTTTAATCAACATAATCTATAAACAGTCCTAAAAAAGAAACTTAAATTGAACATCTCTTACATTACCCCAGTCATTAGCAAGGGTGCCAATAATAGCATTTTAAAGGGACTTACACTGCCAGGTTTTATTATTTTATTTAGGTGAGCACATTAACCATATCTTACAATGGGCCCAAAAACACAAAACAAGGATCAGACCATCACACCTTTTTGTGACCCTTTCGTTTTCTATCTTTTCTAATTGAGCTGTTTATGGAGTTAGCTGTCGTTGCCAATTATTTAAGTGTGCTGTGCTGATCTGATTGATCCATCTTCACTGAATAACACCAGATGTAGCAGAATTACAAATAAAAATCAGTTATTATAAAGTTACTTTAAATCCCACAGGTACATTTTGTCATGTGCTGCCCATTTTCACCTGGTATTCAGTACATGAAGAGATCTGACCGGAATCTTCAGCACTTTGGAGATGTGAAGGATTCCCTACAGTACTGTAGACAGTAGAAGGATTCTCCAGCACTGTCGAGGATTGTGCTGCTGCACCACTTTTCTGTAGACATGATTTTCAAATTGTCATATTTAATAAACTGTGTGATTCCTATGTTCCAGAACACTTACTCAAAATGAACAATTATGAACGATTTAGTTCAAAGAATTTGAAACATTTTGACAGTTTATTTCTGGAATGTCTACAGTAATAATAATACTAATTAATCTTACCTCGACTTCTGCATAGACAGTGTTCTCAGTCAGTTTAACACCTATGTGGTTTTGAATGGGAAATTAAAAATTAAACCTTCAAATGATAAATTCTTCTTTATAAAATCTTCATATTCTTGAAGTTGATTTGTTTTAATCAGTGTTTCCCAAACTTGATCATCAGGGCCCTCTTCTCTGTACATTTCAGTGCTTTAACACACCCATTTTAGTTCAGCAGGGGTTAGATACGGAGCTAATAAATTAGATGAGGTTGGCAGCAGGGAAAATACTAGCAAGGGGCCTTCAGGACCAGAGCTAGAATGCACAGGATACAGTAATTCACTAGTGCAGACAGTTCAAATTGTAAAGAGAAAAGGTATCTCCACACACACAAGTAGTTGGAATTTTTGTACAAATGTATGTACAGAAGCTGTATATGCATAAAAAAGAGGATACCTGATCATCACACCAAGGCACAGTTCTGCTGGAACAGACTTCCTCCAAACAAAATTGTTTCTACTGAACTGGAGGCATACAATAGCAATACAATACAAAATCCTCCCAAGGAAACAAAGAATCCTAGTCATATTTGAAAAGGAGATCTTTGCCATGCTACTTTGCGCATGTTGACAATTTAATGGGATTAAATGGTCTGACAATTTAATGGGAGTTATGGAAAGGATCTATTTCTGCTTCAGGATAACTGACTACTGGTGTCCCACAGGGCTTGGTACTGGATGGAAACTCTCCATCATAAACTGAACCTCAACAAAACAGAACTCCTGCCCACCCCAGGAAATTGTTCCCCCTGTATGGACCTCACCATTACTATAATGGCAGCGTGGAATCTAGGTGTCATGTTTGATGAAAACCCTTTGTTCTAATCCCTCATTACTATCTATTTGAGAAAATACAGGGGCCTTCTTTACAACATCAGGAAAATCCATCCCTTCCTCACCACTGACGCAGCAAACATACTAATCCAGTCACTTGTTATCTCAAGGCTAGACTACTCATTTCTAGGCCATCAAGACGCAGCAGCATGTTTGGTCCTCAGTACACACAGATTCTCACCACACGGCACCATTACTGTGAACCCTTCACTGGCAAACCATGACTGCTGCATTAGGCCATCAAGACGCATGTTATATCAAGACTCTCTGTCTCAGCTCTTAAGTGATGGAATGAATTTCCTCCCACTATCAGTTATGCTGAAATTCTTTCTTTCCCACACCGCAATTGAAGACTCCACTCTTCAAAGAGCACTTCGTAGTAAGCTAGTAACCTACACCTTAAATAAGCCAGCATCAAAAAGGCAAAAGGCTTTACTTGTTTTCTCCTTGTAATGTGAATCACCTTCAACCTTGACGAACACCAGAATTTGTGGTGGCTAGCAGCTCTCCCCTTTGGAGACAATGAAACACTCATGTGTCGCTCTGGGTAAGAGCATCTGCCAAATTCTGTAAATGTAAATCTTGAAGGCTGACTGACCGCTGAGTGAGCAAGTGATTCACTACATCCACCCCTAAATGTTGTTAGTAATCTTAGATAAATCTAAACAAGGTGTTATTACCAAATAATATCTGCATAAAAGCAGAGTTTAGAATACAATTCCTTGATCATCTAATACATCTTTTTCTGTGACTCTTGGTTTAGGCATGGTGTGCTTGCAGACAGGGAATTGCATTTCTATACAGAGTTGTGGGTGGCTGTGTTATCTATTATACTATGCAATACTTCATATTCATAAGTTAGAAATGTAACTAATTAACTTATTAAACAAATCAAGTTCTAATTAAACACAGCTTTCAATTATTAAACAATGCATTCAAAAGTCCATTGCACATACAAGTACATGCTAAACACTTCTTTTCAGACTTCCTGAGAGGAACTGCATTTCAACAGTGTCAGTGAAGCAAAGCCACAAACAGCACAGACACACACTCACACATGCACTGCTGCACAGAGGGAATACAATACTGATATACTGCATTTAACAGGTATTAAAAAAGTATATATTTTTAATATCTGTTCATGCATCATTGCTTGAGGTTTTTTTTTACTTCTTCAAACATCTCATCTAAATATTTAGGAACCTGAGAAAATACTGGTGGTGACAGCGACTGCTCTATAATTACTCAAAGACATCTGAACCTTTTTAAAAAATTTTTTAAGTGTAAATATTAACTTTGACATAAACAAAAACTAGCCTTCAGAAATTAAGACCTGAATATAATGTGGTTAATAAACCCATGTCCAAATGTAGGTTAACATTTGATATTAGGATTACTTGATTCTTTTTTATTGCAGCCAGCCTTTGAGTGTGGTGACCTTTGGCACATGTAAGGCTGCTCCAGTGTCCAAATCTTTTGCCAGATTTCATGAAGATATGCAGTTCAGCACTGGTGTCAGCAACCAGTCCACCTTATAGTATCTCAATCCACCTATAAGAAAGTGTCTACAAACGTTTTCAGTGTATTTCACTCTACTCATATTAATGTGTTAATATTAATTTGCAGAAACCATTTCCTAAAAGTCCAAAATTAATTTGGTTATAGGAATGAAAATATAATTCAACCAGTAGGCCTTTAAGACTTTTTTCTTAACAATATGACTGAGCTTTTATTGCTATTATTTTATATAAAAATTAATGTCAGATTGGATAAATGTTCCAGTACAAACATATTTAACTGAGAAGCTGTCTCTATTAGCTTAGGGCAGCGGTGGCCTAGTGGTTAGGGCGTCAGCCACATGATCGGAGGCTCAGGGGTTTGAACCCCTTCCCAGTAGGTTGCCCTGAGGTACCCTTGAGCAAGGTGCCGTCCCCATCACTGCTCCCCGGGCGCTTTCAATAGCAGCCGACTGCTGCACATGTGTGTATGGGTGAAATGCAGAGAGCGAATTTCCCATTTGTGGGATTATAAATAAAGGATTATTATTAAGAAAGAAACAAACGTATGCTTACATTCACAATGACCATGCAGTTGTAGTAAAAAAGGCAGTACCTCTTGATTTCTGCAGTTTAGCACACACGCAGATCACAATTAAAATGATGATGATAGCAATCATGACTAGTAGAGCCACTAACCAGCCAGGAAGACCAGGATCTGGAGGATCTGTGAGATGTTTCATTGATTTAAAGGATGAAAAAGGCTGTTAGTAATCTTTAGTAGAAAAAATATGATTAAAAATAACGTTGTGTGTTTGTGCTTGAACATTTCTCTGCACCTGTTTTTGCACATTGGCTTTCAAGTAATGCCAAATCTAAAACATTCTCCTTCCAGCTGACTGGGTTACTATGGTTACAGATGAGGAAGTTGTCTTTCTTAAACACTGAAAGAACATGGTCTCCATGGTCTTTCTTTGTGCTTTCTTCACAGTTTCCTTTATAGCAGCTAAAGTTAATGGAGAGGTCATGACCTTTACAGGTGAAAGTGCTGTTACAGATGTCATTGTTTAGGTGATCGGTCAGCGCTGGAGCCTCCACTGGATCTGAAAGTACATACACACCAACATCACTGCACAGAACACACTCACAGCCAGACAGCAATACATACTTTCAGAGATTCAAAAGAAAAGTCTTTAGTAAATACCTGTAAAACCATCTTGATTTAATGTTTGGAGGAGGTAAAGTTTTAACCCCTAATAATAATAATAATAATAATAATGAAAGGGTGCTATTTGTAGATAACAAGTTAATGACAAGAATAGACCACATTAACTGTACATTGCTGTATAATGCAGGGCTCCAGACATTAAGGGAGCCAAAATCTCCATTACATGCCAACTCTAAAATGATAATAAATAAGTAAAAACATACATGGCACATTTTCTCTTTACTTTGACTTACACTGCCTTTTCTTACTCCTATCTGAGTCACCTGATCTGCCTACAAGTGTCTTCTGCCTCATTTTTCATCACTCTCTGCAACAGGTTGCCAGATATAAAGAGATTTCAAAGCAACGATAGACAAACCCCGTGCACAAATCACGAAATTGACACGTAATTCAACGATGACTCAATCTGGCAACCCTGCATTGGACGTAAAGACGCTCGGAACACGTGACAGTAACAGCCTCGTCAGACCCAGTGGAGAGAGGCGGGGTTAATGAGCAGCTTTCACTCTCCGTCACTTTTTTATACCTTTACTTGTTTACTACTTGTTTATATTTTACTTGGTTGTTAGAGGCTGTGGTCGCTGTCTGGAGGACTACAGTACAATCTTTATTCCCACGCGGTGTGAACTTACCAAACACAGTGAGTGTGTGTTCAGCAACAACTGTCTCCTTTTCACCAGATGCTCTAGCAACATACAGTCCACTATCAGTCTTCTGCAGGTTCTTCAGGGTCAGACTGTAGGTTCCTCTATTAAACTCTACTCTGTCTTTATAACTGGAGGAGGGGTCGACATCGTTATATTTTTTTAAATACTGTAGAACATTATTAGTTGTGTTAAATATCCAGTATAATGACTTAAACTCCGGTACAGGATGCTGCACTTCCAGCTGAACAGAACCTCCAACCAGAGCAGACACTTCACTGCACACTGAGAAGAACAGATACACAACTCGGTTATGTTCAGATAATCACACTTTATCTGGACTATTACACTGTGTATTTGATATCTGCATGTTTTGTATTTCATTGTTTATAAATCTATATTAGTGGGTTAGGAAAATCTCTCTCTCTCTCTCTCTGTCTGTCACACTCAAACTGAAACATTTGTTGCTCCATGCAGTAATTTCTGCAGAGAAATATAAAGAACGCTGGATTGTGTCTCCCGTTTCCTGCAGTCTTCCTGCTAAAACTGTCTCACACAGTCTCAGGGATCTCTGAGCTCTCTCATCAGCACCAATCAGCTTTAACTGTGTTACACTGAAGCTTGTGATGGATCAGCCTGTCCAGGGTGTTTCTCCAATGTAAGTAATTAAGATCATTAATAAATAATATTTCAATTGGCCTTTATGTCATACAAACAGTACCCTCAACAATTCTTGGCACCCCTGGTTGAGATGTGTTCATTGGCTTCTAATAATTGTTTTTTCCCCCCCCCAAAAAATATAGGCTCACAACAAAAAAAAAAGAAAAGAAAAATCCAACCGTTAATTGAAGTACATTTACTTATTGGGGAAAGAATCCCACATTAAGAAATACATTTTTCACATGAAATCATGTGTGCCACCATTATTGGTACCGCCACTGTTAATATTTCGTACAACCCCCCTTTGCCATCAAGACAGCCCTTGAAAAAAGTGAAAGTGACTATTCTTGTCATTGCGAGGTCACAGAACACAGTGAATTTGGACCTCTGCATTTAACCCATGCACATAAACACCGTGCAGCAGGGGCAGCTATGAAAGCGCCTGGGGAGCAGTGATGTGGACGGTACCATGCTCAAGGGTACCTCAGGACAACCTACTGGTAAGGGGTTTGAACCCACATTCTTCAAATCTTGTGGCCATCTCCCTAACCATTTGGCCACTGCTTCCCCCTTGTCTTCACCTCTGACATTTCACAAGGTTGGAAAATACAGAGACAGGGATTTTTGACCATTCTTCTTTGTATAATCTTTCTAGATCTTCCAGAGTCCATGGTCCCCTCTAATGCACTCTCCTCTTCAGCTCACCCCACATGTTTTCAATGGGGTTGAGATCTGGGGACTGAGATGTCGATGAAGGAGCTTGATTTTGTGTCTGCTGAGCCATTTTTGTGTAGATTTAACCATATTTTTAGGGTCATTATCCTGATAGAAGGATATGATGACCCAATGATGACTCATCTTCAGCTTTCTGGCAGAGGTTACCAGATTTTGACTTAAAATGTCCTGGTATTTCAAGAGGTTCATGATGCCATGCACCCTAACAAGGTTCCCAGGGCCTTTTAGAAGAAGAAGCAACTTATGGTGTGCATGAGTTGCTTTTGCATGCTTTGCAATTTCAAGTCATTCTTGGATTTATGCCAGACCCATTTAGAATGTCTGTTGCCAAAAGGCTAAATTTTAGTCTCATCTGTCCAAATCACACAGTCCTAGAAGAAGCCCCAGTACCACTTAGCAAACTCCAGACTTTTACGTTTATGACTAAAGGTGAGAAAACGCTTTTTTTCCCCTTTGCATGTCTCCCAAACAGCTTGTTGGCATGGAAAAAGCATCTTATGGTTGTCATGGAGACTTTGTGTCCCCAAGGTACCACTCTATTTTCTGTCTCCTGCCTCAATGACTATCGTCCCCGAGGCACATCAAGTCTCAGATCCCTTCCTCACTGGACCCCCTGTAATTTGCATACCGTCCCACCCGCTCAATGGACGATGCAATCTCTACCACCCTCCATCTGGCCCTTTCTCATCTGGACAGACAGGACAGTTATGTCAGAATGCTGTTCATCGACTACAGTTCAGCATTCAACACCATCATCCCTCAGCATCTGAGTGAGAAGCTGAGGCTGCTGGGCCTGAACACCTCCCTCTGTAACTATCTCTTGTCTGTTGTTGCCTTGTGTGTAGCACCAGGGTCCTGGAGGAATATTATTTCGTTTCACTATGTACTGTGTATGTGGCTGAAATGACAATAAAATCCTACTTGACTTGACTTGGGTGCAGTTCTGTAACAGCAAACTTTGGAGAATTTTTTAATTCTTTTGCCATCCTCCTCACTGTGCGTAGTGGCAAGATAAACGCGGATCCTCATCCATTCTTGTTTGTCACTGTTCCCGTTGATTTACACTTTATTATTTTCCTGTAGCCATTACCTGACTTATGAAGGTTGACACACATCTTCCTTACTTGAACGGCATGTTCTCTTGTCTTTCCCATGTTGAAGAGTGGCTAAGAGCAGTTGGACTCTTATACCCCAGGGACACAGGAAGTCATGAATTACTAATTAAAAGTTCCAATTTAATAATAATAAAAATAATAATAAGGGGCAGTGGTGGCCTAGTGGTTAGGGCGTTGGCCACATGTTCGGAGGATCGGGGGTTCGAACCCCTTCCCAATAGGTTGCCCTGAGGTACTCTTGAGCAAGGTGCCGTCCCTGTCACGCTCCTCCCTGCGATGGGCTGGCGACCTGTCCATAGTGCGTCCCCCGTCCTTCGCCCTGTGTGCGCTGGGTTGGACTCCAGCACTCCCCTGCGACCCCGTTTGGGACAAGCAGCAGAAAATGGATGGTTGGAAAAAAATAATAATTTTTTTTTATATAGCACCTTTCTCAAACCCAAGGTCACTTTGCAGAGCAGAAGATATAATTTAAAAGCAATATAAATGAAAACAGTTAACACAAAACACAAAGACAGCCACAAAAAAACAGCAGAATTAGGAAATCAAGAATGGGCAGCAGTGGAAGAGCACAGACTGAATAGATATGTTTTGAAGAGAGACAGAGAGGACGTTAGGTTTAGGTTTTTGTAGGAAGGAATTCCGGAGTTTAGGGGCAGCAACACTAAATGATCTACCACCCATGGTGGCTAACCTGAATTTTGGAAGTGTGAATAACCCACTACCGGAGGAGTGCAGTGAACAGGTTGGAGTGTATGAATGGAGTATTTTAGTGAGGTATGGAGGAGCAGATCCATCAAGGGCTTTAAACGTGATGAGAAGCAACTTGTACTGTATACAGTATGATCTGGGCCGCCAGTGAAGTTTGTGGAGAATGTGAGAACATGAGCTACAGAGTTCTGTATGTACTGGAGCCTGGTTCTAGTTGGGAGACCAATAAGTAAAGCATTGCAGTAATCGAGACGCGACATTATAAAAGCATGAACAAGTATTTCTGCATCCTACAATGAAAGTGATGAGCGGAGATGTGAAATGTTTTGGAGGTGAAAGAATGCAATTTTCACAACTGTGTTTGTGAGTGTCAAATATAACACCTAAGTTCCAGACAGTGGGTGAGAGTGTAACTAGAGCATTGTCAATGGATAAACAATTTTGAAGTTTAGTGTTGAGAAATTTGGAGTCCCTCTCCTCGAACCACCACCTTATCGTGGTGGAGGGGTTTGCGTGTCCCAATGATCCTGGGAGCTATGTTGTCGGGGGCTTATGCCCCTGGTAGGGGCACCCAAGGCAAACAGGTCCTAGGTGAGGGAAGAGACAAAGAGCGGTTCAGACCTCTTACGACGAGAATGATCCTTGGACGACGCTTTCCCTCGCCCGGACGTGGATCATCGGGGCCTCCCTCTGGAGCCAGGCCTGGAGGTAGGGCCCGATGGCGAGCGCCTGGTGGTCGGGCCTTCACCCATGGGGCCTGGCCGGGCACAGCCCGAAGAGGCAACGTGGGTCCCCCCTGCCAACGTGGGCTCACCACCTGTGGGAGGGGCCAAAGAGGTCGGGTGCAATGTGAGCTGGGCGGTGGCCGAAGACGGGGGCCTTGGCGGTCTGATCCTCGGCTGCAGAAGCTGGCTCTAGGGACGTGGAATGTCACCTCTCTGGTGGGGAAGGAGCCTGAGCTAGTGCGTGAGGTTGAGAAGTTCCGGCTAGATATAGTTGGACTCACCTCGACGCACAGCTTGGACTCTGGAACCAGCCTCCTTGAGAGGGGCTGGACTCTCTTCTACTCTGGAGTTGCCACCGGTAAGAGGCGCCGAGCAGGTGTGGGCATACTTATTTCCCCCCGGCTCAGGGCCAGTACATTGGGGTTTACCCCGGTGGATGAGAGGGTGGCCTCCCTCCGCTTTCGGGTTGGGGGACGGGTCCTTAGTGTTGTCTGCGCATATACACCAAACAGCAGTCTGGATTACCCACCCTTTCTGGGGTCTCTGGAGGGGGCGCTAGAGAGCGTCCCTCCTGGGGACTCCATAGTTCTGCTGGGGGACTTCAGTGCTCACGTGGGTAATGACAGTGACACCTGGAAGGGCGTGATTGGGAGGAACGCTCTCCCCGATCTGAACCAGAACGGTGTTTTGTTGTTGGACTTTTGTGCTCGTCACGGATTATCCATAACGAACACCATGTTCAGGCATAAGGATGTCCACATGTGCACCTGGCACCAGGACACCCTAGGCCGCAGTTCAGTGATTGACTTTGGTCTGTGGTCGTGTCGTCGGACTTGCGGTCACATGTCTTGGACACTCGGGTGAAGAGAGGGGCGGAGCTGTCAACCGACCATCACCTGGTGGTGAGTTGGCTTCGTTGGTGGGGGAGGATGCTGGTCAGGCCTGGTAGGCCCAAACGTATTGTGAGGGTCTGCTGGGAACGTCTGGCAGAGTCCCCTGTGAGGACAAGCTTCAACTCCCACCTCCGGCAAAGCTTTAACCATGTCCCGGGGGAGGTGGGGGACATTGAGTCCAAATGGGCTATGTTCCGCGCCTCCATTGTCAAGGCGGCTGGGGGATGCCATCAAGCTGAAGAAGGAGTCTTACAGGGCCTTTTTGGCCAGTGGGGCTCCGGAGGCAGCTGATAGGTACCGGCAGGCCAAGCGGAATGCGGCTTTGGTGGTTGCTGAGGCAAAAACTCGGGCATGGGAGGAGTTTGGAGAGGCCATGGAGAAGGACTTCCAGACGGCTTCGAGGAGGTTCTGGTCCACCATCCGGCGTCTCGGGAGGGCAAAAGCAGTGCACAGTCAACACAGTGTATAGTGGGGATGGTGCGCTGCTGACCTCGACTCGGGACGTTGTGGGTCGGTGGGGGGAATACTTCGAAGACCTCCTTAATTCCACCAACATGCCTTCTGAGGAGGAAGCAGAGCCTGGGGATACAGAGGTGGACTCTTCCATCTCTGGGGCCGAGGTTGCCGAGGTGGTCAAAAGCTGCTTGGTGGCAGAGCTCCGGGGGTGGATGAGATTCGCCTGGAGTTCCTCAAAGCTCTGGATGTTGTAGGACTGTCATGGCTGACACGCCTCTGCAACATCGCATGGACATCGGGGACGGTGCCTCTGGATTGGCAGACCGGGGTGGTGGTCCACCTCTTTAAGAAAGGGGACCAGAGGGTGTGTTCGAACTATAGAGGGATCACACTTCTCAGCCTCCCGGGGAAAGTCTATTCAGGGGTCCTGGAAAGGAGGGTCCGTCGGATAGTTGAACCTCGGATTCAGGAGGAGCAGTGTGGTTTTCGTCCAGGTCGCGGAACAGTGGACCAGCTCTACACCCTTAGCAGGGTCCTGGAGGGTGCATGGGAGTTTGCCCAACCAGTCTACATGTGCTTTGTGGACTTGGAGAAGGCATTCAACCGTGTCCCTCGGGGAGTCCTGTGGGGGGTACTCCGAGAGTACGGGGTATCGGATTCCCTGTTAAGGGCTGTCCGGTCCCTGTACAACCAGTGTCAGAGCTTGGTCCGCATTGCCGGCAGTAAGTCGGACCTGTTCCCGGGGAGAGTTGGGCCTCGCCAGGGCTGCCCTTTGTCACCGATCCTGTTCATAACTTTTATGGACAGGATTTCTAGGCGCAGCCAGGGCATTGAGGGGGCCTCTCAGGCCGTGACCTTCAGCTCTCACTAGATCAGTTCGCAGCCGAGTGTGAAGTGGCTGGGATGAGAATCAGCACCTCTAAATCTGAGACCATGGTCCTCAGTCGGAAAAGGGTGGAGTGCCCTCTCAGGGTTGGGAGTGAGATCCTGCCCCAAGTAGAGTAGTTTAAGTATCTTGGGATCTTGTTCACGAGTGAGGGTAGAATGGAGCAGGAGGTCGACAGGCGGATTAGAGCAGCGTCCGCAGTGATGCGGGCTCCGC
This sequence comes from Hepsetus odoe, assembly GCA_017165825.1. Classification (NCBI taxonomy): domain Eukaryota; kingdom Metazoa; phylum Chordata; class Actinopteri; order Characiformes; family Hepsetidae; genus Hepsetus; species Hepsetus odoe. The sequence goes on from CM029387.1 coordinate 4,483,888, forward strand.
ATCGGTCCATCATGGTGAAGAAGGAGCTGAGCCAAAAGGCAAAGCTCTCAATTTACCGGTCGATCTTTGTCCCCACCCTCACCTATGGTCACGAGCTGTGGGTAGTGACCGAAAGAACGAGATCGTGAATACAAGCGGCTGAAATGAGTTTCCTCCGCAGGGTGTCTGGGCTCTCCCTTAGAGATAGGGTGAGAAGCTCAGTCATCCGGGAGGGGCTCAGAGTAGAACCGCTGCTCCTCCGCATCGAGAGGAGCCAGATGAGGTGGCTTGGGCATCTGATTAGGATGCCCCCTGGACGCCTCCCTGGTGAGGTGTTCCGGGCATGTCCCACTGGAAAGAGACCCCGGGGAAGACCCAGGACACGCTGGAGAGACTATGTCTGTCGGCTGGCCTGGGAACGCCTTGGGATCCGCCCGGAGGAGCTAGAAGAAGTGGCCGGAGAGAGGGAAGTCTGGGCATCGCTGCTGGAGCTGCTGCCCCCGCTACCCGACCTCGGATAAGAGGGAGAGAATGGATGGATGGATGAAATTTGGAGCCAATTAATAAAAGTTCTGTTTTGTCTGTGTTAAGCTTTAGAAAGTTTGAGGTGAGCCATAGTTTTATGTCATGATTGCAAGCTGTAAGGGGACAGGGTGGGGCAGCTGAAGTGGAGGTAGTAAAGTAGATTTGGGTATTGTCAGCATAGCAACGAAAACTGAGGCCATGGTTTCTAATAATATGACAGAGAGGAAGAATATAAATTATAAACAATAAAGGTCAAAGAACAGATCCCTGAAGCACACCCTTTTTAACTGGAGCGGGAGGTGGTCTATTGTTATGGAAGCAGATGAATTGCTGTCTATCAGTGAGATAAGATGTGAACCAAGAAAGATTTGTATCAGAGAGCCCAATGGCTGAAAGGGAGGAAAGAAGGATATTGTGATTGACAGTGTCAAAGGCCGAGCTTAGATCCAAGAGAAGTAGAACACTGAGGGAACCAGAATCAGCATTGAGTAAAAGGTTGTTGGTGACGTGTAGAAGGGCAGTCTCTGTGCTATGGAATGGACAGAAACCTGACTGAAATGGCTCATATAAATTGTTAATTGTTAGACGTTTCTGCAGCTGAGCACCTACAACCCTTTCAAGGAGCTTTGAAATAAAAGATTGATAAGAAATAAAGGATCCAAAGTGTTATTTTTCAAAATAGGTGTAACAGCAGCAGCTTTTAGGCCCAGAGGAACAATACCAGAGGAGAGTGAACAATTTATGAGATGGGAGATAGAGGCAGAGATGGCAGACAAACAGGATTTAAGAAAAGAAGTAGGTGCTGGATCCAGGATGGAGGTGGAAGAACTGATTTTCCTAATTAATTTAGCAACAGAGTTTGGGTTTGTAAGAGAGAACTTGGTGAAGGGTTGTATTGGAATTTCTAGGAGAGAGTTACAAGATGGTGGAGGGTTGATAAAGCGAGCAGTATTAAGGGCGGATCAATATTTTAGCATGTGATTAACATATGATTAAGAGTGGGCCTTGAGACCTGATTATTTTTATACAGCCGTTCAAGACGCCTCCCAACAGCTTTCATGGACCTCAGTTCAGGGGTGAACCACGGAGAGGAGTGAGTGGAAGGTACAGCCCTGATTTTGACTGGAACAAACTTATTTAAAAAGGCAGAAATGGAGTGTAACGGTGGTGTGGTACCAGAGGGACGTCAGGTCCGAGCCAGGGGTTCAGAACAGAAGTTTATTAAACAAAGGAGGAAACACAAACAAACAAGAACTCAGACTGCAGTTACGACTGACTGACTGACTGACTGACTGACTGACTGACTGACTGACTGACAAAAACCACCATTACGTGTAGGCATAGCCTATCTAATGAGCCGCGCTCTGTTCTGACTCATCGGGGCTTAAATAGTCAGCCCCAATGATGCACACCTGCCCGCAGGGGCTCAGGTGTGCTTAGTCAGAACAGAGCGCCCGCTAGCGTACCCTAAACACCTCGTGTGACAAACACCCTGAATGTGACCGAGAGCGCCCTCTAGCGTGCCCAAAACACAACACACGTGACAGAGAGCGCCCTCTAGCGTGCCCAAAACCCAACACATGTGACAGAACCCCCCCCCCAAGGGCGCGGCTCCCGAAGCGCCCGAACGCAGCCGAACCTCAGGGGGAAGGCAAAAACAACAACACAAGTCCCTAGTCGGGACACATGGTCAGGTCCATACAAAAACAAAAAAAAAACAAAGGGCCTCCAACCAGTCATGTCAGGCAGCTGGTGGTGGTGAGGGGAATCCCAGCAGTTCCGTCCATCCCTTGGACCGGTGCCTGCACTGGGTTCTGAAGTCCTTGGGGGCCTCACCTGACCCCGCGGAAAGCCTGGACTCGACTGGACCTGAGAGGGAGCCATACACAGACATTACAGGGTTTACATAGGAAGTCCCTCTCCCTGTTTCGGTCTTACTTCCCGGCCGCTTGGGGCCCGGCGACGCCGCTTCCCAGCTTCTGGTTTCACTCTGACGGGTTCTGTTGGAATCCCTCCATAAGTCGCCTTGTTCCGAGTCTGCTGAACTCAGAGGATGAACGAGAGGTTGGGAGCCATCATGTAGCGGTTCGACCTCTGGAATCTCTCCCGGCCTCTCCATCAGACGGTTCTTCAGCTGCTCGGCTCTGGTGCCACCCACCAGGGTCCCAGCATGAACTGGCTTCTGTGGAGTGAGTCGGGATTCGAGGGTCGCCAATCTCGCTTCCATACCACTAACCTGCTTCTCCAGCCCGCTGAGCTTACCGGCCTCACTTTGGGCCTCTCTCAGTTCCGCCTGCAGAGCAATGTTGTGGTCCTGCACCCTTCTCAGCTCTGCTGTGGTCTGACTCAGTTGCTCCTCCAAAGCGGCTAGTTGAGCCTCCAGCTTCTCCTGACTGGTTGGAATCACAACTCTCCTCGTTGTCTGGCATACAGTTGGGTTTCTCTGTTCCGGTGTTCTCCTCAGTACCTCCCTTTGGAACACCATCACAGCATGTATCTGAACGCTAGCGACCTCTCTGACTTGGCTGCTCCTTCCAGGATGCTCACCTTCTTCTTGAACCGATGTATCCTTCTTCCTGTCCTTCGAGACCGCGGCGTTCACCTGTGGCATGAAGGCTCTTTCGGTCAGCTGCTGGTAGCATCCTGTAAGCAACTCCTCCTGTTCTGCAAACTGGACCTTTCTGCGGCTGATCTGCTCACCTCTGAGGTGGGACTGGATGGTCCTCGCCACTTTGCGCCACACGGCTCGATCTCTCACCGGCTCCTCTCTGACTGACTTCTGCAAGCCCCTCGCAGCATGTTGACACCTCTGTCGAAGTCGTCCGCTCCAACCGCCTTGATCGCATCACCTCCCCGTTGCCCAGCTGCCCTCCAGAAGACAGATCCCCTCGCTGGTGCACTCTCCTGTTGTGCCTGAACAATGACAGCAGCTTGGTTCATAGCGCTCATGTTTCTCCTCCGCACTAAATAACCTCTAAAGGTGGCCTGATGCGAGATCGCCATTCCTTTTTCAACAGCAGGAATCTCTCATGTCTACTTTGCCCCTGATGGTGGACCTTATAATAATTTTGGATGAAGAAGATGACTGACCTCCTTATGGCCTGGTACTTGGATTATTTCTCTGTCTTCTGAACGCAGCCTGAATCAAGGGGGAGGCTGTCTGATGGCAGGATCACCATCTTCTGACTCTGACCCTGGAAGCAGGCTGGCTTGCAGGAACGTGGCAAAGGAGCGCACTTGCGGGAATTCTCTCTTGCCTTTTGCTTTACGTGTGGACCGATATCTCAGCTGGGTCGCAATAACGGTCTGTTTGAGGCATAAATATCGTGCTCGAGCACAGTGAGTCCTGTAATGCACTTGTGGTCTTAGCTAAAAGCCTGGTGCCTAGTTTCAGAGCCTGTCTGGTCTTCATTCTCGGAATGCTGCTTGTAGAACAACAACAGCCCTTTTTCTCCTTCAAAGACTTCATTTCTGCTTCACTCTTACTAGCTCTATAATATCGCTGAACCTGGCTCTTGGCTGCCTACAGTAGCTTCAGGTAGTACTTTCTCTGCTCTATGTGCTTCCTCACCTGTGCCTGAATGGCAGCAGCCTCATGTTCAATTCTCCTTTGCACCCGAGCTTTCCTTTAAATCCTGCCACTAACCTGAGTTGCCTTCTGCTTTCTGTGCAGTGATGGCTTCATGGAGCTGGTTTTGGGGGTCGACTTCTTGATGCTGCCTTGTTGCGGGCGCTCTTTGGTCGACTTCCGGCTGCACGATGCAGGAAGTGGTCTCCACCCTCTGCTCTCTGCGTCCGGAACTGCCTCTTGCCATTGCCTCGCCTTCTCTTGAGCGGTGGCCTTTGCATCCCTTCGTGGACGCCAGGTAGCGCCGCTGTGAACAATGGGTAAGACGCTAGCTTTGCTACCAACCTCTCGTGGTGCTTCGCTGGCCGTGCGGTTCCTCGCGTATCAGTTGAAGAGCGCGCGCTTTCCGCTGGCGGACTGTGGTTAGCGAGAAAGGCCAGTGCTCGGGGGACGCCAGCAGCCGCGTGCGGCGCCGGGGACGCCAGGTTGTCGCGTGCGGCGCGGGGGAGACGCTGCAGCGTCACGGTGCGCGCTGGGACGCCAGGTTGTCGCGGTGCGTGGAGCGCTGAGTCAGGTTGCGTCAAAAGCGGAGCGCTGAGCTGCGGCGTCGCGGTGCGTGAGCGCTGAGCTTCGCTGTCGCGTGGGACACGAAAGCGCGGTTACCAACCTCGCCGTGGTGATTTGGCGCTGTCCGTGTTCGCGCATCGCCGCGCGCGTGTTCTCCGCTGGCGGATCGCGGGTTGCTGGCACGCGCCTTCGATTTCGAGTCACTGTGTTGAACTGCGAAGGTGTAGCGTTGCGGCTCGCTGCTGAGCTGCTTGCGACACGGTAGACGCCAGTCGCGCTGAGCTGTTATGACACGACGCCAGGCTCTCCGCTGAGCTGCTTGCTACACGGTAGACGCCGTAAGCTCGCTGAGCTGCCTAAGTACACTGCAGACGCCGCAGCCCGCTGAGCTGCTTGCGACACGGCAGACGCCGTGCTTCCGCATGAGCAACGCCAGCCGGCCAACGGCTCTCGACCATGTCGCTGGCAGGCGGAAGAGAGCACGCGTCCAGCCGCTGCTGAGATAGCGCTTGTGTCCTTTAGCCATGGAGTCAGCATCCGACAAGCGCCGAACCGATCCTAGCGCGTAAGCTCGTGATCTGGGAGGATATCGAGTGGGGAGCAGCGACGTCGCATTCTTCAGACGGCGCCTGTGCCCTTTGCCGTACGCCGTGTCCGCCAGACTCCACCCTCACCGTCTGTAGCCCGCGGAGGTCTGGAAAAGTCCCTCCTGTCTCCCAGGACTTTATCAGCTGCAGGACTGCCTGGCTGCATTGGCGTCGCCACAACACGCACTCCATATCGCCACTGCGTCATGACGCCCAGGTACTGAAGTGGCTCATTCTGTAACGGTGGTACCGATCGCCAGGCCGGAAGCCAGGGGTTCAGAAACAGAAGTTTATTAAACAAAGGAGGAAACACAAACAAACAAGAACTCAGACTGCAGTTACTACTGACTGACTGACTGACTGACTGACTGACTGACTGACTGACAAAAACCACCATTACGTGGCAGGCATAGCTCATCTATCGAGCCGCCGCCTGTCTTCACTCATCGGGCCAGTTGGTCAGCTCCTAATGATGCATTAACTCCATCTGCAGCTCAGTGTGCTTAGTCAGAACAGACAGCGCTCACAATGCACTCCTAAACACCTCAGTGACAAAACACCTCGAATGTGACCGAGAGCGCTCTAGCGTGCTCAAAAACACAACACACGTGACAGAGAGCGCCCTCTAGCGTGCCCAAAACCCAACACATGTGACATGGAGCGGTTGTATTAAGAAAGAATGGCAACAGGACAGGAGAGGTTTAAGGAATTTGAAAGAGGAGATGTAAGTAAGTCAGAGGAGAACCCTTGAAGGTCAACAGATGTCAAATTCCTATATGAAATCATAGATTTTTTAAATAGATTATCTAAGGTTAATTCAAAACCAAATTTGATACAATTTTGGACAGAAGAACCATTTACAGAAGCATTTTTAAATCCAGATGAACGAATCAGGTCGAGTATATGTCCAAGTGTATGTGTGGGAAAGTTGACATGCTGAGTGAGATGGAAACATTCAAGAAGGGCCAAAAATTCTGAGATTTTTGAAAGAATGTTAAAATCACCAAGCAGAATGATGTTTTCAGACAGGGCACAGGTAAGTGTGAGAAGTTCATTGAGGCCCGAAAAATTTTACTTGCACCCCATCTTGAACTATAGCAGGCAGGCTTCCACCTCTGCCCTTTTTACGGGGCCTACATATGTAGCTGTAGCCTGCAGGAGTGAGCTTGTTCATTTCCAAGAAGTCATTGCTGGGTTGCCATGTTTCAGTCAGTAAAATCAGGTCCAGTTTTTTATCCGATATTAGTTCTTTAAGTACGATAGCTTTGTCACTTATTGAGCAGATGATTAAAAGGGCTAAACATGTGCTTTTAATCACAGGATGACGTTCAGAGTCAGTATGGTTTGTGTCCATGTTAGACGCAGTTGAGAGTGGGTGTTGACGGTCAGGCTGGGAGAACTAGATTGAAGGGATTGCAGAAATAGAAGTGTGATGAGTGAAGTGGTGAACTCTGGAGGCACGGTGTACATAACAGGTACGATGGGTGATTCCAAGAGTTTTGCAGAGGCCAAATGAGCTCGAGTCCAAGTGGGCCGGACTGATCCAGTCCTGGAGCTGAGATGGTGTATATTCAAACCCCATGATGATTAAACACGAAATATTCCAAACACATCCAGAGCAAAAGGCATGGCTGATCAGATCTGTTAACGACCAGAGCACCGAACCACACACCTCACTGTTCACGTTAGCCAGAACCCCTCCAACCCTCACCAACCAGTAGTGTTAGGATGGAGAGCGAACCGGTTGTAAAGAACTGGATAAACAGAGAAGGAGAGAGTGGAGACTCAACTCTGAGCAGCTACAGAGTGAGCATGGGGAGGACTTGAAGAACGGGTGAGACAGGGACATCGGTCTGGGTCGCCACTTGGAACATCAGAGTTAACACATGATGAATGTCCAGATAGTCCACAGTAAAGCTGATGCTGGGTGAAAAAGTAAATCTAGCGCAAATCCAAGCAGCAGCGCACTGTCAGTGCAGGAAAAGTTGGATACTTTGATGCAATGTCCAAATGCAGAGCAAAGTCAGCTGGAAATAACCAGCTCACTAACAAAAAATGAAAAGTATTGGGATACAGAACCGAGCAAAGAGACCAAACAAACAAAATAAAACAAACAAAAAAAATGAGTAAAAGCAAATACAACAAACAAAAATTTGAATGGAAAGCGGCAGCCAGACACGCACAGCAGTACTTCCACCGGAAAACCTGATTTAATCAGATCAGCTTTAAAAACGAAACTAGAAATTACAAAATGCTTCACTTACACTTATTTAATAAGAATTGATAGCAGTGCCAAAAATTGTGGCACACATGATTTCATGTAATAAAATGTATTTCTTAATGTGGGATTTTTTTTCCCAGTGAATAAAAGTACTTCAATTAAAGGTTGGATTTTTCTTTTTGCATGGTGAGCCTATATTTTTTGAGCCTAACACAAACACATTTATCCAGGGGTGCAAATAATTGTGGAGGTCACTGTAATTCTTTTTTTTTTCCTTTTTTCTTTTCATTCTTTTCTTTTTTCTTTTCTTTCACATAAGACTATAAATAAAAGTTTTCATGGTGGCTTTGTGTTCAGGAAAGTTCCACCACAAGCACAGCACAAGAAACAAGAAAAAAGAAACACATGCAATCCATGGGTATTCATTTGATGAGAATCTTAGGAAAAAATGTGTTTAATTCAGTCTTAAATATATTTTACAGCTGGAAACTTCCAACTAGAAGAAGGGTTTCGATGCAAAAATCTTCATAGGGCTTTTCCCATAATGGCAGACATAAAGACGCACCCACACACCAAGGGTGCAATTTAGCATCTCGAATCTACCTAATGTTCATGTCTTTGGATGGTTTGAGGAAAACGGCGCACCAGGAGGAAACCCACACAGACACTGTATTATATTTTAAATATATGTATATTTTAAGTTCTCGTTTAAGATTTTACATTAACAGCTCAATCAATATTGGTAACAATGTGAAGGAGGTAAAATAACTAAAAGAGCTGAAAATCTACAGCTGAGCCTCTTTAATGTCTTTAGTAGATAAAGTGAAGTTTAGAGGAGACTTACCTGAACTTGAGACCAAACTGAAGAGAAGAAAAATCGTTTCTACTTTCTTCGCCATTTTTTGAGGAAGTCACATTTTATGCAGTTGAGGAAGTACTGCTCTGTCAGTAAACACTCAGCATGAAAATTGTTTTTCTATGGTGTGAATGGAAGGAGGAGTGTTTTGGAGTGTTAGGGTGGCGGTGGTCTAGTGGTAGGGTGCTTGCCTATTGACCTATAGCTCAATCACTGGGTCGCTGACCAAGACCCTTAACCCTGAGTTGCTCCAGGGGGACTGTCCCTGTAATCAGGGCATGGAAGTCGCTCTGGATAAGAGCGTCTGCTAAATGCTGTAAATGTAAATGTGAAGAGTATCAGAAGGTGGAAACTGAAGGCCTGAAGGTGTAATAATAAATGTTAGCACTTATGCCCCACAAGTTGGTTGCGAGATGGAGGAAAACAAGAATTCTGGAGTGAGTTAGATGAAGTGATAGTGTACCCAGGGGAGAGAAATTGGTGACTGGCACAAATTTTAAGGGACATGTTGAAGGGAAGAGAGGTGATGGGTAAGCATATTGTTAAAACTAGGATGAAAAGCAGGATGCAAAGAGGTTAATTCACTTATTAGATGTGTCATTGTTTAAAATAATAGCAAGATGGCAAGGTGACAAACTGTAAAATTTATATACAACATACAATGTACAACGTATTTCTGGTGTAATGATGAGTGAAAGCACGTGCATGTTACATGTCTCAAGTACCAATTAACGTTAGGAAAAGAAGATAATGTGATTCATTGGACTGTTCAGATACAAATTTTGTGTATGAAGAACATTTACCAAATTTCTTGGACTGAAAGGATTTAAAGGCAGACTGCAACTGAAATTGAATGGAATGTCAAAAGATTGCTGGTGTGGTAGAATCGTGGAGAGGGACAGAGGGAAACTAAATAAACTGGTCAAAAGGGCCAACTCTGTCTTAGACTTTCCGCTGAAATCTATCGAGCAGGTAGGGGAAGAGAGGATGTTATCCAAGCTAACATCCATCATGGACAACACCTCCCACCCCCTACACGAGACTGTACGAGCACTGAGCAGCTCGTTCAGCAGCAGACTTTTACACCCACAGTGTAAGAAGGAGCTACCGCAGGTTATTCTTACCAGCAGCTATCAGACTCCACAACTCAACCTAGCATTACTTATTTGTTATTGCGCATTTATTATTGTTATTATTATTTATTATTATTCATTTAATTACATAAACATATATTTTTAATAATGTATTTATTTATATTTTATTAGTATTTACTATTATTATTATTATTTGCTCTCTGTGTATAAGGTTATCTTTCCTGTTTTTATATTCCTTCTTTCTTGCTAATTGCCTTTAAATATGTGTATGTATATATAGCTCTGTATATGTATCTTTCCTTGTGTTTTATATATTCTTTCTTTCTTTCTTTCTTTCTTGTTCTTTCTTGTTAAAAAGCCCTGTAACATCCGAATTTCTCATTAGTGGAATAATAAATGATTATTCTATTCTATTCTAAAAGGGAAGGTTTTCAGGAGAGTAGTGAGACAAGCTATGTTGTATGGGTTGGAGAAGGTGGCACTGACGAAAAAAGACAGGAGGCAGAGCTGGAGGTGTCAGAGTTAAAGATGCTGAGATTTCCATTGGGTGTGACAAGATGGACAGGATTAGAAATGAGTATATTAGAGGGGCAGCTAGTTAGAGGCAAAGTTAAGAGAAGCAAGTTTGTTTGGACATGTCCAGAGGAGAGACAAGGATTATTTTCGGGATGATGAAGATGGAACTGCCAGGAAAGAGGAAAAGAAGACAACTGGAGGTTTATGGACGTGGCGAGAGAGGGTTTGAGAGAATGTGTCCATGCCTGTGTTGTTTTGTGGAATATGTCAAAACTCCAGTGAGAGCTTTTAGTTAATGTTCTAAACGATTGCCTTCAAGTTAACTTGTGACTCTGAGCCCATATTTAACAAGAAACCACATCCTTCCGGCTCAGCTCATATCTCTGTTCTTAAGTTCTCCTTTCTGAGACTTCATGTTTAACTTCTTACCATGTGGGGCTTCTGTGTGTTCCATATTATTTTGTTCAGCATGTGGAAATGCTTGACATTTATAGTATTACACTCCACAAAAAGTCAGATAAATAATTCTGACAATGCCACCATTATCTTACAAAAGAATAGACCTTTCGGCAGGGTCATTTGGGTATATAAATAAAATTTCTCTTCTGAATGTTGTTACATCTTTTCTGGAATGGATTTAAGTATTTTGGACCTAAACTGCCCATCTCTGCTTGCAAATGTGAGTAAAACCACTAGCTGAAGAAATTCGCTACTTTATCTTGTACTGCTGCGTAATCAAGTGTGATGCCAAGCCATGAGATCAGCGAACCACATTTACAGTTTATGCTGTTAAGATACTTCACACACCATGTTTAGAGTGTAGCTCTCACAGGCTGACATTTTTCCACTTCAAGGGGAAACTATATTCTGCTGGAACAAGTGATGCAGCTATTCTAACGTGTGACAAACGGAAAACAGAAGTATCTTTAAAAAAGGGAAACTAATATGGTATCTATGCTGTCTATATCTGACAGGTTCCACTCAGAACAGGCCTCACCATTGTTCGGCCAAAGAAGCTGAGTGTACGTGCTCAGCGTCATATGCAGAGGTTGTCTTTTGAAAATAGACATATGAGTGCTGCCAGCATTGCTGCAGAGGTTGAAGGGGTGGGGGGTCAGCCTGTCAGTGCTCATACACTCTGAAGCTCTAGTGAGCTCCATGCCCAAGAGAGTTAAGGCAGTGCTGGAAAATAAAGGTGGCCACACAAAATATTGACACGCATAATGTGGACATTTTTCACTTAGGGGTGTACTAACGTTTGTTGCCGGTGGCTTAGACATTAATAGCTGTGTGTTGAGTTATTTAGAGGGGACAGCAGATTTACAGTGTTATACATGCTGTACACACGGACTACTTTATATTGTATCAAAGTATCATATCTTCAGTGTTGTCCCATGTAAAGATAAAACAAAATATTTACAAAAATGTGGGTGAGGGGTGTACTCACTTTTGTGAGATACTGTGTATATGTACAGTTGAGGCAAAAATTATTAGCCCCCCAGGAATTATGGAATATTTTTCTAAACTTCTTCCCAATGTTTGCAGCATTGATGAAACTTGATATAAGCAAACATTCACCAGTGCTATTTAGTAGCTTTTGGTACATTTTGTAATATAAAATACATTTTTCTTTTTATCAAATATAGTAAAAAATGGGGTGGTCAAAATATTAGCCCCATGTGAATGTTTGCTTTCAAAACACACCTACAGTAATTAACCAATCAGCTTTAAAACCACACTTGTGCAGTCAATTGGCATCCCAACAACATTCAGTCAGCATAAAAAGACTCCAAGGAACAGGGCACTTGAACACATGAGAGGGACTACTGTTACTCACCATGCCAAAGACAAAGGAAATCAGTCTGGAGCTCAGAAAGAAGACAGTAGAGGCTCATGATGAGGGGGAAGGCTACACTGCTATTTCCAAGTGAGTCACAGTGTCTAGAGCTGCTGTACGTTGCATCATTGCCAAGTTCAAGGAGACAAATTCTGTAAGAAACAAACCTGGCCGTCGCTGTAAGCGCAAGATTTCAAGAACTCTGGAGAGGAAAATAGTCAGAGATGTCTGCAAGGAACTCTGGACATCTGCCAAGATGTTTGTTGCTGACCTGGCCTCTTCTGGAGGTAATGTTTCAAGGAACACAGTTGTGAGGGCTCTTCATCGTGGTTGGCTTCAGGACCATCATCCCAGAAGAACCCCTTTACTCAAAGAGCGGCACATCACAGCCCGAATGAGGTTAGCCCGTGAACATTTGAGAGGTAAAGATGAGTTTTTGAAGTCTGTGCTTTGGTCTGATTTTAGTCTGATGACTAAACTTGAACTGTTTGGGCACATGGATGTTGTTTATGTTTGGTGAAGAAAGGGAGAGACCTTCAACCCTAGGAACCCTTGTTTCAACTCGGTGTATCAATAAAATATCCTAATTAAACTTAGTGGACATTGTTTTTTATAGTGTATTTGTTTCCAAAATAACAAACGCTTTATGTTCACTGTCATGTTCATTGAGAAATCAGGAGTGTTGTCTAATTTCATAAGGGGGGCTAATAATTTTGGCCTCAATGGTGTATATTATATACACCTGAAAAGTGTCTGAAAAGTTCAATCTGACCAGAGCGCATTTCTCCATAAATTTCTCCAACATGTGCCCTTCTTATTTTTAACATGGCTTTTTTCTGACCTATCTTCTATGAAGCCCAGCTCTATGGAGTGTACAGCTTATTGTGGTCCTATTGACAGATACTCCAGTCTCTGCTGTGGAACTCTGCAACTCCTTCAGGGTTACTTTTGGTTTCAGTGCTGCCTCTCTGATTAATGCCCTCCTTGCCCAGTCTGTGAGTTTTGGTGGGTGGCCCTCTCTTGGCAGGTTTGTTGTGGTACCATGGTACCATGTTCTTTCCATAACCCAACCCTGACTTCTCAACAACTTTGTCCCTGACTTGTTTGGAGAGCTCCTTGGTCTTCATGGTGTGATGCCTCTTGCTTAGTGGTGTTGCAGCCTCTGGGGTTTTTCAGAAAAGGTGTGTTTATACTGACAGATCATGCCTTAGATTGAACACAGCTGGACTTCATTTCACTAATTATGTGACTTTTGAAGGTAATTGGTTGCACTGGGGCTTTTTAGGGGCTTCACTGCAAAGGGAGTTGAATACATGTGCCCATGCCAATTTCTTCTATAGGTGACAGTGATGTTAAATTACATTTACATTTACGGCATTTCCAGAGCGACTTCCATGTCCTAATTACAGTACAGTCTCCCTGGAGCAACTCAGGGTTAAGGGTCTTGCTCAGGGACCCAGTGGTGGTAGTGCTAGAGGTGGGATTCGAACCTGGGACCTCTTGAGCCATAGGCAAGTATCCTACCACTAGACCACCGCCACCCCAGCAGGTGGCGATGTTACAGGCACCTTAGCTGGTGGGTAAGGAGCTTCCACTGGATCTAAGACACGCACACACACACTCTGCACATAAAAAAAAACTAGTCAGCACACACAGAAAGCCAAATAATAAATACTATAAATCTCTTACAGTTTTATCAGAGGATTTTTAAAATTATAAATCATTTTACAGAGCAGGACAAATATGTAATACTACTTCCATTCATTCATCTATCAATCCATCAATCAATCAATCAATCAACTAACTAACTAACTAACTATCTAACTAGTCATCAATTATTTGAGCTCCATATCCCAACCAAGCTAGTAGAGGTGCTGGAGATTATCTCAGTCCTCACTGAGCAAAAAGCGGAGAAACACCCTGGGCATGTCGCAACAACTTTCTCCATGTCACCAAACGCCTTAGCTTCATACAGTCCACTATCAGTCTTCTGAAGGTTCTTTAGGGTCAGACTGTAGGTTACACTATTAAACTCCACTCTGTCTTTATATAATTATTATGTTTTTTTTAAATACTGTAGACCATAATTAGTTTTGTTAAACCTCCAGTATAATAATGCAAACGTCTGTACAGGATGCTGTGCTTCTAGCAGAACAGAACCAGCACAGACACATACAGTGAACAATTATAAAATCATTTAATTCTTTTCTGATTAATCTTTTTTGTGTTGCATGTATGATAAAAAAAAATTGAAGTAAATGTAGAATTCTGGCCTAGGAATTAATGTAGAGGCCTGAAAACTTATTAACAAAATACTTTTTATTTGTTTTAAATGCAGCTCCTTTTGCACAGAGCATAAAACAGAAAGTAAAGCAGTAACCTCTCTCTTTAGATGTCTTTCAGTCTTACTGCTAAAATTGTTGTCTCATATAGCTTTAGAAATCTCATCAATGTCTTTGCAGTCTACTTGCATGTACCTCATTGTAAAACCACACTAAAGCTAAGAGTAAATGGTTACAAGAAAAATTCAGCTTCTTTATGAGATGTTCAGTTCTTAGAAAAACAAAAATAAAATACATTAAAGCAGAACAGATTAAAAAATGACTGAGATTGGAGAATGGAATCCCATTATGTTGAATTCAAAAATAAAAAAAGCTACAAATTGCTAGACAGATAGAGAGACCATGAATGAAACCTTGATATGATAATGTTGTTATCAATGTCTGGTCACTCTCCAGGAATCAAAGCATTAAATGAAACAGATTCATAGTTAAAAGTTAAAAGTTAAAGAATGAACAAACTCTTAAACAAAGACGGTGATAAATACTTTACATCAAGAGGACATAAGCATCTTCCACATCAAAATAATCAACAGAAAGCATCAAGATTGCATTGCAAGCAATTATGCTAGAAAATGTTATAAAAACATAAAAATTAATTGAATTGATTGTATTTAGAATGGAATAGAAAAGGCTTTATTGTCATTGTACAGATGTACAACGAAATTGTGGGGGTGGTTCCCCTACCTCGATGCATTTAAAATATATATATATATATATATATATATATATAAATATAGATATAAAGGCAGACACATAACAAGTAAAACGAACACAAAAAAACACAAACATTTCACACTAAAGAGTTTTCAAGAGTTTCCAGGTGAGCAAAGTTTGCATATTTAAGGTGCTATGTGCATATATGTTGGTGGTGTTTGGAGCATGGGGGATATTGAGTTACTCAGTGTTTGAGGTTCGAATGGCCTTGGTGGATCTGTAGTGCCTTCCGGATGGCAACAGTTCAAACAGTTGATGGGCGGGATGTGAGGAATCTTCAATGATAGCCTTGGTTTTCTTGTGGCAGTGAGATGTGGATATTTCAAATATGGAGGGCAAGGGCAGCTGGTAATTTTTTGGGCCTTCCTGTTCTCAGCTGTGGAACCCATAAATCACACTCCCAAACAGTATGTGAGTACACTCTCCACAGAAGAGTGATAGAAGCCCAGCAGCACCTTCTTGTCCAGCTTGTTTTTCCTGCGGACACTGTTGAGCCTTCTTCACTAGGACTTTGGTCCAGGATAGGTCAGCCAAGATGTGGATACCCAGGAACTTAAGGGAAGTGACAGTTTCCACACTTATGAGCAGAGGGGTGTGGTGTTGCTTGTGCTTCCTGAAGTCCATAATCAGTTCTTTAGTTTTACGTTTACATTATTCGCTCTTATCCAGAGCGACTTACAGGGACAGTCCCCCTGGAGCAATTCAGGGTTAAGGGTCTTGCTCAGGGACCCAATGCTGGTAGTGCTAGAGGTGGGATTCGAACCGGGGACCTCTGGATCCATAGGCAAGTACCCTACCACTAGACCACCACCACCCTCACCCCCGTTTTCTCAGCCCTGTATGCTGTTTCATCTCCATCTCAGATGAGCCCCACCGTGGTGGTATCATCTGCATATTTGATGATGGCATTTGTTGGGTGGGTTCAAATGCAGTGGAAGTTGTACAGGGCGTACAGTAGAGAACTCAGCACACAGCCCTGGGGAGAGCCGGTGCATAGTGTGAGTGTGGAAGAAAGGTGATGACCAAGTCTGATGGATTGAAGATGGTGTGTGAGAAATTGTTTTGTCCATCTGCAGGTGGGGAGGGGGATCTGCAGTAGTGTTAGTTTATTGGTTAGAATGTCTGGAATAAGTGTCTTGAACGCTGAGCTGTAGTCCATGAAGAGCATCCTCACGTAGCTCTTCTCCAGGTGACTCAGCGCTTTGTGTAGCGTGACAGTAACGGCATCTTCAGTGGATTGGTTGCTCTGTTGGCAAACTGGTAGGAATCCAAGGTCGGAGGGAGGCAGTTTCTGATGTGCTGGGAAACCAGTCGCTCGAAGCACTTCATGATTACAGACGTCAGAGCTATGGGTCTGTAATCACTGAGACTTTCTATGGTAGGTCATTTTGGGATGGGAATGATGGTGGAGACCTTCAGGCATGTAGATACCATAGCGAGAGTCAAAGACAGGTTGAACAGCTTGGTGAGGATCCCTGTCAACTGGTCTGCACATGCCTTGACCACTGCCCCTGTGATGCCATCAGGTCCAGCGGCTTTCTTGGGGTTTACTGCCCTCAGGGATTTCTTCACCTCGTACTCTTGGAGAGAGAGAGGGTGGGTGTCACAATTGCTGGGATCAAAGGGGGACAGTGGGTGCTGGTTTGAATTGGTCTCAAAGCAGGCATAGTAGTTGTTCAACTCCTCTGCCAGTGTTCTGCTGCTGCTGGAGGGTGAGGGGCTCCAGCCTCTGTAGCTGGTAAGGGCCTGGATGCCCCTCGACATCTGCTGTGAATTGTTATCCAACAGATAGCCCTCCATCTTCCCCCTGTAGACCTCCTTTGCCTGGTGGATGCCTCTCCTCAGGTTAGCTCTGGCAGTGCTGTACATGCATGTATGTGAACTAAAATGACTTTACATTAAAACATCTTTTAAAACACATTTTCTGTAAAGTCAGATCTAGTGGTGAGTTAAACTGACTGTGGATGGAAACCACAGTAACACTCATATTAACGCAGTCTAAAGAAAGAGCAGCTCAACAGAGACCCTGCAAAGAGAAACAACACTAATCACAGAAAAAAAACTCTACAACTGAACTCTCAGGTCAGTAAACACAGTTTGCAGACATGGAGATGCAGAATTAGTTGCATGAATGTTAAAGGTGAAACACTGAAATATGCACATGCTAATGGGTTTGTTTTACCAGCCCTAATGTTCTGGCACAATTTCAAATGCAATTCACATGTAATCTGCAACTGAAGTACAAATGCATGAAGTCATGGAAAATGTCAAAAAATCAATAAATGACTAAATTAAATGACCTACACTGGAGAAGCGACATGCCCAGGGTGTTTCTCCACTTTTTGCACAATGAGGAATGAGATAATCTCCAGCACCTCTGCAGAATAGTATGTCCATAATTAATTCTATTAACTTTTATAATGAACCAGTGTGAGGAAGTTAGCGTGCTTTAAGGTTTCCTCCTTCAGTGTAAAAGAGGAAGTCAATCCTTCATTCTGTGATGGAGATTAAACTGATCTTTATTTTCTCCACTTTGATCTCATGCTCCATTTTATATGTAATAGTTTTACTCATTTACATTTTTATTCCTCCTTGTCTTGAAACTTACTTTCCCTCCATCCATCCATCCATTTTCTTCCGCTTATCCGAGGTCGGGTCGTGGGGGCAGCAGCTCCAGCAGGGATGCCCAGACTTCCCTCTCTCCAGCCACTTCTTCTAGCTCCTCCGGGCGGATCCCAAGGCGTTCCCAAGCCAGCCGAGAGACATAGTCTCTCCAGCGTGTCCTGGGTCTTCCCCGGGGTCTCTTTCCGGTGGGACGTGCCCGGAACACCTCACCAGGGAGGCGTCCAGGGGGCATCCTAATCAGATGCCCGAGCCACCTCATCTGACTCCTCTCGATGCGGAGGAGCAGCGGCTCTACTTTGAGCCCCTCCCGGATAGCTGAGCTTTTCACCCTATCTCTAAGGGAGAGTCCAGACACCCTGCAGAGGAAACTCATTTCGGCCGCCTGTATTCGCGATCTCGTTCTTTCAGTCACTACCCACAGCTCGTGACCATAGGTGAGGGTGGGAACGTAGATCGACTGGTAAATTGAGAGCTTTGCCTTTTGGCTCAGCTCCTTCTTCACCATGACGGACCGATGCAGAGCCCGCATCACTGCAGAAGCTGCCCCGATCCGCCTGTCGATCTCCCGCTCCATCTTACCCTCACTCGTGAACAAGATCCCAAGATACTTAAACTCCTCCACTTGGGGCAAGGTCTCACTCCCAATCCTGAGAGGGCATTCCACCCTTTTCCGACTGAGGACCATGGCCTCAGATTTAGAGGTGCTGATTCTCATCCCAGCCGCTTCACACTCGGCTGCGAACCGATCCAGAGAGTGCTGAAGGTCACGGCATGATGAGGCCAACAGGACAACGTCATCTGCAAAAAGCAGAGACCCAATCCTGAGCCCACCAAATCGGACCCCCTCAACGCCCTGGCTGCGCCTAGAAATCCTGTCCATAAAAGTTATGAACAGGATCGGTGACAAAGGGCAGCCCTGGCAGAGTCCAACCCTCACCGGGAACAGGTCCGACTTACTGCCGGCAATGCGGACCAAGCTCTGACACCGGTTGTACAGGGACCGGACAGCCCTTAACAGGGAATCCGATACCCCGTACTCCCGGAGTACCCCCCACAGGAGCCCCCGAGGGACACGGTCGAATGCCTTCTCCAAGTCCACAAAGCACATGTAAACTGGTTGGGCAAACTCCCATGCACCCTCCAGGACCCTGCTAGGACGAAAACCACATTGCTCCTCCTGGATCTGAGGTTCGACTATCCGACGGACCCTCCTTTCCAGGACCCCTGAATAGACTTTCCCCGGGAGGCTGAGAAGTGTGATCCCTCGATAATTGAAACACACCCTCCGGTCCCCTTTCTTAAAGAGGGGGACCACCACCCCGGTTTGCCAATCCAGAGGCACCGCCCCCGATGTCCATGCAATGTTGCAGAGGCGTGTCAGCCATGAGAGTCCTACAACATCCAGAGCCTTGAGGAACTCTGGGCAGATCTCTTCCACTCCCGGAGCCCTGCCACCAAGGAGCTTTTTGACCACCTTGGCAACCTCGACCCCAGAGATGGAAGAGTCCACCTCGATGTCCCCAGGCTCTGCTTCCTCCTCGGAAGGCATGTTGGTGGAATTAAGGAGGTCTTCGAAGTACTCCCCCCACCGACCCACAACGTCCCGAGTCGAGGTCAGCAGCGTACCATCCCCACTATACACTGTGTTGACTGTGCACTGCTTTCCCCTCCTGAGACGCCGGATGGTGGACCAGAATTTCCTCGACGCCGTCTGGAAGTCCTTCTCCATGGCCTCTCCAAACTCCTCCCATGCCCGAGTTTTTGCCTCAGCAACCACCAAAGCCGCATTCCGCTTGGCCTGTCGGTACCTATCAGCTGCCTCCGGAGCCCCACTGGCCAAAAAGGCCCGGTAGGACTCCTTCTTCAGCTTGATGGCATCCCTCACCGCTGGTGTCCACCAACGGGTTCTAAGGTTGCCACCGCGACAGGCACCGACCACCTCCCGGCCACAGCTCCGGTCAGCCGCCTTGACAATGGAGGCGCGGAACATAGTCCATTCAGACTCAATGTCCCCCACCTCCCCCGGGACATGGTTAAAGCTTTGACGGAGGTGGGAGTTGAAGCTTGTCCTGACAGGGGACTCTGCCAGACGTTCCCAGCAGACCCTCACGATGCGTTTGGGCCTACCAGGTCTGACCGGCATCCTCCCCCACCAACGAAGCCAACTCACCACCAGGTGATGGTCGGTTGACAGCTCCGCCCCTCTCTTTACCCGAGTGTCCAAGACATGGGGCCGCAAGTCTGATAACACGACCACAAAGTCGATCATTGAACTGCGGCCTAGGGTGTCCTGGTGCCAGGTGCACATGTGGACATCCTTATGCCTGAACATGGTGTTCGTTATGGACAATCCGTGACGAGCACAAAAGTCCAATAACAAAACACCGCTCTGGTTCAGATCGGGGGGGCCATTCCTCCCAATTACGCCCTTCCAGGTGTCACTGTCATTACCCACGTGAGCATTGAAGTCCCCCAGCAGAACGATGGAGTCACCAGGAGGGACGCTCTCTAGCGCCCCCTCCAGAGACCCCAGAAAGGGTGGGTAGTCCAGAATGCTGTTTGGCGCATAAGCGCAGACAACACTAAGGACCCGTCCCCCGACCCGAAGGCGGAGGGCCGCCACCCTCTCATCTACCGGGGTAAACCCCAATGTACTGGCGCCAAGCCGTGGGGCAATAAGTATGCCCACACCTGCTCGGCGCCTCTCACCGGTTGCAACTCCAGAGTGGAAAAGAGTCCAGCCCCTCTCAAGGAGACTGGTTCCAGACTCCAAGCTGTGCGTCGAGGTGAGTCCAACTATATCTAGCTGGAACTGCTCAACCTCGCGCACTAGCTCAGGCTCCTTCCCCACCAGAGAGGTGACGTTCCACGTCCCTAGAGCCAGCTTCTGCAGCCGAGCATCGGACCGCCAAGGCCCCCGTTTTCGGCCACCGCCCAGCTCACAACGCACCCAACCTCTTTGGCCCCTCCCACATGTGGTGAGCCCATGGGAAGGGGGACCCACGTTGCCTCTTCGGGCTGTGCCCGGCCGGGCCCCATGGGTGAAGGCCCGACCACCAGGCGCTCGCCAGCGGGCCCCACCTCCAGGCCTGGCTCCAGAGGGAGGCCCTGGTGACCCACATCCGGGCGAGGGAGAACGTCTTCCAAAGTTTTTATACATCATCAGAGGTCCTCTGAACCGCTCTTTGTCTCTTCCCTCACCTAGGACCTGTTTGCCTTGGGTGCCCTTACCAGGGGCATAAAGCCCCGGACAACATAGCTCCCAGGATCATTGGGACACGCAAACCCCTCCACCACGATAAGGTGGCGGTTCAAGGAGGGGAACTTACTTTCCATTAGTTTAAAATTAGATAATGTGATGAATGGTTTTCATTTTTTCTAAATATTGAAAAACAGCCACATAATACTTAATTAGGATAAATTATGATAAATACTGAGAATAATTCTCTCTCTCTCTCCCTCCTTCCATCTCAGTGTCTAGTGATGAGTTTGCACTGGTGCACCGGTGCTTCTGTTCAGCTGGATGTAAAGGACTTTACGGAACGTTTTTTACTTTTCCTGAATGTTTAAAAAAAGAGTTAATATTTTACTATATGTTAAAGAACAAGAGCTTAAAAGACCCTCCTCCAGTTATCAAGACTGAAAAAAAAAAAAACAAGATCAAGATTTTTATAAAGTAACCTACAGTCTGACCCTGAAGAACCTGCAGAAGACTGATAGTGGATGGTATGCTAAAGCGTCTGGTGAAAAGGACACAGATGGTGCTCCTACACTATTTCATATTTTTTAAATAAATTAGATTTAACAGTCCTCTGCAGCCAATTATTTCACTAAATAAAGTACTTATTATGGAGTTCAAATATAATGTTAACCGTCTCATTCTCCAGGAGAACTTTGGAAATAATTACCAAGTGATGGTCTCTCAAATTACATCAAAAATACTTTGATGTTGTAATGGTGGCGGGGTACCTGAAGGACGCCAGTGGGGAGCCAGGAGTTTGGAACATAGTTTTATTCATTACGGGTACACAAACAAGAAGCAAGGACTGCAGTTCTAGCCAGAAACCCAAGAACAGAGGAACTGCAGTCTAAACCAAGTTGCCACGTTACTCAAACCGAAACCACCCTTACACATAGGCTTAGCCTACCTAATGAGCCGCACTCTGTTCTGACTAATCAGTGCTTAAATAGTCAGCCCCAATGATGCACACCTGTGCCTGCATGGGCTCAGTCAGAACAGAGCGCCCTCTAGCGTACCCAGAACACCTCATGTGACAAACCCCTCATATGTGATAGAGAGCGCCCTCTAGCGTGCCCAAAACACCTCATACGTGACAGAGAGCGCCCTCTAGCGTGCCCAAAACAACCCACATGTGACAGATGTTGGCAGTACTTGTGTTTTTGTGTTTCAGTAAATACACTGTATGACACTAGAGTAGGTTTGGTTCCCACTCCATTGCAAGGATATTTCATCAGATGGTCCTGATTTAATTTAATGAAAGACTGATACAGATCATCTTCTCCTTCTTCTTTTTCTTTTGGCTGCTCCCGTTTAGAGGTCACACACTGTCAACATTTTTTCCTGTCCTCTGCATCTTCCTGCTTCAAACCAATCACCTGCATGTCGTCTCTCACCAACCTCCTCTCATAAACCTACTCTTTGGTGTTCCTCTTCTCCTCTTTCCTGGCAGCTCCATCTTCAGCATCCTCCTTCCAATATATTCTTCATCTCTTCTCTGGACTTGTCCAAATCAATGCAGCCTTGCTTTTCTAACCTTGTCTCCCAGACTTCTAACCTGAACTGTCCCTCTAATATACTCATTTCTAATCCTGTCCATCCTCATCACACCCAATGAAAATCTCAGCATCTTCAACTCTGACACCTCCAGCTCCGCCTCCTGCCTTTTCGTCAGTGCCAATGTCTCCAACCCATACAACAGCTGGTAGCTGGTCTCACTACTGTCCTGTAAACCTTCCCTTTTACTCTAGCTGGTACTCGTCTGTCACAAATCACTCCAGCCACTCTTCTCCACCCATTCCAACCTGCCTGCACTCTCTTCTTCACCTCTCTTCCACACTCGCTTCACCTTTGTTGCCTCTATTGCCTGCATCCTAACCACTCCACTTTCCTCCCTTTCATTCACACTCATGCCAACTCTCACTGCAGATTATGATATCATCAGAAAGCATCATCGTCCACAGAGACTCCTGTCTAACCACATTCGTCAACCTGTCTATTACTATTGCAAACAAGAATGGGCTCAGTGCTGATCCTTGATGTAATCCAACCTCTACCTTAAATGCATCTGTCACTCCCACTGCAGATCTCACCACTGTTACACTGCCCTCATGCATATGAAAACGTAAATATGTATGTATGTATGTATGTATATATATATATATATATATATATAGATAGATAGATAGATAGATTATTTATTATTTATAGCTCTTGTACTGTCGTGGAAAATTGAGGTGTGAGCCTAAGTCTGAAACTTTTTCTAAGTCAGAAACCAAACAAAGTCAAAAATCGAGCGAAGTCAGAGAGATGCAGCACAACCAATTTACTGAAGAGTTTCAGCGGCATGGTCCCGTGGGAGCAGCTCCAAATGCTCATCCCAACTCTGGACTTTAAATACATTTCAAACCCCTTTACAATTTGCATAAATCCATCCCATTATTAGTTTTCCACCAAAAATATTAAATGCTGTCATGATTGAAACCTCAGTTCCCCCAACTTTGCCCCTTTCCCACCATTAGGCTTAGGCCTTCTCACTGTTTACATTTCTGCCTTGTCTACCACCTATATTTCAAGGCATCCCACCCATCCAGGCCCCCACTTAAGAGTGCATCTGCCTAAGTAGAGCTGTAACTCTTTCCTGCTGGATGTTTTCTGGGGGCTCATGAGATGATGCAAGCAAGTAAGAATGGAACTAAGTGCAGGTTCAGCCACTTACTATCTCCTGGGGTCAGATTTAGGCTAACAAACTGTGACCTCAGTAATGTGAGGCACTGTGAGACAGGGACAAAAGTAAAGGGATTTCCACTAAAGTACTTGCTCCTGTACTTGTTCCTCATTCTTTATATTTTTATGTATTTTTCTTTTCTTTTTTCTGTACATATACCTTTCTATATTCTCTCTGTCACCTTTATAAGGTGCACTGTAACGCCCAAATTTCCCATTTGTGGGATAATAAAAGATTACTCTACTCTACTCTACTCTATATCCTGAACTACTCTCACATACTTCTCTGCCATTTCTGACTTCCTCATACAAAACCACAACTCTTCTCTAGGCACTCTGTCATATGCTTTCTCCAAGTTCACAAATGCACAGTGTAACTCCTTCTGACCTTCTCTGTATATCTCCATCAACACCCTCAGAGAAAACATTGCATCTGTGTTGCTCTTTCTCAGCATGAAACCATACTGCTGTTCACTGATCTTCACCTCTTTTCTTAACCTTGCTTCCACTACTGTTTCCCATAACATAATGCTGTGGTTGATCAACTTTATCCCTCCATAGTTACTATAGCTGTGAACATCACCCTTATTTTTGAAAATCAGTACCAGTACACTTTGTCTCCACTCCTCAGGCATCCTCCCACGTTCTAAGATTGTGTTAAACAGTCTGGTCAGACACTCAACTGCCATCTCCCCTAAATATCTCCATGCTTTCACTGGTATGTTATCCAGACCAAAAGCCTTTCCATTCTTCATCCTATTCATCGCTGCCCTCACTTCCATCTTGCTTTTTCGCTGCACTTCCTGGTTCTCTATCCTCATATCATCCAACCTTCTCTCTCTCTCATTTTCTTCAATCATCAGCCCCTCAAAGTACTCCTTCCATCTGCTCAACACGCTCTGTTCACCTGTGAGTATGCTTTCATTTCTCTCCTTTATCACTCTGACCTGCTGTACATCTTTCCCAGCTCTATCTCTCTGTCTAGCCAATTGGTAAAGGTCCTTCTCTCCCTCTTTACTGTCATACAGTTCACCAAACACTTTATCTTTGGCCTTTGCCACTGCTTTCTTTGCCCTGTGATTCATCTCCTTGTACACCTGTCTACTTTCTTCATCTCTCTGACTACCCCACTTCTTTTTTGCCTCCTTCTTCTTCTGTATACACTCCTGGACTTCTCGGTTCCACCACCAGGTTTCCTTATCCTTCCTTCCAGATCTCACACAAAGTAGCTAGCTGTTTCTAGCTGTCTGCCTTACCACTTCTGCAGCAGTTTCCCAGCAATCCGTGTTAGCTCCTGCCTGAATTTCAGCTTGCAACTTCCACCACTTGATCCTTGACTCTGCCCTCACATTCCCCCTCTTCTTGGCCTCCAAGGTCATCCTGCAAAGGATATAATCTAGCTGTGAGCATCTTCTTATACTGTACTGTGCAAAAGTTTTATGTAGGTGTGAAAAAATGCTGTAAACAAAGAATCCTTTCAGAAATATAAATAACGATTATTTATTTTTATCAATTTACAAAATGCAAAGTGAGCAAACAAAAGAAAAATCTAAATCAAATCAATATTTGGTGTTACTACCAGCATCAGCGTCAGTTCTTCTAGGTACACTTGGACAAAGTCAGGGATTTTGTAGGATTATAGTCGGTGTATGATCAACCAATTTTACCAAACAGGTGCTGATGATCATCAATGTCACACAGAGGTTGAAACACAGTCATGTTTGGAACAACCTACCAACTGAGTTCCTTCAAAAACTGTGTGCAAGTGTACCTAGAAGAATTGATGCTGTTCTGAAGGCAAATATTGATTTGATTTAGGTTTCTTTTTTGTTCATTCACTGCATTTATCACTGCATTGTTAATTGATGAAAATAAATGATTAAGACTTCCATTTTTGAAAGCATTCTTTGTTTATAGCATTTTTTCACACCTGCCTAAAACGTTTGCACGGTACTGTTTGTCACCCTGTTCTCCTCCCTCTGCTTAAAATAAGTATTAACTGCAACCATCTCCATCCTTTTCACAAAATCTACAACCATCTGACCTTCAGCATTCCTCTCCTTGACACCATATCTACCCATCACCTCCACATCACCTCTTTTCCCTTCCCCAACATGTCCATTAAAATCTGCACCAATCACCACTCTCTTTCCCAAGTGCTAAATAAGCCTTTCACAGATCTTGAGTTCTCTCTCTCTCTCTCTCTCTCTCTCTCTCTCTCTCTCTCTCTCTCTCTCTCTCTCATATGTGTGGGTGTTGCTTCCGGGAAGCCCTGAAGATGAGCAGAGAGGAGTGTGAAACCTTGTCAGGGTGGAAGCAAGTCAAGATAAAGAAAGCAAAAGGACTCTTTTAGTCACCTGTTGTTATCTGTGGTACCATAATGTGCCCACTTAGTTAGAGAATAAACCACTAGTTGTCATGGAAATCCCCCATCTTTGGGCCAGTCCAGGCAACACACTGCAGGGTGAAGGGTTGTTTCAAATGTCACTTTAGAATCCACACTTGCGTGTTAAGCTGCCGCAGTGTCAGTCTTTGATGTTAACACTGTGTTTGGAGGGAGTGATGTCTTTGTGTCAGCACAATCTACGCACTTTCTACAGCCACCACTGTCCGGTGTGTGTGATGTTGTGTTTCTATGAACTGTGCTGTGTTGTAGCATCAATTTCCAACAAACATTTAGTTCTGTTTTCAGTTTTTCTGTGTAATGAAAAGGTAAATGTATTGGGTCTCCGTGTACCTGTTTGTCCTGCATCTGTCCCGGGTTGGTGCTCTCCTGGTGTGTGCATGTTTGAGAAGAATGCAGCGTTATTCTGAAAATGTGTGTTTAAAAAAGATGAAAATATGTGTTCTGTTATTACAGTTGCTCTGGTATGTTTCCATGCATTTGCTGTGTGGAAGAGGTTTGGCCTTAGTAGGGATCTCTCACCTTAAAGGTACAGGAGCATTGATGCGAAAAGAGAAAGAATGTATTACTGATTTACTGTAAATGTACAGCATAGTGCCTTGCATTTGTGTACAGTTTATATAAAGAGGGACTCTAGTCTGCATTTAAAGACTTTCTTTGTGATAAAAAAAAATAGTGAAGAAATAAATCTTTAGAATCACAATGTCCTGAACATTAACATAACAATATGTATATATATATATATATGTATGTATATATATATATATATAAAATGTATGTATATAAAAAATGTATTTTCTTTCTTTGGATCACTTTTGATAGGTTGGTTGGACAGTTGTTCTTTTTAATTTAGGGATTTATAAGATAAAGACAGCCACTGCTTGAAAGCGATTGAAATATTGGTGGCACACTGCCAAGGGAGATGAGGGGGAAAATGAATGGAGCATTGCCAACATGTGAAAGGGTTGAATGTGTTTTGATGAGTTTGTATGAACTTTTCTGAATATTACACATACTGTCTGCTTGGGGTTTCCACTCTGTATCTCACAAAAAGCTTCTCACTCACTACAATTTCTTGGTTCATAGTACATAGTACATGGTTCATGTCAAGACAGTGTGTATGAACATTAGATTTTTGAAATGAGTGAAAGTGTGAAGACTGTGTGAAGACTACATTGTTGGATTATAAAAAGAAAAAAAAAAACATGAATACCAGTAAGCAGGCTATGGAGGAAAACTTGGTATTTTTAATTTAGAAACCTAACCTATTAATTTAGAAACCTATCCAGGGTGTGTCCCCGTCCTTCGCCCTGTGTGAGCTGGGATGGACTCCAGCACTCCCCCGCGACCCTAATTTGGACTAGCGGCCCAGAAAATGACTGACTGAATTTAGAAATGAGGGAACATCCAACAGAAGCTTTTTCAAAAATTGGGCATGACCAGCAAAATTGTTAAAATTTTTTTGAAACCGGGAAACCACTGATAAACAGATTATAAAATAGTTAAAAAAAAAAAAAGTGGTAAAGAAGAAACCCCAGTCAGTGAGATCAGGAAGGTTTCACAATCCGCTGCTGAAAGGAAACTATACTAGTAGAAATATAGAGGCCAGACCACCAGATGCTTATTGGCATGAACTGGAAATCCAATGAAATAAATGAATGAATAGATATTGTTTTGTACTTTCATGGCTGCTCCTGGAACAGGATTGTTAATCTTTATTGATGATGTAACTGTCAATGGAAAGTTTTGGACTGGCCAAGTCAGTCACCAGATCTTAACCCAATTGAACACACATTTATTCTCCTCAAAGGTGAGGTATGGCTTAGATGATGAATGACAAATTATTCAGGAAGAGATGGGCTACATTTCATATTTGCAAACCTACAAAGAACACAGTAGTTTGAGTATCAATCTCTTCATGTTTTCTTCTAAATAATCAAATAACTCTGCTAGTCAATGGAGTTTGAGGCTAAAATTGTTGGGTTGACTCATACAAAAAAAAAAAGTGAATGAAACCAAGGCTAGGGGTAATTGACCCAGGCCAACCAACCTCTGCAAAGTTGCTACCAGAGGGCAACTGTTAATGTATTTTTTCTGCTATTAAATCCATGTTTCCAGTCATTGTATATGAGCACATTTGAACAAACTTTCACAAGTCAGTGTTCTGACAGAAGTCTATTGTGAGTCTTGCATTGACTCACATTTCTAAAGAAATCACGTTGCACACTCTCTTTATCTGTCTGTCATCCCTTATGGGCTTTTGTATTCTTTAGTCCGTATGTGGTTGAACTGTGATTTAAAATGGACCCCTTTGCCCTTAAACCAGAAACCATGAGACAGGAAGATGCTGTGGTGTAGAATGTGTTGGTCATTCTCTCTACAGCTTTACAGAAGAGTTTTCTTTCTAAGACAAACTATATTTCTGCGTGCCTTTATGTTAACAAATGTTATGTAGGATTTCTTGAAATAAACATTGCATCACTTTGAACTAAAAATATAGATTTTCTTTGTAAACTTTTTCGGTTCTGCTTCTTGATCTTGTGACAGCTAAGAAAGATCTTGATTAGTGGTCATGGTGATTCTGCAGGCCATGTGACAACTTCAGCTAAACGTACAGAAGCAAGGCACACTAGTTTCAGCACCCGGACTAGAATGCTTGATAATAATCTGAGCTATGAAATCTCTAATTAGTTGAATTTTTGGAAAAGCAAATAATCAAAGTTTAGTTAATTTCTGTAATAAATACAAATTAATACAAAGTAATGTTTTCAACTGTAAATGCTCAACTTGTCAACTTTACATTTTTGTGTTTTTAAAAAGACTTTATTTGCATGCAAGTAAAATAGCTAAAGCATATATTTACAATATGTTTCAGCAATGTACATATTTTACATTGGTAATGCTGCACTGAAGGCCAGCTTCATGGTGCCTGTGTGAAAATGTGAGAAAGAATGAGATTTGAATTGAACTATGAGATGAAAAAAATATGTGAAAAACCTGTATTTAACAAATGCTTGTTTCTAAAAGAAATGTTAAAATAAGTGTGTATAAACACTATGAAATTCTGGCCTTCAGCAAAGTGTTACCATTACATCTAATGAATTTGATTAATTCATAATCGTATATAACTAACAATACAACACTGGGAATCTAGCCAAAGGAAGTGAGCCCCACTTTATGCCATAACACCAGCCCTTGCCAAATTTTTCTTCATTTTGAATCTGAATACAATTTGAAGAGTGTCGGGGCAGTTGGGCTCCTATGGGCTATGACATGATTTCTGTAAAATCATTGGTGATCTTCACAGCCAGCTGTGCCAGTCGAGAGTAGCTGCTGCTCATAATGGTGATCGTGTGGTTCAGCTTTTATGAGAGGCTTTGCTGACTCTTGAAACTTTGGCATAAATGGTTTCTGGGAGCTTAGGGTTTGCCTATTAAATAACAAAGACACAAGAATTAATACAGCTAATCAACATCTAAAGGCCATCGTTGGACAGTGTTTGCAGATCCATAATAAAGCTGAACATTACTGGAAATCAAGTTCCTGTAAGATGTTCCTGCACATGTGCGAGTTTTCTCAAGAAACAAAAGTCTCACAAATCTTCCAACAGACCATAACCTCTACACACCTAAAGCTTTCTGTTAAAGTTGATTGAGTGTAGTTGTTCTTACCATATCCGAAGGGGAATCATAGGTGTTAATGGACTCCAGCTCAAGCCGAGTCTCTGGAAGCTAATATTGTCAGGAAAAATGGCATAATTATTAAAATGACAAAGGACCTTGTGTATATTTAATAAAATAGAATTGAAATGTTTGAAATGATCATTCTCTCACCTAAAACTTTAGATGACCAAAACCTGCACATACATACTATGTACTAATAAACCCTCCTCACACTTTAGTTTTAACACAGTAGTCAGTATTCATCACAGTAGGGAAAGCCTTGCAGCAAAGATAATAACTAATAACAAATAATGCAACAGTAGACTGTGTGGAGAATTAACATCCTCATCAAAGTATTTGTCTAATTTAGAAATGCAGCTAAAGGACTGTAAATTGTTCACAGATAAGCTAACATTAACCTTTTCTCCTGCATAAATTATGGAAAAAGCAAGAAAAAAATCAAATCAGTGTTTTTTGTGATAACTATTTTCCAGTTAATCTGCTGTGCAGAGTTGATGAAAATATCAGTGATTATTGTGTCCAGTTGTAGACCTGCTGTTGCCACATGGCCACAAGTTTGTTTCCATATATATATATATATATATATATATATATATATATATATAAAAAGTGTGTGTGTGTGTATATATATATATATATATATATATATATAAAATTAGATAAGTGTTTTTATAGCAAATAGCATATTGTTCCCAATAAAGTAGAGGGGAAAATGGAAACACTCAATGTGCAGGAGAATTGATGAAACCACCAAAAGATCACATTTATTACTACTTCCCCTTTTAATATGACTTGGTTCACTTTATAGGATGGAGCCTTGTTCTGGACCTTTTTCAAAGGTATTATGATCTGGTTTGGCAATTCCGTAGATCCTTTACCTAACAAGCTGCTACATGTTATGAATGAGTGGCTGAGTAAAGTTGTTTTCTTCAGGCAGGTCAAATTCATTAAACAGCACTGGAAAAGGTTCCAGCTTTATCTTCTTGGCCAATGGAGATTTGTCGTTCATCACTGAATATCACTTTCATTAAGTTCATGCTACGATTGCTTCCCTTTAACCCACTATAATATTGGTTTTCTGTCTAGGTTAGTACTGTTTACATTTCTGAATGTGAATCTCATTTTTCTTACAATTCTGTCACAAAAATTTAAACCTTTACGAGTGATTCCATCCTTTTCGCTTAGTACCTGATCTAAATAATTACATTTCATTGTATATAGCAAAATAATAGTACTATTAAACTAAAAGTGCTGTTCCACTATTAAACAAAAAGTTATTTGTCATATCTATGATTTGTTTATTTGCCACAAAAAGCTGGGAGAATATCCTCCAAATATTTGTATGAGGGCTATTTATAAAGTCAACGGAGCAGGGAATCAACTAATTTTTCCTATATATGTCACTATCAGTTGTATATGTAATTAAGTAATGTACAAAAGAGATATTAAGAGGAAACCAACATTTCCCCAAAGCAAAATAACAAAAAGTTTTAACTTTTTTACTCATTTTATTTTCTTTATTAAAAGATGCTAATCTTGGATATGTCCTCTGTTTGATCAGTGTTATTGATGATGGAAATAAAAAATGCATTCTGTAAACCACCTTGAACAATGATAAATAAATAGCTAAACAAATTTTGGATCATGGGAAGGGAATATTTTCCTTGCTGTGAAGTTTTTATTTACATTTAAAACTGTAGACCCTAGCGGTGAGTGCAGTCCAGACCTGAGATTGAGAGGGCATCAGAAAGAAGGCTATGGCTTGTCCTGGAACCCCAGCCTGAGTGGAAACCTGCTTAGCGCTTCCGATGACCATGTGAGTTCAGAGTCCCTAAAACATTAAGGGCCATTTGGGTCAGACATCTGAATAACACTTTTAAATCTACCCTTTCTGCAGACAATCTGTCTATGGGACATCAGTGGATCTCCTAAGGAGGGAAAAATTGTAGACGCCAAGACTATCTTTACAGGCCACACTGCTGTGGTTGAGGACGTGTCTTGGCATCTTCTCCATGAATCACTTTTTGGATCAGTAGCTGATGACCAGAAACTCATGATGTGAGTAATCCTGCACAGTTAAACAAATGTTGACCAACCTTCTAATTCTGGCCATTAGGTGCTTTAAGTATTTTTTTTATTTATTTTTTTTAATAAAGAACCAGCCAAATTATTGTCGTGTTTGCTGTTGGGATGCACAAAGTGAACTTATCCAATTATAGATGCTCATGCAAGCTTTCAAAACAAAAGACTGTACAGTGTGAATCATAATTTATAAACCTTTTTTTCCTCATTTCTAACGGAAATGAGATCAGTGGGGTTATCTAGAGATGCCTATAACATTATTTTCAATGCTAGTCAGATGTTTTAAAGAAAGGATGACACCTTTCAATTAATATTTTTCACTTGGTAAAGTACATCCATCAGCTCTAATGAGTTTTTCTTCAATAGATGGGACACAAGATCCAACAATACAGCTAAGGCTAGTCACTCAGTGGATGCCCATACTGCAGAGGTGAACTGCCTGTCATTCAACCCCTACAGTGAATTCATCTTAGCTACTGGCTCCGCAGATAAGGTCTGTACAGCATACATGCATGTGCACACAGACTGCTTGGCTGTAAAATTCCTTTAAAATGTTACTCACAACGATGTGCTGTTTATTGTGGTTGTTGTCCAAGATGTTTCTTAATGAAATGCTGTATATCCATTTGTAAATATTTTGGATTAAAAATGGTTTGAAATAATGACAACTGAAAGAATCCTAAACAGAACATTTAACTATTTGTCGCATGTGCAAAGTTTACTTAAAGCAGTGTGTAACATGGCTCAAACAGAAAGTTGATGAAAATAGTGTTTTTGAACAAACTTTTGTGATCATTATTTTGTTTACTCTTACAGACAGTGGCCCTTTGGGATCTTCGTAACCTGAAGCTAAAGCTTCATTCTTTTGAATCACACAAAGATGAAATCTTCCAGGTACTACTCAGAGTATGTGACCATCACTTCAGTGTCAGGTTTTTTTTAAGAGCTCTCACTAACAAATATTGTGTTTCTGTTATATTACTATGCTTTATTAATCTATATATTATTTTATTGATGTAACAGTAAATGATTCTTGCTTAAAAGATTGGGGCAGCGGTGGCCTATTGGAGAGGGAGTTGGCCCCAGGATCAAGAAAATTGTGGGTTCAAATCCCAAGCCAGTAGGTTGCCCTGAGGTACCCTTGAACAAAGTACTGTCCCCATCACTGCTCCCCGGGCACTTTCAATAACTGCCCCCTGCTGTAAATGTTTGTGTATGGGTAAAATGCAGAGGTGTAATTTCTTTGTGGTTCACTGTGTGTTGTGCTGTGTACTCACAATGACTTTCACTTTTCACATTTTACAAAAAAAAATTCAAAATCAAAAATATCCTGCATGTGATTAAGTCAAACTTTGTAGCTAAATAAAATTTTTAAGGATTAAGCATATTTAACTTTGACCAGAGTCCTGTAAATGCTACAATAACTTTCAATATTCAACATTGCATATATACTGACAATGAAATTTTTGTGGCAGGTTCAATGGTCACCTCATAACGAGACAATTCTGGCTTCCAGTGGTACAGATAGAAGACTTAATGTCTGGGACTTGAGGTGAGTCAGTATGTATGAATAAATGACTAAATGTATGTATAGATGCAGTTTCAGTCTTGTTTTCCAAAACCTGTATGTTTAACTTTAGTGTGATTCAGTTGTAAAGTGCATGAAAACATCAATACCCTAACTGAACTCCTCAGTACAACTTCACAGCTATAGCAGTTTATTATCAGTAATGCAGAGGTTTGTATTTGTGCATGCTTGCAGTAAAATCGGAGAGGAACAGTCTGCTGAGGATGCTGAGGATGGACCTCCGGAATTACTGGTAAGTGCTCAAAACTAAGCATCGTTTTAAAAATTCAGTCTCAATATAATGTGTGCAGTTCCTTGTTGGTAGAAACTTTTTAAGTGATTTACCCTTAATTTTGACAGTTTATCCATGGAGGACACACTGCAAAAATCTCAGATTTCTCATGGAATCCCAGTGAACCCTGGGTGATCTGCTCTGTGTCGGAGGACAACATTATGCAAGTTTGGCAAATGGTCAGTATAGATTTTATTCTGACAAAAACTAAATTGCCACTGGTCATTTTTCTCTATGATCTGTTTTACAAAAACTCAGACTTGTGTCCTTCACGCAGGCCGAGAACATCTACAATGATGAGGAACCAGACACCCCTGCCTCAGAGCTTGAGAGCCAAGCTTCATAACCTCCTCTTCAACAGCAGGGTTCATATCATGAATACCTAGTACCAGCTAAGATTCAGCCTCCAGATGGATTAAACCAGAGAAAGTAATGGCTGCATTTCAGGACTTCTTCCAGAAACCAAAATCCAATGGTACTGGTTACTGGATTCCACCACTTAAGTTTCATTTAATATCCTTTCTTTCTCTCCACATTCTTCAGATCTGTATAAAACTTTCCATTAGAAACTGTACATGCCATTAT
>CM029387.1:4523886-4557466 GCA_017165825.1 Hepsetus odoe
CAAATGGAAGTACACCCAGTAGTAATATATTACAAAAATAATTATTCCAAATTATTCATACTACACAGAGTCCTACTAGTTTTAAAATGTATATTATATTTTAAATGTATGTATATTTTAACTTCTCATTTAAGATTTTACATTAACAGCTCGATCAGATTTGATAACAACCTGAATGATTGTAAAATAACTAAAAGAGTTGAAAATGAAGTTGAGCCTCTTTAATGTGTTGAGCAGAAAAAGTGAAGTTTAGAGGAGACTTACCTGAAACTGAGACCAAACTGAAGAGAAGAAAAATCGTCTCTACTTTCTTTGCCATTTTACAGTCTGAGGAAGTTACGTTTACTCAACTGAGGAAGAACTTTAAAAAAGATCCTGATTATACCGGAAGTGTGTTAAGCTCTGTGAGAAAACGAAAAAAAAAAAAAACCCAAAAAAACAACTGAATTAATCTGAAAGATTTTTCAGTGCTGAAGGTCATAAATGACCATCACTCACGTTGAAACATTAACGCCCAGATATCCACCCAAAAGTGACCATGCTTTTCAGCACCTACATAGAAAAGGGAAACAAAGCATAAAAACATAAACTAGCACAATCATACAGGGGAAATGGTTTTAAGATACTTCAAAATTTATTACATTTAAATGAAAGGATTACAACAAGAATGGAAGAAAGAAGACTTTTGTCACTCAGATTATTAACCACTCCTCATTCAACACTCCTCAGGTGAGCCACCCTCATTTTCTACACCAGTCATTCACCTGTGAATATGTATTATGTCCATGGCTAGCCTGTTTGCAAATTCCAAAATTTTTTGTTAAGGGATAGTTGAAAGGACAGTATTTAAATTTAATAATGAGTATGTTGTTAAAGTAAAAGTGGGTATAAGCTGGCACACAGACACAAGACATATAGTTTTAAGGTGGTTGGCTCTCCACCACCTGCGTGGTGGATGGTTTGGGTGTTTCCTGAAGGCAAGTCCATCGATCTCTGTGAGGGTCTCCTGAGTTCCATGCCAGCTGCTACACCAAGAGCTGCTGCTCCGAAGATTAAAGCTTCCCCCTCTCAAACAGAGCTCCCACTATTAGATCATCAACCTCCAATTGCAGTCACTCTTTTACTGTAACTCATATTTACTGTGAACTGCCATTATACAGGGTTCTGCTCCACCTTTCTTTTCTTTTATTTCCGGTGTCGACCAGAGGAGGATGGGTTCCCCTTTTGGGTCTTGGTTTCTCCCAAGGTTTCTTCCTCATGCTTGGGGGAGTTTTTCTTTGCCTCTGTCGCCCTCGGCTTACCCAACTGTGGCTCGAACCCGGATTCTGTAAAGCTGCTTTGTGACAACAACAGTTGTAAAAAGGGCTTTATAAATAAAGTTGACTTGACTTGACTTGACATGAAACCAAAAATATACTTAAGTGAAGTATTTAAACACATGCACTGGGGGATAGTAAAGAGATATGGGAAACTACTGCAGAAGTGCTAAGGAAGCTAGAAAGGATGGAGAGATGAAGGAAGTGGACAGGAGTACAAGGAGACAAAGCAAAGGGTGAAGAAAGCAGTGGCAAAGGCTAAAGATAAGATAAGATAAGATAAGATGAGTATATTAGAGGGACAGCTCAGGTTAGACGTTTTGAGACAAAGTTAGCGAAGCAGGGTTGAGTTGGTTTGGACATGTCCAGAGGAGAGACGAGGATTATATTGGAAGGAGGATGTTGAAGATGGAGCTGCCAGGAAAGAGGGAAGAGGAAGATCAAAGAGGAGGTTTATGGACTGCTGAATCAGATTTATCTAACATATTTCTTTTACTCAATATCAGTTGAACCATTAAATAAAGCAGAATTTATTCTCGATACTGGAAGAAATGGAAATTGACGATTCGCTGTGGCGACTCCTAAACGGGAGCAGCCGAAAGAAGAATAGAAGAAATAAACAGTTTAATAAATACATGAAGAGGACAAGACTGATTTGTCTGAACAGAAGCAGGCTGGTTAAATACACTGATGACAAACAGACTTCTAAAAGGGTTTGAGAGAGTTTTTTGTGAAAATGTATAACAAACGTGTCCCTGTCTAGATGTTGTTTTGTCGAATATGTCAAAACTCCAGACAGAAAGTAGCTTTTAGTTTATGTTCTAAAAGATAGACTTCAAGTTAACTTGTGACTCTGAGCCCATATTTAACAAAAAAAACCACATCCTTCCTGCACAGCACGGGCTCAGCTCATATCTCTGTTCTTAGGTTCTCCTATCTGAGACTTTAGGTTTAACTTCTTACCATGTGGGTCTGCTGTATGTTCCATACTATTTTGTTCAGCATGTGGAAATGCTTGATGTTTCAGGGGGAATTTTTAGTATTACACCCCACAAAAAGTCAGATAAATTATTCTGCCAACGCCACCATCATCTTACAAAAGAATAAACCTTTCAACAGGGGCAGGACATTTGTGTTCAGAAAATAAAATTTCTCTTCTGGATTTTGTTACTTTTCTGGGATGGATTTAAATATTGTGGACCTAAACTACCCGTCTCCGCTGGCAAGTGTGAATAAAACCACTAGCTGAAGAAATGCGCTACTTTCGGTTGTACAGCTATGAAATCAAGAGGCTGAAGTGTGACGCTGAGCCATGAGATCAGCAAACCACTCTTACAGATCATGGTGTTAAGATACTTAACACAACATGTTTAGAATGTAGCTCTCAGAGGCCGAAATGTTTCTGCTTCAAGGGGAAACTATATTCTGAGCTGGATCAAGTGACGGAGCTATCCCAGTGTGTGACAAATGAGAAAGAAAAAGTTTCTTTAAAAAGAGGAAACTAATATGGTTGACTGTCGGTGCACTGGAAATACTGTCCTCTCTCTCTCACTTGCTCTCTCTCTGTTTTTTCACCCTTTCTTCCTTTCTTTTTTTATTTTTTGTACTTTCCCCTCCTCCGTACAAGATAGTCCAGCGTATGAGTGTAATGTTCTCTACATCAGATCAACCACCATCAGACTCTTCTTCTAACCTGTACCCCAACCAGCTACACCATCATGGATCACCTGCATGTGCTGCTGCCCACTAACCCTGGCTCACTAAAGCCACTCTGACTCTACAAACCAAACTGCTACGACATACTTCAAACCTTTTCACAAACTCCTAAGTACCCACAAACTAAACCGGCCATCATGTGCTTTTACATACAGTGGGTTCACACAAAACAAGTTATTGCTGTACACAAAATCTACATTAAACACAAAAAATATAATTCAGTTCAGCACATACTGTTCAGAATTCCATTCTTTTGAACAAAAAAACCAACATATTCTAAAAAACTACATTTTTATCAGGAGACAATAATCTGTTGAAGGACAAAATCATGGCAAAAGAAGCCTTAACAGAGTTCTTCAGTCCCTAATCAGCTATTTATTTTCACACCAGATGTTTTTAAGATGATTTAATCAGCAAACACACACAAATAAAACACCAGCAGAGGGAGACACTTCATCTGAAACACATAACTAAAACCAAGTTTTACAAATATCAACTAATTGTTAATCAACAAACCAAGACACTTTAATAGTGTAATATAAACATGTCATATCTGTTGTTCTCACATAGTGATTTCTGAAGAAGAGCTCTGTATCATCCTCTGGTGCTCAAACAGGACCTTGCAGGTGGGCTGTTTCCCTGATCATTTTACTTGGGATTTCTTTTATAGTGTAATATTAATAAAGTCTCTGCTTATAATTTCACTCCACTTTTGTTTCGCCTGTGTGTGGAAATGAAAAATGTTCTTAATTAATTTCACTTGTTAGCTGCTGACTGTATATCAGGCAAAAATACATTTAGAAATACATTTTCAACAATACATAGAACCATTAGAAAGGAAACTGATTTTTTTCTTCAATAACTATGGTTGAACTACACTTTGAGGCTCCAATGGCAATAATTAGCATTATTAGGATCATTATTGTCAGAGCAGAGTAGAGTAGAATTTATCATTATATTTTTTCTGATATTTTCCAATCTGCCTGCTATACCACTAACGGCCAGCAGAGACAGGTAGCTTCTTGTTTTCAATTGGTTAAAAAGAAAAAAAACATTAAATCTTTAGTAATTAAGTTTAGTAAATAAACTTATGAAGTAATTCATAAGTTTAGCCAAAAAAGCAAACACTAGACAATCTATACTACACATTCCTAAAGCTTTAACATGCTTATAAAAACAGTAATGCAAAAAAAAAAACAAAAAAAAAACAACTTTTCCCCAGTTTTTGACATCCTTAGTAACCAGTTTAGTTTTTTCAGTTTTACTTACCAGACTACACTTGAAGTCTTTATAGTTTTAAAATGTTCTGTCTGGTTTATGGATCCTAATTCTTATCCTATCCTATTTTTGTGTAAGTGAAGGACTTTATCAACAGCTTGCTGACCATTCCAGCAATCCAGTCTTTGGACCCTGAAATTTGTAGGTCCAAATAAGTGTATTTGACATTTATTTGCATTTCAATACAAATACAACAATGTCCCGCATGATGAGGAGTGTCAGCCTGGACTGCCCTGAGCCATTTAGAGCAGAGCTCATTTACATCAATTAGCATAAAAGATTAACAAAAAAAGCATGATGGATCATTTTGTAATGATGGTGGTGCAGAAGCTGGATTTAAGCAAAACAGTTTATTGAAATGAGCATGGAAACTAAAATGGAAATAAAACTGTTCAGGAGAACGAACATACAACAAAATACTAACAGAGAGACCAGATGGCTATTGGGTGGGACTAGGTCCCATAATCAGAAGGTCATGGGTTCAATTCCCAGACTAGCAGGTTACCCCAGACTGGCTTTGGTTCACTGTGTGCCGTGTCTTCACAAAGACTAAGCAAAACTAAAGGGAGCTTGTAAAGATTCATGGCTCCTGAGGACTGGAGAGGGGAAGACAATAAACAGCTGGACACACTAAGGATGGGACAGAGCTAAGGTGTGACGGGTTTTATAACTAAATAAAGTTCACATGAACAAGCACAGGGCAACAAAGACACAGACATGAGGACAGGACAAGGACAAAAAACATCACACACTCAAAAATCACTGTGACAGATAAAACACATGACCATCATCAGTAGCCCAAAATGAAATCATTTAATAAAATGTTCATTTCAGCCCAGAAGTGCCCAAACTCTTTCCTATAACGGGCCAAATATTAATCTGGATGGGACCGTGGGCAAAGATTAAATGTGGATGTTGCGTGCAATTACTTTGTTAAAATGCATTATATTTTATAGAAAATTAACATTCAAAATATAACATTTTTAAAATGTATGCAATTTTAAAGTAACAGTAGTAAATTAAAAGTAACAGTAATACAATAATTTGTATTTGTACAAGAATTACTTTTCAGGGAAGAATGTCAAAAACTTAAAATATCCTCAAACTTTTTTTTTTGGAAATGATTTGGCCTATAAGTACAAAAGTAGACACTTCAAGTTGGCCCCAGGATTGGAAGGTCATAGGTTTGAAACCCAGACAACTAGGTTGCCCTGAGGTACCCTTGAATAAGGTACTGTCCCTATCACTGCTCTCCAGGCACTTTCAGTAGCTGCCCCCTGCTGCACGGTGTGTATGGGTAAAAAGCAGAGGTATGGCTGTGTCTCACTGTGTGCTGTGCTTTGCTTCATAATGACAAGAAAAGTCACTTTCACTTTCACTCAGCCTGAAACCAGGACAGTAATCATCTTTGGCTGGGCAGAAAAAACTCCCAGTACAGAAATATTACAGTGAACTACATGCTGCTCAGGCAGGGAAGTAAAGGCCCAGTGGCGGGACAAAACAATTTGGGTTTGTGTTTCTAACTGTGTTCACCAGGATTTGGTTGAGAACTCAACACTAGTGAACAAATCCAACATCATGGAAATAAATAATTTACATTACAAAGACACATTCAGTGTGTTACAGCTATATCACA
Source organism: Hepsetus odoe (assembly GCA_017165825.1). Lineage (NCBI taxonomy): Eukaryota > Metazoa > Chordata > Actinopteri > Characiformes > Hepsetidae > Hepsetus > Hepsetus odoe. The sequence continues at coordinate 4,529,833 of CM029387.1, forward strand.
CTACAGTGTGCACATAAAGCTCTTCTTGATTTGGAATTCCTTAATATTTAAGGGGGTAGATTTTTTGTTTCTTTAGGGCACATGAACAAGAATAAAAAGCTTCTGCACTAAAAATGTATTAAATGATTAAGTGTCTGGGATTCAGCCCATAAACATAGATCCATACTGGGCATACAGTGCAATACTGGGCTGTAGCACACACAGTTATGACTCACAGGGTGCACTAAGGAGAACAATGTACAAAGAGAGCGATGTCCTGGGAGAACGGTGTACAGGGAGAATGATGATCAGGGAGAACGATGTTCTCGCAGAACGCTGTACGGGGAGAACAATGTACAAAGACAATGATGTACAGAGAGAACGGTATACAGGGAGAATGGTGTTCTGGGAGAATTAAGTACAGGGAGAACAATGTTCACGGAGAACGGTGTTCAGGGAGAACAATGTTCACGGAGCACAGTGTTCAGGGAGAACTATGTTCAGGGAGAGCGATATACAGAAAGAATGATGTACAGGGAGAGACTGAACAAGTGCATTGTCTTTTTTAGGCCCTGTATATGCTCAGCAAACAAAAGAAAGTGGGAAACGGAAGAAGAATGGGCGGGAAATCATTGGTGTGTAGTATGAACTGGATGAGAAACCGGCTGCCAGTGTTTTGTTCGCAACCAGAAATTGTGGTCGTGAAAAGAGGAGAAACTTTGTACGTGATCGATTTGTAACCCAATTTGTACGTGATCGGAAATGTTTGTGACCAGAGGTTCCACTGTACTAACTTAAAGAGTGATTTAATAGCTGCATGTTCTGTATATGACAGACTGACAAACAGGCTTTCATCACTTTCAATTAAGGGTTACAAGCGAACATTTGTATTCTGTCCCAACTAGAACAGTGTAGCAGCACCACCGTGAACTTTCCACCATATGGATGTTCAGGAATCTTCATAGCCAAGTGTACAGCTGGATTTGGCTTTGGTTACGTGATGTGGTTCCATCTGATTGGGTCTCATTGACAGGCCACTAAATGCTGAATATTTCTGGGAAAAAAAATATGTTGAATAATAAAAATAATGATAAAAAAATGCAGTGTATATGCAAGAAGTCAGTACAAGGATGAGCTCTTACTGCAGATAATTTGGATAAATGGTGTTAAAAATGGTTACTTAAACCAGCTACAGACATTGTTCAAGAAAATTAAAGTAAAATAAACTCTTCTAATGTTCCCATAGCTTGTGGCGAACAAGATGGACAGGCACTTGGTGCACATGTTAATTAAAATTTGGGAGCGACAAGTGGGATAGATCCCAGCACCACTCAGTGTGGAGGAGTGAGTGAAAGAAAAGAAAATTTGGCATATGTTCAACTTTGCTAACCCCTTTTGTTAAACCAACCTTGTCAGGTAAAGATTATTCCAATAAAAAATAAATTGTGACCCTACAGATCTGTTTAACCTGCCCTCTTCAGACATTAACTCATCTAAGCAGCTGACTTTTATATACTGATTAATTTCCTGCTTTCGCTCACACTGATATACCCCACATAATAAAATACATCCTGCACAAGAAATATAATCCAGTCAATCTGGATGTACTTTGTATAGCTTTAACTAAAATCACCAAAAGTAATTTATGAATGATATATATTCAGTTGAAATGACATATTTACATGTATTTTTACCTGCTTTTCAGGATTCGGAGGGGTCAGACTGGACGGTTACTCGGGGTAATAGATGGCTCCCTACAGTACTGTAGACAGTAGAAGGGGACTCCAGTATTGACACTGCAGGCTCAGTGTCCTGTAAACGTGATTGTGTGGATTAACAGTGAGTATCGGTGTTTCCTTTAATGGAACATTTTAATGCTGGCTCAAATGAACATGTTAACATATACAATCAAAATTATTACTCTTACCCCAACTTCTGCATAGATAGTGTCCTCACACTCTCTGGTCTCTGTGTTTGAAAATCATATATTAAAACACAGAATATAAACAGAATAGAATACAATTGAAAATATTCAGAGCTGCTCATTGTGAATGATTTTCTGTTCAGCACAGTTGAAATACATACCATGAAGTAACTGTACAGCAACAATAAACATTCCACACATTATTATTTGAAGTTTAAAAATTTTTAAAGCATTTTATCTATAACTTGCAAGCAGCATTTTTTACTTACAATGAAATCAAAATCTCCTCTATGGAGGCAATTAGAACAGAAGAACAGAACTGGATCAGATGTCACTAAATAACTGAGATTCCACCAAATATTGGTTTTCAAACTAATGTCTGTATTAGAATTGTTTAAAATTGAATGTGATCTTGATTTCTATGCTCTAATTAAGATGTTAGTACAACATCATTATTTTAGCCAGCTGTCATTTCTGCAACTAAATGCTATTTTCATGTTTATTGGAGGAAATTTTAAATGTTTATTTTCCTCAATAATATGTACATATTATTTTATATTGCAGTTGTTTCTTCACATATATTCTTTTATAGAATGACAGAAAATGATCAACAAAAATAAAGTTGGAGAAGAGCTTCTTTCACAAGCAATATGAGAGAGAAATTGAAATACCTGTTGAATTCCTATTTTGTTTAACCCAAATACACAGGACAACCAGGCCCAATGCTGCAAGTGGGATTACCCACAATGCTGAATTATGGGTCATTTCTATATGTCCTAAAGGGTAGAAACAAATAGAATGATGAAAGAATGTATTTTGAGTTTGTGTGTGTGTGTGTGTGTGTGTGTGTGAGAGAGAGAGAGAGAGAGAGAGAGAGCGCAAGCAAGCACCTTTTTCTGCACAGTATGCCTTCAGTTCTCCGAGCTCCAGAACAGACTCCTTCCAGCTGATTGTGTTGTTACAGTTACAAATAATAGAACTGTTTCTGATAATCAGAGAAAGAGCCACGCCTGCATATGTCACTTTCTTCTCCTCACAGGTTTCATTACCACAACTGGAGCTGATAGAGAGGTCATGACCTCTACAGGTGACAGTGATGTTACAAGGATCTTGGCTTAGATGATGGGTAAGGACTGGTGGTTCCACTGGATCTAACACACACACACACACACACACACACACACACACACAAATGCACACACCACACATAAAAAAACCTTGTCAGCACACACTAAAAACTAAACACCAATAATAATAATAAGAAGAAACACCCTGAACAGGTAACCAGTCACTGGAAGGACTACTTCCACTATTTCATTAGAATGGACTGAATAACAATTTCACTTTTTAACTGTGCACTTCCTCTTACAGGTATTATGTACAACTGTAAAAAAAAAAATCTGTGCTGATAAAGAGGAAGCCTCACCTTAACAGACTTTAAGGTGCTTTAAGGCTTACCTAACACAGTGAGTGTGTGTTCACCAACAACTGTCTCCGTGTCACCAACCGCTTTTGCTTCATACAGTCCACTATCAGTCTTCTGCAGGTTCTTCAGAGTCAGACTGTAGATTAAACTATTAAACTCCACTCTGCCTTTGTAACTGGAGGAGGGGTCGATATCATTATATTTTTTAAAATACTGTAGAACATAATTAGTTTTGTTAAACCTCCAGTATAAGAATGTAAATGTCGGTACAGGATGCTGCATTTCTAGCAGAACAGAACCACCAACCAGTGCCAACACTTCACTGCACACTGTGAAGAGAGAACAATGATAAAATCAATTGAGATTTTTTGTGTTACATTTAATTTAGAAATATAGAAATTCATGTAGAGGCTTGAAAAGTTACTGAAGTCTGTTGTTCAGTCAGCCACTGAGTCAGCAATTCAGATGGTGAAATTACTTGCACAATATTTATTTGTTTTAAATGCTATTCCTGTTCCTATATTTGCACAGAAAGTAAAAATGAAAAAAAAAGCCATAACCTCTTTTTTTAGATGTCTTTCTATCTTACTGCTAAAAATTGTTGATCAAATATACCCTCAGAAATCCAAACAATTTCATTTTGATCCAAGACAAAGCTGAGAGATAAAGCTATTATAAGATTCTGCTTCTTGCAGCAAAAGCAAAAGCACAAAAACAAAAATAAAATACAGTAAAGTAGAAGTGGGAGAAGAACTCAGGCTGAAGAGTGGAATGTCATAATGTTAAACTTAAAAAAGTGACCAATTGCTAAACAGAAACTCTAAAAATGAAACCTTGAAATAATAATGCATTATGATTGATTGGTGACTCTCCAGGATAATCAGAATCAGAGCACGAAATGAAACAGATTAAAAAATGAATAAAGAATGAACTGACTCTGAAACAAAATCAGTGATAAATACTTTAAAGAGGCTAAAACATCTTCCTCATCAAAACAGAAAGGCAATATTACTTTTTGCTACTTAATACTCAATTGTATCTTTTCAGTAAAACTAATGGACTACAAACCTAGCTTTATAGTTATTATGATCAATTATTAAATAGATTAATGTGATAAAGTGGAACATCTATAAAATTTTAAGCAGAATGACTAAGTTTTAGAAGAGCCATTACTTGCAGCTGAGACCAAACTGGAGAGGACAAACACCAGTTGCACCATCATCGCCATTGCCCTTCGAGGAGAAGTTATTTGAGGAAGCACATACTGAAAATAAAGTCTACCATGGATAACCAGGAAGAAGTTCTCTTAGCTCTGCTTCTGAAAAAGGCTCGAAGGAATCTTTTACTGCACTCAGAAGAGGTTGTACTAAAAGATGTAACCTGGAGTTACGGTCTCATTGTACTCAGTGTACAAAGTGTAAAGTGACCTGACAACCAAGATAATGAACCACAATCAGCAACTACATCATGCATAAAGACATAAGCAGTCCCAAAGATATTTTCGGCTCTATTTTGGGGGGCAGTCACAGTTATGAAGTTGGAATGAGTAGCATCCAGATATCCACAACTACTTCAAGCTCTTAAAAGAGAGAGGAAAGTAATAGAAAACCATATTGGTACAAACGTCATAAGTAAACTGTTTTACTTTTTTTTCTGAAAGGAATGAAGAGTGTAGTGTTTCCATTACTCGGGTTCGGATGAGCATTTCAGATGATACTAGGTAATGTTGTGTCACGGTGGCGGGATGCGGGAAGGAGGTCAATGCTGAGCCAGATATCCAAGACATACTTTTATTCCACATAACGAAAATCCAGACACAGAACCACTGCTAATTTCAACCTTAGCTGAATGAATGAACTATGCTCTGTTCTGCCTCACTGAGGCTTAAGTAGTCAGCCTCAGTGTAGCACACCTGTGCCTTATGAGCTCAGGTGTGCTCCGTCAGAACAGAGCGCCCTCTACCATGAACAAAACATAACAGTCAAGCCCTTACATTACCCCCCTCCCAAGGGCGCAACTCCTGGGGCGCTCCCCAGTGCCAGAACCTGGAGGGGAGGTCAACCAAAACAGAGGGAAACATAGCCTCTTCAATGGGGCACAGGGTCAGGTTTACAAAAACAGAAACACAGCCCCTTCAATGGGGCACCTGGTTAGGTCCACAAAACATAAACCACAGCCCCCTTCAGTGGGCCACATGGTCTCTACCATCAAACAAATAAACAGGGTGGGGGACCCAGACCAGCCACAGTCATATCCAGGGCTGCTGGCGGGGGTGAGGGGTACCCCAGAGCTTCATACTTCAAACAAGTCCTTTTTGTATTCCTGTGTCTCCTCCGTCACCCGATTCCCCGACTCAATATTGGGGTCCCTGGAGGAATCATCTGATCAGCTGGAAAGCCTTGTCCTGTCATAGTCTGTAAAAGAGCTAAACATATAAGATTCTTTATGGTTAGAAGAGGAAGAGTTCTTTACCCAGTGTGCGCTCCGTCTCGGATCCCTGTCCTCCTCACTCCACTCACCAAAGTTATTGCTTTTGTTATTTTTTATTGTTAATGTTTTATGTTGTGTAAAGCTAATCATTATAACTAATGCATTCTGTTTCACTGCTCTTTTTCCTGCCTTTCATTTCATTTGTTGTAATTTGTTGATCGTCCCATCGCACTCCTATCATCCTGAAGTGCTTCGAGAGACTGCTCATGAGGCACATCAAGTCTCAAATCCCTTCCTCACTTCAGTTTGCATATCATCCCAAGCTCTCAACGGAGGATGCCATCTCCACCACCCTCCACCTGGCCCTTTTTCATCTGGAGAGAAAGGACAGTTATGTCAGAATGTTGTTCATCGACTACAGTTCAGCATTCAACACCATCATCCCTCAGCATCTGAGTGAGAAACTGAGGCTGCTGGGCCTGAACACCTCCCTCTGTAACTGGATCCTGGACTTCCTGACTGGGAGACGCCAGTCAGTCAGGATCAGTAGCAGCACCTCCAACACCATCACACTGAGCACAGGAGCCCTTCAGGGTTCTGTTGTTCACAATGATGACCCATGACTGTGCAGCCACGTACAGCTCGAACCACATCATCAAATTTGCTGATGATACAACCGTGGTGGGTCTGATCAGTGGTGGAGACGAGGCGGCCTACAGAGAGGAGATACAACAGGTGACAGACTGGTGTAGAATCAACCACCTGTCTCTGGACCTGAACAAGACTAAAGAGATGGTTGTTGACTTCAGGAGACCATGTTGTGACCACGCTCCACTGAATATCAGCACCTCACCTGTGGAGAAGTTTCTTGGTGTTCACATAACCGACAACCTCACGTGGAACTTCTACACCAACTCCATCATGAAGAAAGCCCAGCAGTGTCTCTACTTCCAACGCAGACTGAGGAGAGCCCATCTTCCACCATCCTCCCATCTTCTACAGAGGAACCATCGAGAGCATCCTGAGCAACTGCATTATTACCTGGTATGGGAATGGCAACGTCTCAGACCGCAAGTCCCTACAACAGGTAGTGAGAACAGCTGAGAAGATCATCGGTCTCTCTGCCTTCTGTTCAGGACATCTTCACCACTCGCTGCATCCGCAAAGCAACCAGCATTGTGGATGATCTCTCCCACCCATCCCACACTCTCTTTTCCCTCCTGTCATCCTGGAAAAGGTTCCGCAGCATATGGGCCTCCACTACCAGGATGGAAAACAGTTTCTTTCTCCTGCCCATCAGACTTTTGAACTGTTAATCACCTTATCGCTACTATTGCCACCTTACCGCTACTATTATTTTTTACTTATTTATTTGCACTCCGCACTTTAACCACAACATTGTTACTCTATCACACTGCCAACAACGTGTGCTGCTTTGTTCTGTAACACTGTGGCTCTTCGAAGGATGAATGTACTGAATGTACTGTCTATTGTACTGTCTGTTGTTGTCTGCACTTGTGTCTTATGTTGTGTCCTATGTCGTCTTATGTGTAACACCAGGGTCCTGGAGGAACGTTATTTCATTTCACTATGTACTGTGTATATGGTTGAAATGACAATAAAAACCTACTTGAATTGACTTGACTAAATATCACACTTTACTCCTGATTCAGTGCCATTTCATATGTTAATTATTTCTGGTGTTTCATTATTTCTGGTCATTTCTGGCAAATCAAATGAATGTTGTTTTATTGGAATCAGTCTGTAAAGTGATTCAGAGCCCGACTTCTTTACTGAGCTGTACTGGGTTTATTGGTTAGTTCTAGTGTGAGTAGTTGTTTTGTTGTCAAGCTGCCAAACTGCTTAAGGGCAAATGGCAGGGTTAAAATGTGATGGAGACCTGCTCTCACACAGAATTAGCTCAGACGAGCTTCTATAAATATTATTGTGTTAAAGGAGAAAATTTGTCAGTAGCAGAAAGTAGGCTCGGGGGTAAGAAGTAAACCGAGTTTTATTACACAAAACAAAACAGGAACTGAACAGAGAACTGGATAATCATGAATACTGAGAAACAGAACATGAAGAAGAAAACTGAGAACTAGAACAAACTGGGAATTACAGGAAAGACACATGGGATATATATATATATATATATATATATATATATATATATATAAAACACTTTTATAATTAAAAATGTTATATTTCAACAATGCTGTGAAATGCTTTTCAGCCTCTGCTTCTAACAAAAAACAACAACATGTAAAGCTCCACAGTGGGACACCTGACACAAGGAGGGGACTTTCATTCACACTGAGTTTACAAGGGCAGGACAAGGACACAAACAATCCCAAAATAATCTGAATCCCAAGATCCAGAGCTACTTCCATGTCCTAATTACAGGGAAAGTCCCGCTGGAGCAACTCAGGGTTAAGGGTCTTGCTCAGGTACCCAGTGATGGTAGTGCCAGTGGTGGGATTTGAACCTAGGACCTCTTGAGCCATAGGTCTATAGGCAAGTACCCCACCACTAGACCACCTCCACATTCACTTTTGATCACAACAATGCTGTGAAATGCCTTTCAGCTTCAGCGTGTTAAAAAAAAAAAAAAACGAGTTAAGGAGTGTTAGGTTCAGCTGGAGAGTAGACACAGTATCCATCAGAATTTTTATAAACTTCAGTAAACTCTGTTAAAACATGTACGTCTTCAAGATGATGGAATACAGCACAGTATTCAGCATCCAGGTAGATTCACCAGCAGAGGACGGCAGTGGATCTACAACAAAGAATAAAACATCATGTATAAATACTTTACACTGATCTCATAAATATTGTATAAATAACCAAAAAATCTACTTCAGTCTTTCTTGTTCTGAAATCTCATCTTTCATGTAAAAATTAAAACTAAATAAAAAAAACAACTAATATTTTGTTACCTTACAGAAGTAGAAACTTCATATCTCTGCTTTATTTGTGTATTTATTTTCTAACTTTTTAGGGGATTTAACCAATATTTTAATTTGCATGCATTTCCACCATTGAATGATTTTAACCCCAAAGTATTAGTATTAGTGCAAACTTCACACAAAGGTCATAACATGACAAAGGTCATTAAAATGATGTAACAGAGAAAAGGTGATTGTTTTAATTGGAATTATAATGGTTTAATAGTCTCTGAATTATACACTGCAAGTCCAAAAAAGGTCACCACCTTGATTTAACAAGGCAAATAGGTAAGAGCCTCCCATTGGATGATTACTGCATGGATGATTATGTTTCAGTTGGCAACAAGTAATTTTACCCAAACTGATGCAGTGAGTAGCATGTCATTACTTGTCACGATGTAGTGTTGAGGGCTGGACGCCAACGCAGAGCCAAGAGCTTCGTACTGGACTTTAATGACGGGCAACGTGCACAGAACTCAGACTAAACATATTAAACATAACAAATGTAAAACAACACAAATAATCACACAGTGTGCACACAGAATGATCAGCGCCCTGCTCTGATTCACTGGGGCTTATAACACCAGCCCCCAATGAGGCACACCTGGCACCCAAGCCCAGGTGTGCACAATCAGAGCAGGGCGCCCTCTACTGGCGCAGGATCGTTACATTACTCAAACAACCATGTCGGAAGACACGTCCTGTGGTCGTGGAAAAGATGAGAGGTGTAGCAGTTAAACATAAAAACAGTCAGTCAGAGAACAAGTTTAACTTCTCTTCTTTTGAAATACTTTTTCTCAATATAACTAACCCAAATAAATAAAAAAAGACTTTTCACTGTTTCCCATTTATAGGCCACCAGGACCCTACTCACAGATTTTAAAGGAGTTCAGCGATTTTCTAGCAAGCCTGGCAGTTTAAAAAAATAGAGTAATACTTTTTGAGGACTTTAATATTTATGATGAGAAAGAATAAGATGCACTGAAATTAGCCTTTAACTCTATCCTTAATAATATGGTTTTTATCCAGAATGTAATGGGGCCCACTCATTGTCATAACCATACTTTATACTTAATCCTTACACTAGGTGTTCAAGCTGACAATATAGCCATTATTCCACAGTCAGCAGTGATCTCAGATCACCATCTCATCACATATCAGATCCGCTATAGCTATAATTTATGTACATCATCTCGTGATCGTGTTAGCCATACAATAACCTCCACAACCTTTAGTTTTATCAAAAACCTTCCAGACTTATCAAAACCTATTAGTTAACCAACCGTTTCCAGAAAAGCTGGATAATCGTATTAATGTTTACAGAACATGTTTTGTTTCACTTTAGATAAGATTCAAGATTATCTAGACTTCACTGGCTTCCTCTGAAATTTCGCATTGACTATAAAATTTTGCTACTAAATTAGTTTACTACTAAGCCCTAAATGGTGTCACTCCCAAGTATCTCTCCGAGCTTATCTCCAGTTATGAACCTCCACGCTCTCTTAGATCACAAGACAATCCCAGAATTTTAAAAATAACAGGGGGAAGAGCCTTTTCATTCAAAGCCCCCGACTTCTGGAAAAGTCTTCCAGCTACTGTCCAGGACCCAGACAAACTCTCATTCTAAGTCCAGACTAAAAACCTACTTGTTTAGTCAGGCTTTTAGTAATTAATCTTCCTGTTAGTTAAAAGGTGCAGATTCAGGGATTCATGGATACAGAGAATTACAGTAAACTGGGATGTTGGTGCTGCTGGCCCACCACTCTCGCAAGATCACTCAGGTTTGTTGACGGTGGTGTGGGGGGACGCCAGTGTCTCAGCGTGTCTTGTGTTTGTGAAACCCTCAGTAATTTCTCTCTCTCTCTGTTTGAGATGGACAGCTTCCCATCACCTGTACAATGGATGGCTTATGAATTTCTGGAAAGCAAAGGAGTCCAAGCCAAGTCTATCAATCACTGTGAGGATTTCCTGAACTCAAAACCAGTTACTCCACTGAGTTGATGAAACTTCTATCAACACATGCCTCTCCCCACCTGAAGCTACATCAGACTGGATCATCTGCAGGAGCTGCTGCCACTAAGATCAACAAAAGCTTCACCTACTCTTGCAGAACCACCACTTTTACCAAACTTCCAATGACAAACACTAATGGACTCTTTTACTGTAACTCATGCATACCAGAAGTCATTGCTAAATTGATTAATAATGAAATGTGTAACCAGGTTATATTGTATAGTTATAATCACACAAAATCTGTTTTAAATCTCAGACTGTTCCTGTTCTGCCTGACTGTGAGGACCTCCAAGCCTGTAGTTGCGCTTATTATTAATTATAGCCACTCCTGACCCTTTTTCTTCTTCTGTGGTACGCCCCTATTAATTCTGAATCTCTTCTTGGCCCCACCCTCTTTCTACAATTCCCCTGTTTGACTCGCGAGCATTGCTCTCACTAGCAGGTTAAAGGGCAAGTACACTTAAAAAAAATAAATTAAAAATTTAGTTCTGAGTTGAGTGGGAAGCTTAATTTGAGTTGAGTGGGTAGCTTATTTCTGCTGTGTTTGACATACTGAAGTGTAATTTCAGTGACTTTACATATTCCAGTATGCCAATGAAAGACTTCTACAACACTGTGCCACAAACTGGTGAAAATGCAATGGATTACTGGATCCTTCTGAACAAGCCTATTTATGCTGCTGATGAGTGTCTTCGCAGACGGGGAAACTGGTGGAATACCCCAACAATGAAGCTGCCTCGATGTTTCTTAATTACTGTCCTGATCCCAGTCTCTAACAAATGCACGTTCTCTTTCTTTCTTTCCTTCTTTTTTTCCGATGTCGACCAGAGGAGGATGGGTTCCCCTTCTGAGTCTTGGTTCCTCTCAAGGTATCTTCCTCCTGTTTTGGGAAGCTTTCCTTGCCTCTGTTGCCCTCGGCTTACCCAATTGGGGCTTGGAACCAGATTTTAGAAAGCTACTTTGTGACAACAGTTGTAAAAAACACTATAAATAAAACTTAGTTGACTTGACTTAATCTGTTTCAGAAGGGTCACATTATTGGCCTCCATCAAGCAAAGAAAACATCTAAGGAGAAGCTGAAACTACTAAAATCAGGTTAAGAACTGTCCAACGCATTATTAAAAACTGGAAGGATATTGGGAAACCATCATCTTCACAGATGAAATGTGGTCGGAAAAAAAATCTTGAATGATTGTGATCTGTGATCACTTAAACATTTCATGGAATAAAATTAAAAAAAAAATAGGAGAACTCATAGCTATGTTAAATAATGAAAGTAAGAGCATTTCCACATGGACAATGTGAAGGAACTCAAGGGATTGGGATTAAACAGTTGTGTAGCCTTAAGAAAACAACTGATCAGTGACACTAATCACAAAAAAAGGATTCAGTTGCTCGGGAACATAAAGATTGGACTCTCGAGCAATGGAAGGTCATGTAATAATAATCCTTTATTCTTAATCCCACAAATGAGAAATTTGTTCTCTGCATTTCACCCATACGCAGCAGTGGGCAGCTATTAAAAGCACCCAGGAAGCAGTGACAGGGATGGTACCTTGCTCAAGGGTACCTCAGGGCAACCCGCTGGGGAGGGGATCGAACCCACAATCTTCTGATCCGGGGGCCAATTCCCTAACCACTAGGCCACCGCTGCCCCTGACAGATGTGGTCTGATGAGTCCAGATTTACCCTGTTCCAGAGTGATGGGCACATCAGGGTAAGAAGAGAGGCAAGAGTGATGCACCCATCATTCCTAGTGCCTATCGAGCCTGTGGGGGCAGTGCTATGAGTGTCATCTGGAGTTGCTGCAGTTGATTAGGTTGAGGTTCAGCAACATTTTGTGCCCAAAGGTTACTCCATCAGTGAATTTCTTCTTCCCTGATGGCATGGGCATGTTCCAAGATGACAATACCAGGATTTATTGGCTCAAATTGATTGGCCACCACAGAGTTCAGACCTTAACCCCATTGATAATCTTTAGGAAGTGCTGGAGAAGAATTTGCACAGCGGTCTGACCCATCATCTCTACAAGATCTTGGTTAAAATTGATGCAGTTCTTAATGGAAATAAATGTGACATTGCAGAAGCTTATCGAAATGATGTCACAAAGAATGTGCCATAATTAAAGCTAAAGGCGGTCCAGTGAAATATCATAATATCATAGACTTTTTTTTGGATGTGCAGTATATTATGGCATGAGCTTCAGGTTGTTTTTTGGCACACAAATATACTCTCTAATTTAATGGACTACTTTTTACTTTTATACAGTAAGTATGTACTTTGACTGAGTGAAGAAGCTGATTACTTGTTTCAGTTGTTGATTACTTGTTTTTTACACAAGGATCTGTACTTCTGCTTAAGTGAAGAATGTATGCACTTCTGCCATCCAAAAAAAGGGACTTCTATTTATAATTTGCTTCCAGAATATCAGGCTACAGACTGGGGTAAATTCATAGAAAAATGTGAATAATAAAGAGTTCTGATTATTGTCCAGATATGCTTGACCAGATTTTCAAAAGAAAAGTAAATATTTGAAAATGTATTTTTATATAAATTGATTTGGGCAGCACAGTTTTGCATCTGTGTGTGTGTGTGTGTGTGTGTGAGAGAGTGTGTTCGAGTACACACCTTTATCTGTACACCGTCTTTTCAGTTTTCCCATCTCCAATACATCCTTCTTCCAGCTAACTGGGTTGCTATGGTTACAGATGATGGTGTCCTTTCTATGAGACAAGGAAAGGAAAATGCCTCCAGATGATGTCACTTCCCTCTCCTTACAGGTTTCCTTATGACAGCTGGAGTTGATAGAGAGGTCATGAACACTGCAGATGAGAGTGATGTTGCAGGTATCTTTGCTTTGCTGCAGAGTAAGGACTGGAACTTTCACTGGATCTGAAGTACATACACACACACACACACACACACACACACACACACACACACACACACACACACACACACACACACACACACACACACACACACAGTAATGACCTTTTCCCCTCTGTGTATTGTCAATGATTTGGGGATTACAATAATGAGAGAAGAAAAAAAAAACACATTTAGCTTTCGGAGGTTCAGGCTCAACTCCTTTGGGTTAAGCTTTCTGTAACGGTCCTGTGCCAGTAGAGGGCGCCCTGCTCTGATTGTGCACACCTGAGCTTGGGTGCCAGGTGTGTCTCATTGGGGCTGGGGTTATAAGCCCCAGTGAAACAGAGCAGGGTACTGGTCATCCTGTGTGCGCACTGTAAATTTACTCGGGTTTTGTTTTACATTTGTTATGTTTGTTATGTTTAGTTTGAGTTCTGTGCACTTTATCCGTCATTAAAGTCCAGTACGAAGCTCTCGGCTCTGCGTTGGCATCCAGTCCTCAACACCGCCCCGTGACACTTTCAAGTGGATTTGTCCATCATCTCTTATCTTTTTTTAAAAATATTTTAAATAAAATATTTATTAAATATTTTCTTTCTTTAAATCAGGTGCTGCTGAAGAATTTGAACAAATACATGCTATTCGTAAACTTTTTAAAATGGTTGGTTGTATAAAGGAAGAAAAATAACTTTAATTTCTGATTTTATAAAATTTTTTAAACAAGTATTAAACAAAAAAAATTTTTTTACCATTATGATTACTTTGATTATATTCTGTGGCTTTACCACCATCATGGACCAGATAACCAGTTTTGTGCTAACTTTACATCATGTATTTCCCTCTTAATAAATTTTTGTAAAGTAACATTATAAACTGTATTATTACATTATAAAGTGTAAATTACACTTTGACAATTTCTTCTTATGAGCATCCGTACTCTCTTTCTGTGCAAGACCTTAGATCTCCGCAGCATGTTTGAATGTGGTCAAATACAGGAAGGAACATAACACAGCATTTTAACATCCGTGTTGAGTCAGAACTGCATTTTCCCTCCACTGAACGATGTTCTGTAAGACTCACCAAACACAGTGAGTGTGTGTTCAGCAACAACTGTCTCCTTTTCACCAGATGCTCTAGCCCCATACAGTCCACTATCAGTCTTCTGCAGGTTCTTCAAGGTCAGACTGTAGGTTCCATTATTAAACTCCACTCTGTCTTTATAACTGGAGGAGGGGTCGGTATCGTAAAATTTTTTTAAGTAGTGTAAAACATTATTAGTTTTGTTAAACATCCAGTATAATGACTTAAACTCCGGTACAGGATGCTGCACTTCCAGCTGAACAGAACCTCCAACCAGAGCAGACAGCTTACTGCACACTGTGAAGAGAACAATTATAAAATCATTTGATTATTTTCTGATGAATAATTTTTATGTTACATTTATTTAGGAATATGAAAATCTTGAGTAAATGAACTTCAGCAGTTAATGCAGAGATGAGAGAGAGAGAGAGAGAGAGAGAGAGAGAGAGAGAGAGAGAGAGAGAGTGAGAGAGAGAGTGAGAGAGAGAGAGAGAGAAAGAGAGGTTAGTAAAGCTGTTATATAAAATAAAGCCACATGTAAATGTATATCAGCTTTAAAAGGTTCCACACTGTTAAAGAGAAACTTGTATAAAGACTGGAACTGCTTGTCCCACCAGGGACAGTGAGACTGAGTGTGTACGTAAAACCTTCACATGTAATATTTCACCAGTTTTAAACAATCCCATTTCACTGTTTAAACAATATTACAATCCAACAAACAATTAAATCAAGAATAATATACCAAGATATAAGATATAAAAGTATCTTAATACTAAGATATAAAAGTAGTTTGGGTTTATTCAGGTCATCTTCCTCTTATGTAGATCAGGGGTGTGAACAGTATGGAGAATATCTGCATCTGCATCTTCCTGCTTCAAACCGACCACCTGCATGTCCTCTCTCTCCACGTCCATAAACCTCCTCTTTGGTCTTCCTCTTCTCCTCTTTCCTTTCCAACGGTATTTCATCCATACCAACAGCCTTTCCATTCTTCATCCTTTTCATCGCTGTCCTTGCAATCGAAGTTATTTGCTGCACTTCCTGGTTTACTTTCCTCACATTGTCTTCTCTCTCTCTCATTCTCATCAACACATACATACCCTCACAATCTCTCTGTTTATCCGACCTGACTCAGTACCTGTACTTCATCATTAATTTAGCCTCTATAGTGATGATCAGGGAATATTTTACCTGTGATTGAGATCATGGTGGAGAAAATAAAGATCAGTTTCATCGCTGTCGCAGAGTGAATGAGTGACTTCCTCTGTAACACTGAAGGAGGAAATCACGCTATACTTCTTCATACTGGTTCAACTTGTGCCGGAACTATAAAAACGAAATGAAAAATCGTACAGTAAACACTATTCTGCACTAAAAATGTAATTTTAATAGCTGACCTTAACATACATAAATGAGGCCGCAGTGTCTACATTCTGTGTTTACTGACCTGAGAATTCAGTTTCCATTCACAGTAAGTTTAACTTACCAGCAGATCAGAAATGTGGTAGTAATCTGAACCATAATGAGACAGCTATGGTTGCTATGGTTATAGAAGACATGTAAGAGTGGCAGTAAAGTGCATTTTTTCCATGATAATATACAGTTTGTGGAGATCTAGTCTCCCTACAATCACCAAAGTTAATGCGTTTGTTGTTATTTTTTATTTTTAATGTTTATGTGGTGCAAAGCTAATCATTATAACTAATGCTTTCTGCTTCCCTGCTGTTTCTCCTGCCCTTCATTTCATTAGTTGTAACAAATATCACACTTTATTCATTTATACATTTATTCTGTTATTTACTCGTGATTTCATTATTTCTAGGCATATAAAATAAAAGGAATTAATGAATAATTAATTCCTTTTATTTTATATGCCCAGAAATAATGAAATCACGGAATTAAGGAATTAATGAATAATTAACCCCTCCTTGAACCGCCACCTTATCGTGGTGGAGGGGTTTGCGTGTCCCAATGATCCTGGGGGCTATGTTGTCCGGGGCTTTATGCACCTGGTAGGGGCACCCAAGGCAAACAGGTCCTAGGTGAGGGAAGAGACAAAGAGCGGTTCAGAGGACCTCTGATGATGCATAAAAACCTTGGAAGACGTTCTCCCTCGCCCGGACGTGGGTCACCGGGGCCTCCCTCTGGAGCCAGGCCTGGAGGTGGGGCCCGCTGGCGAGCGCCTGGTGGTCGGGCCTTCACCCATGGGGCCCGGCCGGGCTTAGCCCGAAGAGGCAACGTGGGTCCCCCTCCCCATGGGCTCACCACCTGTGGGAGGGGCCAAAGAGGTCGGGTGCATTGTGAGCTGGGCGGTGGCCGAAAACGGGGGCCTTGGCAGTCCGATCCTCGGCTGCAGAAGCTGGCTCTAGGGACGTGGAATGTCACCTCTCTGGTGGGGAAGGAGCCTGAGCTAGTGCGCGAGGTTGAGCAGTTCCAGCTAGATATAGTTGGACTCACCTCGACGCACAGCTTGGACTCTGGAACCAGTCTCCTTGAGAGGGGCTGGACTCTTTTCCACTCTGGAGTTGCCACCGGTGAGAGGCGCCGAGCAGGTGTGGGCATACTTATTGCCCCACGGCTTGGCGCCAGTACATTGGGGTTTACCCCTGTAGATGAGAGGGTGGCGGCCCTCCGCCTTCGGGTCGGGGGACGGGTCCTTAGTGTTGTCTGCGCTTATGCGCCAAACAGCATTCTGGACTACCCACCCTTTCTGGGGTCCCTGGAGGGGGCGCTAGAGAGCGTCCCTCCTGGTGACTCTATCGTTCTGCTGGGGGACTTCAATGCTCACGTGGGTAATGACAGTGACACCTGGAAGGGCGTAATTGGGAGGAATGGCCCCCCCGATCTGAACCAGAGCGGTGTTTGGTTATTGGACTTTTGTGCTCGTCACGGATTGTCCATAACGAACACCATGTTCAGGCATAAGGATGTCCACATGTGCACCTGGCACCAGGACACCCTAGGCCGCAGTTCAATGATCGACTTTGTGGTCGTGTCATCGGACTTGCGGCCCCATGTCTTGGACACTCGGGTAAAGAGAGGGGCGGAGCTGTCAACCGACCATCACCTGGTGGTGAGTTGGCTTCGCTGGTGGGGGAGGATGCCGGTCAGACCTGGTAGGCCCAAACGTATCGTGAGGGTCTGCTGGGAACGTCTGGCAGAGTCCCCTGTCAGGACAAGCTTCAACTCCCACCTCCGTCAAAGCTTTAACCACGTCCCGGGGGAGGTGGGGGATATTGAGTCTGAATGGACCTTGTTCCGCACCTCCATTGTCAAGGCGGCTGACTGGAGCTGTGGCCGGGAGGTGGTCGGTGCCTGTCGCGGTGGCAACCCTAGAACCCGTTGGTGGACACCAGCGGTGAGGGATGCCATCAAGCTGAAGAAGGAGTCCTACCGGGCCTTTTTGACCAGTGGGGCTCCGGAGGCAGCTGATAGGTACCGACAGGCCAAGCGGAATGCGGCTCTGGTGGTTGCTGAGGCAAAAACTCGGGCATGGGAGGAGTTTGGAGAGGCCATGGAGAAGGACTTCCAGACGGCTTCGAGGAAATTCTGGTCCACCATCCGGCGTCTCAGGAGGGGAAAGCAGTGCACGGTCAATGCAGTGTATAGTGGGGATGGTGCGCTGCTGACCTCGACTCGGGACGTTGTGGGTCGGTGGGGGGAGTACTTCGAAGACCTCCTTAATTCCACCAACATGCCTTCCGAGGAGGAAGCAGAGCCTGGGGACATCGAGGTGGACTCTTCCATCTCTGGGGTCGAGGTTGCCAAGGTGGTCAAAAAGCTCCTTGGTGGCAGGGCTCCGGGAGTGGATGAGATCCGCCCAGAGTTCCTCAAGGCTCTGGATGTTGTAGGACTGTCATGGCTGACACGCCTCTGCAACATCGCATGGACATCAGGGACGGTGCCTCTGGATTGGCAAACCGGGGTGGTGGTCCCCCTCTTTAAGAAAGGGGACCGGAGGGTGTGTTCCAATTATCGAGGGATCACACTTCTCAGCCTCCCGGGGAAAGTCTATTCAGGGGTCCTGGAAAGGAGGGTCCGTCGGATAGTCGAACCTCAGATCCAGGAGGAGCAATGTGGTTTTCGTCCAGGTCGCGGAACAGTGGACCAGCTCTACACCCTTAGCAGGGTCCTGGAGGGTGCATGGGAGTTTGCCCAACCAGTTTACATGTGCTTTGTGGACTTGGAGAAGGCATTCGACCGTGTCCCTCGGGGGCTCCTGTGGGGGGTACTCCGGGAGTATGGGGTATCGGATTCCCTGTTAAGGGCTGTCCGGTCCCTGTACAACTGGTGTCAGAGCTTGGTCTGCATTGCCGGCAGTAAGTCGGACCTGTTCCCGGTGAGGGTTGGACTCCGCCAGGGCTGCCCTTTGTCACCGATCCTGTTCATAACTTTTATGGACAGGATTTCTAGGCGCAGCCAGGGCGTTGAGGGGGTCCGGTTTGGTGGGCTCAGGATTGGGTCTCTGCTTTTTGCAGATGACGTTGTCCTGTTGGCCTCATCATGCCGTGACCTTCAGCACTCTCTGGATCGGTTCGCAGCCGAGTGTGAAGCGGCTGGGATGAGAATCAGCACCTCTAAATCTGAGGCCATGGTCCTCAGTCGGAAAAGGGTGGAATGCCCTCTCAGGATTGGGAGTGAGACCTTGCCCCAAGTGGAGGAGTTTAAGTATCTTGGGATCTTGTTCACGAGTGAGGGTAAAATGGAGCGGGAGATCGACAGGCGGATCGGGGCAGCTTCTGCAGTAATGCGGGCTCTGCATCGGTCCGTCATGGTGAAGAAGGAGCTGAGCCAGAAGGCAAAGCTCTCAATTTACCAGTCGATCTACGTTCCCACCCTCACCTATGGTCACGAGCTGTGGGTAGTGACTGAAAGAACGAGATCGCGAATACAAGCGGCCGAAATGAGTTTCCTCCGCAGGGTGTCTGGACTCTCCCTTAGAGATAGGGTGAGAAGCTCAGCCATCCGGGAGGGGCTCAAAGTAGAGCCGCTGCTCCTCCGCATCGAGAGGAGTCAGATGAGGTGGCTCGGGCATCTGATTAGGATGCCCCCTGGACGCCTCCCTGGTGAGGTGTTCCGGGCACGTCCCACCGGAAAGAGACCCCGGGGAAGACCCAGGACACGCTGGAGAGACTATGTCTCTCGGCTGGCCTGGGAACGCCTTGGGATCCGCCCGGAGGAGCTGGAAGAAGTGGCCGGAGAAAGGGAAGTCTGGGCATCCCTGCTGGAGCTGCTGCCCCCGCGACCCGACCTCGGATAAGCGGGAGAAAATGGAAAAAAATGAATAATTAAATTTTTATTTTACTTAATTGATTATATACTTGAAATAATAATTAAATTAACAATTCAGTTTAAAAGATCAGTGTGTTAATTTAATTAAAATCAGTTTCAATATTGGAAATAATTAACTGGAATGTTGTTTTATTGGTGTATGCTTGCTTGTGGTGGCACTTTCAATAGCTGCCCCTTGCTGCATGTGGGCAAATGCAGAGGTGTAATTTCGTTGTGGTTTACTGTGTTGTGCTGTGTTTCACAATGACAAGAATAGTCTCTTTTCAAATTTACCTCAGGGCAACCTACTGGTCTTAATGGTGCGTTAAGGATGTAGTCATTTCTGCCTCTGATAACATTTTTTTATAATATAAATAGTTTGGATTTAACTAAGTATGAACATTCCATTGGACAAGTACTGTACTGTGAAGTACATGATTAATATGTTCTGTTTTTTAACCCTTTCTGAAGTGAGTATCTTTTAATTTCTTAAACAACCATGTTGAAAGGATGACATCCAGTGTTTTCTATCAGTTGGAAGCAGATTAGGCAGCCTGGTGATCCTGCTCAGGTGTCTTTCCTTTTCCCCAGTACAGGTGCACACAACAAAACGCCAACACCAGTTATTATGGATGCTGCAGGATCTCTTAAACTGGGACTGGACTTAGCTCAAGAATGAACAACTACTCAAGGACAAGTACATTCTAATTGGCAGTACATGGAACAGAGTTTGGGCTCTCTTCAGCACCAGATGACCCAACAACAGGCGACCATTAACCAACTTACTCAGGCTCTCCAGCAGGTAACACTGTCAATCAGGAGTACTGCAGCAGAGCCTGTTTCATCCCCTCCTAGTCCTACACCAACTCCCACCCTTGCGGCTCCACCCTTGGCCATGCCTGGTAGGTATGCAGGAATACAAGGAGACTGCTACCTATTCATCAACCAAGTAGAGAACTATTTCCAAGGAATGTCAGGTAGCTACATGACTGACGTGGCTAAAATCATGTTTGTATGTTCCCTTGAGACCGAGCGGGCCCTGAAATGGGTTGCCTCCTTTTGCCTGTCCCGATCCCCGCTGCTCGAATCCTGGCCTGAGTTCTCCAGGGAGTTCATCCGAGTCTTCGATGGGTCAGCAATTGAAGAGACCGCTTCTCCCTGTTTTCCGACTCTGAAACAAGGTCGGAGGTCCACAGACTTTCTTAAAGTGAAAGTGACAACCCTTGTCATTGCGAGGTCACAGTACAGCAAGCATGAACCACAACGAAATTGGACCTCTGCTTTTAACCCATGCACACAAACACCGTGCAGCAGTGGGCATCTATTCAAAGCGCTTGGGGAGCAGTGACAGGGACGGTACCTTGCTCAGGGGTACCTCAGGGCAACCTACTTGTGAGGGAATCGAACCCACAATCTTCCGATGCGGGGGCAACTCCCTAACCACTAAGCCACCACTGATATTTTGGAGTTTTTTTGGAGTTTTTGGAGTTTCGGACCACTGCAGCTGATAATGGAATGAACCAGCTCTACAGTCTCTTTTTTTGAAGGCAAAGGGTGGCCACACCAAATATTGATTTGATTTAGATTTCTCTTCATTCACTGCATTTTGTTGATTGATGGTTGATTTTTTTTTTTTTTTTTAATGAAGAAAGTACTCATGAGTGAGAACATTTACGGACGCTCTTATCCAGAGCAACTTACATGTCCTAATTACAGGGACAGTCCCCCTGGAGCAACTCAGGGTTAAGGGTCTTACTCAGGGACCCAGTGGTGGTAGTGTTAGAGGTGGGATTCAAACCTGGGACCTCTGGAACCATAGGCAAGTATCCTACCACTAGACCACCGCCACCCTAGAACCTGAGCGAGAATGTGCTGGGGGTTGATAAAGTTTACTAACACTAACAAACAGGGCCTTGGGCTTACAGCTATTGCTGTTGATGATGGAGGAAAGGTAACGAGAGCAAGCAGCATTAAGGGCGGATCAATATTTTAGTATGAGATCAACATATGTCTAAGAATGGACCTCGAGACCTGATTATTTTTATACAGCCGTTCAAGACGCCTCCCAACAGCTTTCATGGACCTCAGTTCAGGGGGGAGATGTAAGTAAGTCAGAGGAGAACCCTTGAAGGTCAACAGATTTCAAATTTCTATATGAAATCATAGTTTTTACATAGATTATCTAAGGTTAATTCGAAAGCAAATTCGATACAATTTTGGTTAGAAATACCAACAGAAGAACAGTTTACAGAAGCATTTTTAAGTCCAGATGAACAAATCAAGCATATGTCCATGTGTAATGTGGGAAAGTTCACATGCTGAGTGAGATGGAAACTATTAAGAAGGGCCAACAATTCTGAGGTTTCTGGAGAGGGGTCCAGGGGTGCCAATTATTGTGGAGGGCACTGTCAGTCTAAAGTGTTTTTTTTTTCTTTTTTCTTTTCACAAGACTGTATAAATCAGTTTTCATGGTGGCTTTGTGTTCAGGAAAGTTCCACCACAAGCACAGCACAAGAACCTTTGAAAAGAAAAAAAAGAAACACATGCGGTTTATGGGTATTCATTTAATGAGAATCTTAGGGAAAAAATGTGTTTAATTCAGTCTTAAATATATTTTACAGCTGGAAACTTCCAACTAGAAGAAGGATTGCAAAAATCTTTATTGGGCTTTTCCCATAATTGCAGACATAAAGAGACACACACACAGCAAGGGTGCAATTTAGCATCTCCTGTCTACCTGATGTTCATGTCTTTGAATGGTTTGAGGAAACCGGCGCACCAGGAGGAAACTCACACAGACACGGTGAGAATATACGAACTCCACACGTGGGAACCAAATCTAGTACCTTCTCGCTGTGAGGCCACAGCCCTACCAGCTGCACCACCATGAGCGGCAAAAATAAGGAAGGATGATTTCCTATGAAACAGTTCGATCTTAACCCCATGTTTGTGAAGCTCTTGGTGATTTTGATGAACCCAAAATATTTCATTTGAATTTAGTTTCATTTTAGTTGTTCCTTTTTAAATAGTCATTTCTAGGCTTTATAAAATTAACAACATATGGAAATGTCACACTTTTTAGTAGTAATATTATTAGTATTAGTAATTAGTAATTAATATTAGTAATACTAGTTTTAAGCTGTATATTATATTTTAAATGTATGTATATTTTAAGTTCTCATTTAAGATTTTATATTAACAGCTTGATCAATATTGGTAACAACGTGAAAGATGGTAAAATAACTAAAAAGAGCTGAAAATCTACAGTTGAGCCTCTTTAACATGTTAAGTAGATAATGTGAAGTTTAGAGGAGATTTACCTGAACTTGAGACCAAACTGAAGAGAAGAAAAATTTTCCCGACTTCCTTCGCCATTTTACCTTTTGAGGAAGTCACATTTTATGCAGCTGAGGAAGTCCTGGGAAAAAAAAGGGACCCTGATTATACCGAAAGTGTGTTTCGCTCTGTCAAAAAACACTCAGCATGAAAATTGTTTTACTATGGTGTGGATGTAAGGAGGAATGGGAGAGGTGTTATCCTGAAGGAAGAGTATGTGAAGAGTGTTTTGGAGGTGAATAGTGTTAGAAGGTGGAAACTGAAGGTCTGAAGGTGTAATAATAAATGTTAGCGCTTATTCAATTCAGTTTATTCTTGTATAGCGCCTTTCACAACAGAGTTGCCCTAAGGCACTTTACATAGATAGTAGACATAGATTATAGTACTAGAAGTTAAAGCCAGACGACTACGGAGGAGAGGAACAAAAAACTCCACTGTGTGGAGAAAAAAACCTTTGAGGGTCCAAGGTCGACTGGCTACCCAACCCCCTTGGGTATACTAGCAGAACAAAGTTAGTTCGGGTTTAACCTCAGGATCAGCACAGAGTCCTAAGCTGCTTCCCAGGCTC
The DNA here is from genome assembly GCA_017165825.1 of Hepsetus odoe. Classification (NCBI taxonomy): domain Eukaryota; kingdom Metazoa; phylum Chordata; class Actinopteri; order Characiformes; family Hepsetidae; genus Hepsetus; species Hepsetus odoe. The sequence goes on from CM029387.1 coordinate 4,553,676, forward strand.
AGCAAGTCGGGCACGGCCCCAGGTACCGGTGAGCTGCCAGGATCCCTTGGCGCATTGAATGCACAGCACAGACCAGTTGGGAGTTCAGTATTGGACTCAGGCGGGCCCCCCAGACACGTGGGGAAAGAAATGGAATGGGGATGGTCAGTAATTAACAGGATCCAGTAGTGACAGACACAGAAACGAAACAATACAGTGCGATGGCATGTACAGCAGCACCAGCGACATTAGTAATGGTGCACTATGGTGATTGGTGCGGGTAAGATAAACTAAAAAAGTAAGTCTTCAGCCGTGATTTAAAGACTGAGACTGATTCGGCATCCCGTACGTAAGCAGGCAAGCTATTCCACAATCTAGGGGCCCTGTAACTGAAAGCTCGTGCTCCAATACATTTATTTATGCGAGAGACAATTAGAAGATCTTTATTCTGGGATCTAAGTGGGCGATTAGGTGTATAGGTATTAAGCAGTTCGGTTAGGTATATTGGGGCAAGACCTTTAAGTGCCTTGTAGGTTAAGAGGAGGACCTTGAAGTCAGCCCTGTACCTAACAGGAAGCCAGTGAAGCGAGGAGAGTATGGGAGTTATGTGGTCGTACTTCCTGCTCCTGCTAACAATCCTAGCGACTGTGTTCTGAATGCGCTGTAAGTGCTTAATGTGCCCTGAGTGCTTCCAGAAAGTAGGGCATTACAGTAATCTAATCTACTGTATACAAATGCATGTACTACTTTCGTCGTGTCTTCCATTGACAGAAAATTCTGTAGTTTGGCAATGTTCCATTGCAGGAAGCATGTCTTCGCAACTGCATTAACATGGGGATTAAATGAAAGATTTTAATCAAAAATAACACCAAAGTTATGTGCCAGAGTGCTAACTGAAAACTTCAACCCTGCATCCCGGATATGCGAAACGAAGTTGGCCCTATCTACATCACTACTACAAAACAAAAGCAGCTCAGTTTTTTCAGGGTTTAGTGAGAGGAAGTTGTTATTCATCCAATCCCTAATATCACTGAGGCAGCTAATTAAAGTGCCGGTTGATGCTTTATCACATGATTTAAAAGATAAGTATAGCTGAGTGTCATCAGCGTAGGAGTGGTAACTAACATTATGCTTCCATATAATAGTGCTTAGTGGGAGCATGTAGAGGGAGAAGAGCACTGGGCCCAACACCGACCCTTGTGAGACTCCATAATTAACTAGTGAAATAGGTGAGGGGGTGCCATAATCATCCATTTGGATGAAGTAGTAACGGTTTGTGAGATAGGAGTTGAACCATTTAAGGGCTGTTCCTCTAATGCCGACAATGGAGTGAAGCCTATTTACTAAAATGGAGTGATCCACTGTGTCAAACGCAGCACTAAGATCTAACAGAACAAGAGCAGTAATGTTTCCTGCATCACTTGAAACCATTATATCATTTACCACTCTAGTTAGAGCAGTTTCTGTGCTATGGCCGTGCCGGAAGCCTGATTGGAATTTATCTAAAAGATTATGCATGTCTAGATATGAATGCAGTTGTCTCACAACTAATTTTTCTAGAATCTTAGAGAGAAACGGGACATTAGAGATAGGCCTATAATTATTTGGTGAGCGAGGGTCCAAGTTAGGTTTTTTAAGCTGTGGTCTAACCACTGCCATTTTAAATTGATTAGGGACTACACCTGAGGTCAAGGATGCATTCATGATATCAAGTATAGGTGTTAATAGTACTCCTAAGGATTCCTTCAGGAGCTTGGCTGGAATGGGATCTAAAAGACAGGTTGTGGACTTTGCCTTGGTTATAACCGAAATTAGCTCAGAGGCATCAATGAGATTAAAATCACTAAAATATTGTGAACACTGCTCTGGGAATGGATTAATTTGAGGGCTAATAGGGCACATTTGGAGCCTAATGTTGTTAATTTTATCTTAAAAAAACTTAAGAAACCTATCGTTAGTAATACTACACGCTGGCCTTCTATCAGTTTTGTCTGTTAGCTGAGCTAGAGTCTGAAATAAATAGCGGGGGTTATGCTTGTTGTTTTCAATATGTTTTGAATAGTACTCAGTGTGAGCACTATATAAAGCTTGCTTATATTGTTTTAATTTAGCGAGCCATAGAGCCTGAGAGGCTTGGAGACCTGTTGTCTTCCATCTGCGTTCTAGCTTACGGCACTCCTGCTTCGCAGCCCATGTGTAATCATTGAACCAGGCAGAGTGCCTGATAGTTCTAACCCATGCCCCAAAATTTGGTTGGAGGGAAACGAATTCTGGAGTGAGTTAGATGAAGTGATAGTGTACCCATGGGAGAGAAATTGGTGACCGGCACAGATTTTAATAGACATGTTGTTGAAGGGAAGAGAGGTGATGTATAAGCATATTGTCAAGGAGAGGAAAGCAGATGGTCAGATGGTTGTATATTTTGCAAAAAGGATGGAAATGGCTGTAGTTGATACTTATTTTAAGAAGAGGGAGGAGCACAGGATGACAATCAAGACTGGAGAAAGATGCATATGTGGTAGATGGAAATCTAGACAGATCTAATGAACATTTAAACTAGGATGAAAAGCAGGATGCATATTACATGTCTCAAGTAATTAACGTTAGGAAAAGAAGATAATGTGATTCACTGGACTGTTCAGATACAATTTTTTTGTATGAGGAACATTTGCCAAATTTCATGGACTGAAAGGATTTAAATGCCGTCAGCAACTGAAATTGGATGGAATGTTAAAAGATTCACTCCAAAGTGGAGTGTAAGGAGAGTGCAGGCAGGTTGGAATGGGTGGAATATATTGGCTAGATTTGTGACAGATGGGTACCAGCTAGAGTAAAGGGAAGGTTTTCAGGAGAGTAGTGAGACCAGCTATGTTGTATGGGTTGGAGACAGTAGCACTGATGAAAGACAGGAGGCAGAGCTGGAAGTGTCAGAGTTAAAGATGCTGAGATTTCCGTTGGGTGTGACGAGGATGGAGAGGATTAGAAATGAGTATATTAGAGGGACAGCTAGTTAGAGGCAAAGTTAAGAGAAGCAAGTTTGTTTGGACATGTCCAGAGGAGAGACAAGGATTATTTTGGGGATGATGAAGATGGAACTGCCAGGAAAGAGGAAATGAAGACAGCCGGAGGTTTATGGACGTGGTGAGAGAGGGTTTGAGAGAATGTGTCCATGCCTGTGTTGTTTTGTGGAATATGTCAAAAACTCCAATGAGAGCTTTTAGTTAATGCTCTGAACGATTGCCTTCAAGTTAACTTGTGACTCTGAGCCCATATTTAACAGAAACCACATCCTTCCGGCACAGCCCCGGCTCAGCTCATATCTCTGTTCTTAAGTTCTCCTTTCTGAGACTTCATTTTTAACTTCTTACCATGTGGGGCTTCTGTGTGTTCCATATTATTTTGTTCAGCATGTGGAAATGCTTGACATTTATAGTATTACACTCCACAAAAAGTCAGATAAATAATTCTGACAATGCCACCATTATCTTACAAAAGAACAGACCTTTCTAGGGGCGGGTCATTTGGGTATATAAATAAAATTTCTCTTCTGAATGTTGTTACATCCTTTCTGGAATGGATTTAAGTATTTTGGACCTAAACTACCCATCTCTGCTTGCAAATGTGAGTAAAACTGCTAGCTGAAGAAATGCGCTACTTCCTCTCGTACTGCTGCGAAATAAAGTGTGATGCCGAGCCATGAGATCAGCAAACCACAAATACAGTTTATGGTTTTAAGATACTTCACACACCCTGTTTAGAGTGTAGCTCTCACAGGCTGAAATGTTTCTACTTCAAGGGGAAACTATATTCTG
>CM029387.1:4557966-4577510 GCA_017165825.1 Hepsetus odoe
GAAACTGACTGACTCACTCACTGATCAGTTTGTTTTCAAATATAATTCGTTAAAATTAAGGAAAAAAAACGTTAAATCTATAATTCATACGTTTAGATGAAAAAGCGAACACTAGACAATCTATACAGCACATTCCTTAAGCTTTAGCATAATTACAAAAACTGTAATGAAAAAAAAGGGTCAAAATAACTTTTCCCCAGTTTTTGACATTCATAGTAAACATGACTAAAATCTAATACAAAAATATTTAGTATTTAGTTTTACTTACCAGACTACACCTGAAGTTTTAAAACATTCTGTCTGGGTTATTGATCCTAGTTACATTTACGGCGTTTAGCAGACGGTCTTATCCAGAGCGACGTCCACGTCCTGATTACAGGGACAGTCTCCCTGGAGACACTCAGGGTTGAGGGTCTTGCTCAGGGACTCAGTGACGGTAGTGCTTGAGGTGGGAATCGAACCTGGGACCTCTTGAGCCAAAAATGAAATCATTAAACAAAATTTTAAATTGTTTTACCATGGTGTGGATAGAAGGAGGAATGGGAGAGGTTATCCTGAAGGAAGAGTATGTGGAGAGTGTTTTGGAGGTGAAGAGGGTGTCAGGGAGGGTGATGAGTTTGAAGTTGGAAGTTGAAGGTGTGATAATGAATGTTGTTAGTGCTTATGCCCCACAAGAGAGTGGTGATTGGTGCAGATTTTAATGGTCATTGGTCAATTGGTGAAGGGAAGAAAGGTGATGAGGAGGTGATGGGTAAATATTGTATCAAGGAGAGGAATGTAGATGGTCAGATGGTTGTAAATTTTGCGACAAGGATGGGAATGGCTGTGGTTAATACTTATTTGAAGAAGAGGGAGGAGCACAGGGTGATATATAGGAGTGGAGGAAGATGCTCACAGGTGGATTATATCATTTGCAGGAGGGTCAGTTTGAAGGAGACTGGAGACTGCAAAGTAGTGACAGGGGAGAGTGTAGCTAAACAACATAGGATGGTGGTCTGTAGGATGACATTGGAGGTCAAGAAGAGGAGGAAAGTGAGGGCAGAGTTGAGGATCAAGTGGTGGAAGCTTTGGAGAGACAGATCTGGGAAAGATGTGCAGCAGGTCAGGGTGATTAAAAATAGAAATGGAAATGTACTCACAGGTGCACAGAGTGTGTTGAGCAGATGGAAGGAATACTTTGAGGGGCTGATGAATGAAGAAAATGAGAGAGAGAGAAAATTGGATGACGTGAGGAGAGTGAACCAGGAAGTGCAGCAAATAAACAAGATGGAAGTACGGACAGTGATGAGAATGAAGAATGGAAAGGAAGTTGGACTGGATGACATACCAGTGGATGCATGGAGATGCTTTGGGGAGATGACAGATGTTTATGAGTGTAGGGAGCAGCTTGAGGAGAACCTGGAGAGATGGAGATATGCTCTAGACAGGAGAGGAATGAAAGTGAGTAGGTCAAAGACAATACATGAGTGTGAATGAAAGGGAGGAAAGTGGAGTGGTTAGGATGCAGGAAGTAGAGGTAACAAAGGTGGAGGAGTTTAAATACTTCAACAGGGATCAATGGTTTAGAGTAACGGCTAGTGTGGAAGAGAGGTGAAGAAGAGAGTGCAGGCTGGTTGGAATGGGTGGAGAAGAGTGGCTGGAGTTATTTGTGACAGACGGGTATCAGCTAGAGTAAAAGGGAAGGTTTACAGTAGTGAGACCAGCTATGTTGTATGGTTTGGAGATGGTGGCACTGACGAAAATACAGGAGGCGGAGCTGGAGGTATCAGAGTTAAAGATGCTGAGATTTCCGTTGGGTGTGACGAGGATGGACAGGATTAGAAATTAGTATATTAGAGGGACAGCTCAGGTTAGACGTTATGGAGACAAAGTTAGAGAAGCAAGGATGCGTTAGTTTGGACATGTCCAGAGGAGAGACGAGGATTAGATCGGAAGGAGGATGTTGAAGACAGAGCTGCCAGGAAAGAGGAGAAGAGGAAGACCAAAGAGGAGGTTTATGGACGTGGTGAGAAAGGACATGCAGGTGGTTGGTTTGAAGCAGGAAGATGCAGAGGACCGAAAGAAATGGAGACGGTTGATCTGCTGTGGTGACCCCCTAAACGGGAGCAGCCAAAAGAAAAAGAAGAAGAACAATGTATACACTTTTTTAAAACTCTTCAGGGAAGAATGTCTAAAACATAAAATTTCCTCAAGCTTTTTCTTTTGGAAACGATTTGGCCTGTAAGTACACAAGGACACACTAGGAGTTGGCTCTGGGATCGGAAGGTCACAGGTTTGAATCCCAGAGCAGTAGGCTGCCCTGAGGTGCCCCTGGGCAAGGTACCATCCCCATCACTGCTCCCTGGGCACTTTCAATAGCTGCCCACTGCTGCATGTGTGTGTATGGAGCTTGAATTTCATTGTGTCTCATGGTGTGCTGTGCTTTGCTTCACAATGACAAGAAAAGTCACTTTCGCTTTCACTCTGCCTGAAGCTTTTAATGGGCCTGGCTTCAACTGGTAGGACTTACTGTGACAAAAATCATCTCTGGCTGAGCAGGGAAAAACTCCAGGGCAGGGAAGTAAAGGCCCAGTGGTGGGCCAAAACAATTTGGGTATGTTTTTCTAACTGTGTTCACCATGATTTGGTGGATGCATGGGGATGTTTAGGAGAGATGGCAGTTGAGCATCTGACCAGATTGTTTAATACAATCTTGGAAAGTGAGAAGAGCCTGTGGAGTGGAGACAAGGTGTACTGATACTGTTTTGTGTAATAAAGTGTCTGGGATTCAACCCATAAACATCCATACTGGGCTTACAGTGCAATACTGGGCTGTAGAGCACAGTGCACAGTTATGACTCACTGGGTGCACTAGGAAGTGTGGAGACTTAGAGATTCAGAGTAAGTATGACACTCATGAGATATGTAGTCAGTTCATTTGATGGTAATAATTTTAATGTGCATATACAGACCTGGCAGATTTTCTTCCCCATTAAAGACAAGTGAGATTAATGTATCCACAACAGTGAGATCGATTACTTTAAAAATCCAAGCAAATAATGATGCTTGTAATAGTAGCTCCATTCAGGGCAACTAACTATTCATTCATGTTGGCAAAAATAGTGCTGGGAGTCTTGCCCAGTGACTTTCTGTCGGTACAGAATTGTGTGCTTTCCAGTTGAGGAACAGACTGACAGACAGGCTTTCATCACTTTCAATTTAAATATGCAGTTGAACATTTTTATTTGGACCCAACTAGAACAGAGTAGCAGCACCATCGTGAACTTTCCATCATATTGCTTTTCAGGAATCTTCCTAGCCAAGTGTATCAGCTGAATTTAGCTTTGGTTCCTCAAGTGATGTGGTTCCATCTAACTGGGTCTCATCAAAAGGTCACTAAATAATTAATAAAAAAAAATGAATGAAAGAATTCAAGGCTACTACAAGGATGAGCTCTTACTGCAGATTATTGAGATAAATGGTGTTAAAAAATGGTTACTTAAACCAGCTACAGACATTGTTCAAGAAAATAAAAGTAAAATAAATTCCACAGTAAAACAGTTTCCAGCACCAGTCAGTGTGAAGGAGTGAGTGAAAGAAAAAATAAAATGGCTTATGCTCAGCTTTGCTAACTCCTTTAGTTTAACCAGCCATTTAGCAGAGCTTACTTGTCAGGTGCAGTCAGGTGAAGAAAATACCCCAAAAAAATTAATTTTGACCCTTCAGATCTGTTTAACTTGCCCTTTTCTGACATTAACTCATCTAAGCAGCTGACTTTTATTTACTGATTCATTTTCTGCTTCCACTCGCACTGATATACCTCACATTATAAAATACATTTTACTACATTGTAACTATAACCAAGTCATCTGGATGTAAAGTACAGTGCAAAAGTTTTAGGTAGGTTTTAGGAACAAAAAATGCTGTAAACAAAGAATGCTTTCAGAAATATAAATAATGATTGTTTATTTTTATCAATTTAAAAAATGCAAAGTGAGCAAACAAAAGAAAAATCTAAATCAAATCAATATTTGGTGTTACTACCTTTTGCCCTCAAAGCAGCATCAGTTCTTCTGGCCCCCACAGAGCCCTGATCTCAACATCATCCAGTGTGTCTGGATCACATGAAGAGACAGAAGGATGTGAGGAAGCTACATCCACAGAAGATCTGTGGTTAGTTCTCCAAGATGTTTGGAATGACCTACCAGCTGAGTTCCTTCAAAAACTGTGTGAAAGTGTACCTAGAAGAACTGATGCTGTTTTGAAAGCAAAGGGTGGTGACGGATTGTAGGTTGATTTTATTTATATTATTTTCTGTTATTTTCTCCATGGCCCTTTCACCCCCGTTACCCTAAAGCCCTTCCCTAGGTAGTATTCACGTCCCCTATATATTTTTAACTGCATCTCTATTTTTCTCTGTTCTCTTCTGAGTAACGCTTTCTTTGCACATCAAAAACACCCAAACAAGGTCATAGTCTTAGATTAGGTGTCTCCACCGGAGGCCTTGGAGCTCCCGGAGACAGATAAAAAGGCACACTCTGAACTGTGCAAGTTGGAGAGAGAAAGGATTCCACAAAGAGAGGAACACTGACCGGCTTTTTGAACATCTTGTAAGAACTTTGCTACTTTTCTGTTAATAAACTTTGCTATAGCTTAAAAACCTCTTTGCCTCATCACTGACTCCTCGAACCTCGGTTCTCAATCGGAGAATCCAACAGTGATTACACCAAATATTGATCTGATTTAGATTACTCTTTTGTTCATTCACTGCATTTTGTTGATTGATGAAAATAAATGATGAACACTTCCATTTCTGAAAGCGTTCTTTGTTTACAGCATTTTTTCACACCTGCCTAAAACTTTTGCACAGTACTGTACTTTAACTAAAATCATCAAAAGTCTTTTATGAATGATATATATTCAGTTGAAATGACATACTTACATATATTTTTACCTGCTTTTCAGGATTCGGAGGGGTCAGACTGGACGGTTACTCGGGGTAGTAGGTGGCTCCCTACAGTACTGTAGACAGTAGAAGGGGACTCCAGTATTGACACTGCAGGCTCAGTGTCCTGTAGACGTGATTATGTGGATTAACAGTGATTATCAGTGTTTCCTTTAATGGAACATTTTAATGCTGGCTCAAATTAACACTGCTAACAGAACAAATCAAAATTTTTACTCTTACCCCAACTTCTGCATAGATAGTGTCCTCACACTCTCTGGTCTCTGTGTGTTTGAAACAGAAAATCATGTATTAAAATGACAGAATATAATACAAGTGAAAATATTCAGAGCTGCTTTTTCTGAATAAATTTTTATTCAGCACAGTTGAAATACATACCATGAAGTAACTGTACAGCAACATATACATATACACAATAAACATTTCACAGATGGAGATTGAATGTTTTTACATATTTATTATTCGAAGTTAAAAGAATTTTAAGGTGTTTAATCTTTAACCTGCATCAGAACAGCATTTTTTACTTACAATAAAATCAAAATCTCCTCTATGGAGGCTATTAGGCCCACATGGTTGGAAAGCTTCATGTGAGTACTTCTAAAAATGAAATTTGTATTACAGCTAGCAGTTATAGTATGTAAGATCTGAAGTGTGCCTTCTTGCCCTGCTTAATAAAGGTTGATGGATGAAGTGGTTTAAACAGAGATTTGATTGGTCCAGAGGAGAGCAAGTTGCTGTCACTAATGAAGTGGTTTTCAGTCGTATTATGATTACAATACATGTAACGGTGCTTTGCATTAGAAGATTTATAAGCCTCATTTTTACCATAAATTAAAGCTCTTTGTTTGGTTTTGGGTTCAGTGCTGGCTTTACTGATCGAGGCACACAGAGAGCATCAGGTTACTTCCGTCTTTAAAATTTCAAAGATGGCAGTTCATAAGAACAAGATCAAAGAGCAGAGCAGGGACAACAAAGTGACAGACGAAGAGAGAGCAAAAACGACTCTCCATGGACCAGAACCGGGTCAGATGTCACTAAATAACTGAGATTCCACCAAATATTGGTTTCCAAACTAACACCTGTATTAGGATTGTTTAAAATTGAATGTGATCTTGATTTCTATGCTCTAATTACATGCTCAACATCTATGCTCAACATCATTATTTTAGCCAGCTGTCATTTCTGCAACTAAACGCTAATTTCATGTTCATTGGAAGAAATTTTAAATGTTTATGTTCCTCAACAAAATGTACATATTATTTAATATTTTTATATTGCAGTTGTTTCTTATATTGATCTTATATTTATATTGCAGTTGTTATATATATTATTTTATAGAATGCCAGATAAATAAGACAAACTTTGAAGCTTCTTTCACAAATAACATGAATATGAGAGAGAAATTGAAATACCTGTTGAATTCCTATTTTGTTTAACCCAAAGACACAGGACAACCAGGCCCAATGCTGCAAGTGGGATTACTCACAATGCTGAATTATGGGTCATTTCTATATGTCCTAAAGAGTAGAAACAAATGGAATGATGAGAGAATGTGATTTGAGTTTGTGTGTGTGTGTGTGTGTGTGTGTGAGAGAGAGAGAGTGCAAGCACCTTTTTCTGCACAGTATTCTTTCAGTTCTCCGAGCTCCAGAACAGACTCCTTCCAGCTTATTGTGTTGTTACAGTTACAAATAATAGAACTGTTTCTGATAAACAGGGAAAGAGCCATGCCTGCAAATGTCACTTCCTTCTCCTCACAGGTTTCATTACCACAACTGGAGCTGATAGAGAAGTCATGACCTCTACAGGTGACAGTGATGCTACAGGGATCTTGGCTTAGATGATGGGTAAGGACTGGTGGTTCCACTGGATCTAACACACACACACACACACACACACACACACACAAATACACACACCACACAAAAAAAACCCCAAACAAACCAAAAAATTTTGTCAGCACACATTGAAAACCAAACACCAATAAAAATAATAAGAAAACCCTTGAACAGGCAACCAGTCAATCAAACGGCTACTTCCACTCGTTAATTAGAATGGACTGAATAACGATTTCACTTTTTAGCTGTGCACTTCCTCTTTTTTTTTATCTTAAAAAAAATCTGTGCTGACAAAGAGGAAGCCTCACCTGAACAGACTTGATTCCCATGCTTTAAGGCTTACCTAACACAGTGAGTGTGTGTTCACCAACAACTGTCTCCGTGTCACCAGCTGCTTTAGCTTCATACAGTCCACTATCAGTCTTCTGCAGGTTCTTCAGGGTCAGACTGTAGGTTTCACTATTAAACTCCACTCTGTCTTTATAACTGGATGAGGGTTCGACATCATTATGTTTTTTGAAATACTGTAGAACATAATTAGTTTTGTTAAACTTCCACTGTAATGTAGTAAATATCTGTACAGGATGCTGCACTTGAAGCAGAACTGAACCACCAACCAGCGCCAACACCTCACTGCACACTGTGAAGAGAGAACAATGATAAATCATTTTCTGATTAATCATGTTTGTGTTACATTTAATTTAGAATCCTGAGCTGCAGTAATTCACACAGAGGTCAGGTGTTCAGTCAGCCGGTCAGTCAGCACTTCAGATGGTGAAATTACTTGTGTAATACTTTTTATTTGTTTTAAATGCTATTCCTTTTGCACAGAAAGTAAAAATGAAAGAAATGTTGTAATCTGTCTTTTTAGATGTCTTTCTATCTTACTGCTAGAAATTGTTGATCAAATATACCCAGAAATCCTAGACGACCAGTTTTAACAATCCCATTTAAACCAAGCTAAAGCCAAGAGATAAAGCTGTTATAAGATTCTGCTTCTTGCTGCAAAAGCAAAAAAGAACAAAAATAAAATGCAGCAAAGCAGAAGTGGGAGGATGACTATGGTTGGAGAGTGAAATTCCATTATGTTAAACTCAAAAAAGCTACATAGACTGCTAAACAGACAGAGGGACATTCAAGGAAACCTTGAAATGATAATGCATTATGAATGATTGGTCACTCTCCAGGATCATCAGAATCAGAGCATGAAATGAAGCTGAATCATAGTCAAAATGAATAAAGAATGAACTGACTCTGAAACAAAATTAGTGATAAATATTTTAAAGAGGCTATAAACATCTTCCTCATCAAAATGATCAACAGGAAGGCAAGATTGCATTGCAAACATTTGCAAAGTTAGAAAAAAACGACTTTGAATCAATTGTATTAAAATCCTTTCAGTAATACTAATGGACTACAAAAGTGGCTTTACAGTTGTTATGATCAATTATTAAATAGATAAATGTGATAAAGTGGAACATCTATAAAATGTTAAGCAGAATGAATTAATTTTAGAAGAGCCGTTACTTGCAGTTGAGACCAAACTGGAGAGGACAAACATCAGCGGCACCATCATCGCCATTTCCAAGCTAGAAGTTAATTGAGGAAGCACATACTGAAAATCAAGTCTACCATGGATGACCAGGAAGAAGTTCTCTTAGCTCTGTTTCTGAATAAGGCTTGACAGGAATCTTTTACTGCACTCAGAAGAGGTTGTACTAAAAGATGTAACCTGGAGTAACGGTCTCGTTGTACTCAGTGTACAAAGTGTAAAGTGACCTGACAACCAAGATACTGAACCACAATCAGCAACTACATCATGCATAAAGTCATAAGCAGTCCCAAAGAAATCTTCGTCTCTATTTTGGGGGGCAAGCACAGTTATAAAGTTGGAATGAGTGACATTGAGATATCAACAACTACTTCAACCTCTTGAAGGAAAATACTTCATAAGGAAATAGTGTCCACATTACTCTGGTTAGGATGAGCGGTTCAGATGATACTGGGTAATGTTGGCAACCTGCACTGTCAACTCCAGCATTACTGCACACATCACTTCCCAGAAGTCTGACTGAGCTCTGATCCTATTCAGCAGAATTTCACCCTGATTCCACACGTCCTCCTTCATCTCTTCCGTGTGAGCCATAAATCCCTCACTTGTCAATTTTACCCTGGGTTTAGAAAGAAACTGCTTAAGAGAAGAATATGAGTACTATGTCAAGATCTAGAATATATGCCAGTGAAGACCATTTACATGGAAATGTGTTTTTTTTTCTCTTGGAAATGTTATTTAGTAAAAAGTGTAAGTATTTCATTCTGAAATCTCATGAAAATAGTACTTAGTGCATTAAGTACATTTATGTGATCATCCCTTAACTGTATGCATGTGAACAGCATGAAATCAGAAGATCAGATCTGAGCAATAGATAAACTTTATATTAGAGGTTTATTGTCAGGACTTTGGGTGTTATGCTTTTGTTTTGTTCACGGTAGAGGGCGCTCTGTTCTGACGGAGCACACCTGAGCTCATAAGGCACAGGTGTGCTACATTGAGGCTGACTACTTAAGCCTCAATGAGTCAGAACAGAGCGCGGCTCATTCGTTCAACTTAAGTTGTCGTTATGAGTGGTTTTGTCAAGTTCTGTTCCAGTTTCGTGGTCTGGATTCAGCTTATGTTTAATAAAAGTATGTCTGGGATTTCTGGCTCTGCATTGACGTCCTTCCCGCACCACTGTGACATTTATCAATGATTAAATAGCGAGTGAAGAATTAGTGTAACTTCACTGTACTTTTAAACAAAGCGGATAAACATGCTTTATTTAATTAGTTATATTTTGAGTCAGACGCATATATTCTGCACAGTTATTTCTAAGAACTAGTCTTACACTTTACTCTATAAACTTGATGCTGCTAAATAAGGTGTTTGACATAAAACTGAATTATCATTATAATACTGCACTTCTGCTGCATTCGTTGCTGTCTTATGTGTAGCACTATGGTCCTGGAGGAACGTTGTTTTGTTTCACTGTGTGTTTATGGCTGAGATTACAATAAAACCTACTTGACTTGACTCGAGTCCAAATGTAGAGATTGCAAAACTCAGTAAATAAATTATAAATAAATAATAATTAATTATAAATAAATTATACCTCTGTTTTATACACACAAAAAATCACAAATAAGTCTGTCATTGTTAATGCTCTCAGTTCTACGTTATTTAAAGTATTGCAATATTCTGACTTTAATGTAATTGAAGTGGTTACAGAGTTGGCCCTAGGATCAGAAGGTAGTGGGTTAGAATCCCAGACCAGTAGATTGGCATGAGGTACCCTTGAGCAAGGTACCGGCCCCATCACTGCTCCCCGGGTGCTTTCAGTAGCTGCCCCCTGCTTCACATTTGTGTATGAGTTAAATACAGAAGTTGAATTTCATTGTGGCTCACTGTGTGCTGTGCTGTGTTTCACAAGGACAAGAATAGTCACTTTCACTGCTGACTTTGGTTGTTTTAAGATTTAGGGTAAACTGAACTGCAAATAAAAAACTATACGGTTTATTTCATAATTTGAAATAATACTACATTTGAATTAGCTGCTAACAGTTTTTTTCTTGACAGTGTTTTGCTCCCAACACATTGAGCACCAGTGGGCAGCGGTGGCTTAGTGGTTCGGGCGTTGGCCGGAGGATTGGGGGTTCGAACCCCTTCCCAATAGGTTGCCCTGAGGTACCCTTGAGCAAGGTGCCGTCCCCGTCTCGCTCCTCCCTGCGATGGGCTGGCGACCTGTCCAGGGTGTGTCCCCCGTCCTCGCGCTGGGTTGGACACCAGCACTCCCCCGTGACCCCGTTTGGGACAAGTGGCAGAAAATGGATGGATGTACTTTGAGCACCATTCCTTTAGAATCTGCGTTTGTTTGGAAAGTTTTTTGCGATTTTTTCCCCTGCGTCTGCTCTTATCAACACTGATAAAATGTTCAGTGATAAAAAGACACAAACCATGTGTTTCTCTTCCAAATTTTGAATCCAAACTCTGAATTGAGGGGAGAGCATCATCTCAGTAAACCTGGGTGTAAACAGACCTCAGACCCAAAGACCATACAGACCATTAGTGGTTAAAATCTGAGCAGACTTCACCTATTAGAAATCTTTCAGTAACATCAGTACTTTCTCTTCTGTTATCAGGTGTCAGTCAGAGGAGGATGGGTTCCTCTTTTGAATCTTGGTTCCTCCCAGGATTTATAAATAAAACTGAACTGACCTGACTTGATAAATCAGATCATCTCTCTTTCAATTCAATTCAATTTATTCTTGTATAGCGGCTTTCACAACAGAGTTGCCCCAAAGCATTTTACATAGATGGTAGATATAGGTTATAGTCATGGTTAAAGCCAGATGAATACAGAGGAGAGGAACCAAAAACTCCACTGTGGAGAAAAAAAAAACCTCTGAGGGTCCAAGGTCGACTGGCTACCCAAACCCCTTGGGTATACTAGCAGTACAAAGTTAGTTTGGGTTTAACCCCAGGATTAGCACAGAGTCCTAAGCTGCTTCCCAGGCTCAGCAAGTCGAGCGCGGCCCCAGGTACCGGTGAGCTGCCAGGATCCCTTGGCGCATCAGATGCACAGCACAGACCAGTTGGGAGTTCGGTATTGGACTCAGGCGATGACCACAGCGGGCCCCCCCGGACATGTGGGGAAAGAAATGGAATGGGGAGGGTCAGTAATGAACAGGATCCAGTAGTGACAGACACAGAAATGAAACAATACAGTGCGATGACATGTACAGCAGCACCAGCGGCATTAGTAATAGTGCACTATGGTGATTGGTGCGGGTAAGCTAAACTAAAAAAGTAAGTCTTCAGCCATGATTTAAAGACTGAGACTGATTCGGCATCCTGTACGTAAGCAGGCAAGCTATTCCACAATCTAGGGACCCTGTAACTGAAAGCTCGTGCACCTATACCTTTTTTTTATGCGAGGGACAATTAGAAGATCTTTATTCTGGGATCTAAGTGGGCGATTAGGTGTATAGGTATTAAGCAGTTCGGTTAGGTATATTAGGGCAAGACCTTTAAGTGCCTTGTAGGTTAAGAGGAGGACCTTGAAGTAAGCCCTGTACCTAACAGGAAGCCAGTGAAGCGAGGAGAGTATGGGAGTTATGTGGTCGTACTTCCTGCTCCTGCTAACAATCCTAGCGGCTGTGTTCTGAATGTGCTGTAGGGTGCTTAATGTGCCCTGAGTGCTTCCAGAAAGTAGGGCCTTACAGTAATCTAATCTACTGGATACAAATGCATGTACTACTTTCGCTGTGTCTTCCATTGACAGAAAATGCTGTAGTTTGGCAATGTTCCGAAGTTGCAAGAAGCGTGTCTTCGCAACTGCGTTAACATGGGAATTAAATGAAAGATTTGAAGCAAAAATAACACCAAGGTTACGTGCCAGAGTGCTAACTGAAAACTTCAACCCTGCATCCTGGATATGCAAAATGAAGTTGGCCCTATCTACATCACTACTACAAAACAAAAGCAGCTCAGTTTTTTCGGGGTTTAGTGAGAGGAAGTTGTTATTCATACAATCTCTAATATCATTGAGGCAGCTAATTAAAGTGCCGGTTGAAGCTTTATCACATGATTTAACAGAGAAGTATAGCTGAGTGTCATAAGCGTAGGAGTGGTAACTAACATTATGCTTCCGTATAATAGTGCTTAGTGGGAGCATGTAGAGGTAGAAGTGCACTGGGCCCAACACCGACCCTTGTGGGACTCCATAATTAACTAGTGAAATAGGTGAGGGGGTAATCATCCATTTGGATGAATTAATAACGGTTTGTGAGATAGGGGTTGAACCATTTCTTAAGAAAGGGCTGTTCCGCTAATGCCGACAGTGGAGTGAAGCCTATTTACTAAAATGGAGTGATCCACCGTGTCAAACGCAGCAATAAGATCTAACAGAACAAGAGCAGTAATGTTTCCTGCATCACTTGAAACCATTATATCATTCACCACTCTAGTTAGAGCAGTTTCTGTGCTATGGCCGTGCCAGAAGCCTGATTGGAATTTATCTAAGAGATTTTGCGTGTCTAGATATGACTGCAGTTGTCTCACAACTAATTGTTCTAGAATCTTAGAGAGAAACGGGACATTAGAGTTAGGTCTATAATTACTTGATGAGCGAGGGTCCAAGTTAGGTTTTTTAAGCTGTGGTCTAACCACTGCCATTTTAAATTGATTGGGGACTACACCTGAGGTCAAGGATGCATTCATGATATCAAGTATAGGTGTTGATAGTTCTCCTAAGGATTCATTCAGGAGCTTGGCTGGAATGGGACTAACCGACAGGTTGTGGACTTTGCCTTGGTTATAACCGAAATTAGCTCAGAGGCATCAATGAGATTAAAATCACTAAAATATTGTGAGCGCTGCTCTGGTAGTGGATTAATCTGAGGGCTAATAGGGCACATTTGGAGCCTAGTCAGTCATTTTCTGCCGCTTGTCCCAAACGGGGTCGCGGGGGAGTGCTTGAGTCCATCCCAGCCCACACAGGGCGAAGGACAGGGGACACACCCTGGACAGGTCGCCAGCCCATCGCAGGGAGGAGCGTGACGGGGACGGCACCTTGCTCAAGGGTACCTCAGGGCAACCTATCGGGAAGGGGTTTGAACCCCCGATCCTCCGGCCAACGCCCTAACCGCTAGGCCACCGCTGCCCCTCATTTGGAGCCTGATGTTGTTAATTTTATCATTAAAAAACTTAAGAAACCTATCGTTAGTAATACTACCTGCTGGCCTTCTATCAGTTATGTCTGTTAGCTGAGCTAGTGTCTGAAATAAATAGCGGGGGTTCTGCATGTTGTTTTCAATAAGTTTTGAATAGTACTCACTATATAAAGCTTTCTTATATTGTTCTAATTTAGCAGACCATGGAACCTGAGAGGCTTGGAGACCTGTTGTCTTCCAACTGCGCTCTAACTTACGGCACTCCCGCTTAGCAGCCCGTGTGTAATCCTTGAACCAGGGAGAGTGCCTGATAGTTCTAAATGTCTTTGTCTTAATTGGGGCTACCTGATAAAGGATCTGCCCAACTACTGTATTGTACATGTTGGTGATGTCATTAACAGTTTTGTTACCGTGAAGTCTGTCTCTGTTAAGGCCTCCATAAACTGAATACATTTAGCCCTATTTAAGTGTTGTGTTGTACTAGTCCTTTCAGGACTTAATGCAGGTACAAGCATAAATGTGATTAATGTGATTAATGCAGGTACAAGAACCCATCAGGGGAGGCTTCTACTAATGGGATGGTGTCAGCGGGTCTAAGCCAAATTTCAGGCAGTAGGCAAATATCTGACTTTGTGTCAAGTACCATCTCATTAATAAGCACTGCCTTGTTTTCTAAGGAGCGAACATTTAGCAGTGAACATTTGATTTTAGTCAGACGCGGTGTTTTATTTGTTTTTATGATTGGTACTGTGAGCAGGTTACGGGTGGCAGGAGCTCCTAGATTGGCATCTATACTGCTTCCTTATCGTACTAAGAATAGATATACTCTGGTAATGATGAGAGAAGATTGGTTCTAAGCTAATGTGTGACATAGAGGATGTTGTGTTATAAGGAACCTGGGTTGCTGCCAAGAGTGTACTGATAGTGGGATAACAGCCAGCGTGTGATTTAAGATCACAGGACTGCGACCTGGGTGGTGCTCTCAAGAGTCACAGTGGCCATTTTGCTGCCATATTTTGGGAAAGCATATATGATCCTCTCCAGTTAGGATGAAGACCGTCCCTTTTATAAACGCCAGGCCATTCCCAAAAGAGGTCCCAGTTATTCACGAAGGCTATGCTTTTAGATGCACACATAGTCTCTAGCCTGCAGTTGAAAGAGAGCAGCTTACTGTAGGTTACATCTCCTCTAAAGAGAATTGGCAAGGGACCAGACACAATTAAGTTCTGACATTTTGTTACAGTTTTTGAACACAGAGAGATGAAGTTCCTTTTTAATACCTCAGATTGTTTGGACTTTATATCTTAGTTCCAGCGTGAACAACCAAAGTAGGAACTTCATTGCTGGAGTAAGAATCCAATCGTGCCTCGAGACTCTGGCCCCGGGGAGGCATTTCACAGAAACTGGTTTAGGATGGCTAGAAATGCTAACATTCCTAACAATCAAGTCGCCAATTATGAACACCTTCTCCGCTTCAGCAGGTGCGCTGCCGAGAGCAGAGTACCTGTTCGTCAGCTGAATTGATGACTGGTGTGCAGGAGGGCCATTCTTTGAGCTCCTGGACCCCTGTTTGGCGGTCACCCAGCGTTCCCTTGGACATGCCGCTGGTGCTGGCTCCAAACCGGCTACAGTTGGGCTAGGAGGGTCTACAGCCGTGTCTAACTCCGCCAGCGGCTCCGACTGAGCCGGAACTACACGTGCACCTCCAGAACACGAATCCTGTCATCCAACTGCGTTACAATTACACATTTCCTACATGTATAAGAATCTTCGTAGTTGGATGGACAGTCTACGCTGTACATGCCACACGACAAACACAGCACAAAAGAGGGCACCATAGTAACACTTATGTTAAATGTGGAACTTTTATCAGAAAAATGCTGCGTCTGAGGCAGCAAAGTTCGCTGCTTGTTCAGTCTTGGTCTCTCTTTCTGTCATTAATGAGACAAACAAATTAAAAATTAACATGACATGTATCTTCACAATGTTCCCACACAAATTTTTCACCCGCAGTCTGGTTGGTTCTCATTTTAGTGGTTTAGGCCTTTCTTTGAATTTTTCTTTTGGTTGTGGTCACCAAATCATGCCCTTCCATCTCTTACATTTACATTTACAGCATTTAGCAGACGCTCTTATCCAGAGCGACTTCCATGTCCTGATTACATGGACAGTCCCCCTGGAGACACTCAGGGTTAAGGGTCTTGCTCAGGGACTCAGTGTTGATAGTGCTGGAGGTGGGATTCGAACCTGGGACCTCTTGAGCCATAAGTCTGCACCTCACTCATTCTGCTTTACCAAACAGCACCATCATTTGGTAATCTGGACATTGACTGCTCCGGTAAGGAAATCTGCTTTTTATTTGCATAGTTCATGTGAAGTGTGAAGTTTTATTCTCAGTGCTCACCCAGTTTATCCTGGCTTGGTGCTTGTGCTCAGAATGTGCTAGTTAAGCTAAAACAGGAATAAATAGGTTACAAGTGATGATAATGAATGTTCATGTGTAAGGGTTTGACTGTTTTGTTTTGTTCACGGTAGAGGGCGCTCTGTTCTGACGGAGCACACCTGAGCTCATAAGGCACAGGTGTGCTACATTGAGGCTGACTACTTAAGCCTCAATGAGTCAGAACAGAGGGTAGTTCATTCATTCAGCTAAGATTGAAGTTAATGGTGAAAGGCATCAAACTGATCCCAACTGATGAACTTTATTATTTGTGTAGATTTTATACCTTCGATCTCACTGTTCTTACGGCCCCTGCTGGGACAAGCAGTTCCATATTTTATGTAATAGCTTTACTCACTTCACATGTGCACTTAGACGATGCAGTGAAATAACAAACAGTTTACAGTTTTAGCAGAATAGTGATAAATGTGCACAATCAATTAAATACTGGAAAAAAAAACTCTCTGCCTCTCCCGCTCCCTCTCTCTCTTTCTCTCTATGTCTCTCTTTCTCTCTCTCATAGTGTGCAGTGAGGTTTTTGCGCTGGTTGGTGGTTCTGTTCAGATGGATGTACAGCACCCTCTACTGGAGTTTGATGACCTGTCCTGGATGTTCAACAAAACTAATGTAAAATATTACAAACAATTTAAACATACAAAACCCTCGGACAGTTATAAGAACAGAGTGGAGTTTAATAGTGGAACCTACAGTCTGACCCTGAAGAACCTGCAGAAGACTGATAGTGAATTGAATGAAGCGAAAGCGTTTGGTATAAAGGACACAGCTGTTACTGAACACACACTCACTGTGTTTGGTGAGTCTTACAGAACATCGTTCAGTGGAGGGGAAATGCAGTTCTGACTCAACACTGTTGTTAAAATGTGTTCTGTGTTCTGTTCCATCCTGTATTTGATCACATTCAAACATGCTGTGGAGATCTAAGGTCTTACACGGAAGGAGAGCGCGGATGGTCATGTAAAGAGATTCTTGTCAAAGGAATTTGTGTGATTAAGTCGAATAACACAGTTTATAATGTTGCTGTAGGAAATGTTTATGAAATAAGTCTATATGAAATAAGAAATCTAGACAAGATTCTGGTCAGAAAGCCATAAAGCCTGTTAAAAGTATTTATCTGGTCAGTAAAAGTGTTCATGATGTTAAAGCCATTGTATATATTGGAGTACACCAGTAAAACCATCTGTGTTCATTTATTCATTTATTCATTTATTTATGTGCTTTTTTAATTAAAGTTTAAGATCAGAAATTACATTTGTTATTTCACTTTATACTTTTAACCAACACTTTTTAATAGTTTTTATATACATTATATTTTATTGTGCACTGCATCCAAAAAATTATAAAATCATTAGATTTTTTATTGTACCAATCACCAATTAGTTTGTATCTGTGATATAAAAATAATATATATATATTATTCTCATGACCCACAGAATTACTGTGTGAGTGTGTGTGCGTGTGTGTGTGTGTGTGTGTGTGTGTGTGTGTGCATGTGTGTGTGTATTCTTCAGATCCAGTGGAGGCTCCGTTTTTGTGCTGATTGGTGGTTGGTGGTTTACTCACTCAGTAAATAATGACATCTGTAACATCACTCTCACCTGCAGGGGGCATGACCTTTCTCTCACTTCTAGCTGTTTAAAAGAAAACTGCGAGGACAAAAAAGAGACATCACTTGAAGGCATGGTCATTTCCCTGTTTATCAATGGCAACACAACCATCTGTAACCATAGCAACTTGGTCAGCTGGAAGGAGGATGTTTTCGAGATTGGAGATCTAAAAAGACACTGTGCAAATGAAGGTGTGTGTGCACAACATAATTGTTTGAATGATTATATATTTTTTCCTTTTTCTAGAAGGCTCTCTATTGGCTCATAGGGTTTTTTAAACTGACACTTGGCTGGTCCAATCAGATCTTTAAATAAAAACCTCACTTTGGGTTTAGAATCAGCTTCATTTAACAGCATTTCAGCTGTTCAGCACATCATTTCAGCAAAAACAGAGAAACGAGGGACAAAAAAGGGCAAATGCTGTCAGATGTCTGAAAATAAGTGACAGCCTTGCTGCAGAAGGACTATGATTATAGTTGCAGTAGGCAGGGTGAGAAAAATGGGAGGAGGAAGTATTTTTGGCTCCTACTTAACTCTTTTGAGACAAAATCTAAAATTAGAGGCTGCTATTGTATGAACACAGACATAAATGTGTTTTTACATTAATTTAAACATAAATGGTGAACTTGTGTGTTCATGTATTTTTTCATGAGATTTCCTGGTTTAGTGATACATGTACAGTGTGTTTGTTATTACAGAACAGATGATAAACTGAAGTTAGTTCATGTTCACTGTATTTATTAATGGGTTTATTCTGTGTGTTTGAGGTGTCGAGTCTCCTGCTGCTGTTTCTGTGTGTTTACTGAAGACGGTGATTTATTCCATCATCCTGATCATCATGCTGTCTGCAGTCATCACTGTCCACGTCAGAGCAAGACTGACCAAATCATCTTAATCACATTTATGATGATACACGTCAATTAATTTAGTGGTATTATAGTCTATAATGAATCTATTTTAAATACAATCTACTCTGTAACTGTATGTTACTTACTGCTCTAACTCACTGCTTTTAGAAAGATATGCTTCACAGACTGGCTAAAATCACAGGCTGATGTTATTCATGGAAACTCCCTCTCAAGGTTTACTGCTTAAATTTTCAGTTCTATCCCAAAGTCTTTTAAAACCACTCTCTAAATTAATGTATTGCATTAAATGTGATATTATTTGAAACTTTTACATATAGCATTAGAATATGTTTTAACAAGGGCAGTGGTGGCCTAGTGGTTAGGGTGTTGGCCACATGATCGGAGGATCGGGGGTTCGAACCCCTTCCCAATGGGTTGCCCTGAGGTACCCTTGAGCAAGGTGCCGTCCCCGTCCCACTCCTCCCTGCGATGGGCTGGCGACCTGTCCAGGGTGTGTGTCCCGTCCTCGCCCTGTGTGTGCTGGGTTGGACACCAGCGCGACCCCGTTTGGGACAAGCGGCAGAAAATGGATGGATGGATGGATATATTTTAACAGACATTGCAATAAAATAATCAATTAATTGTACTGATGTTGTTTGTGTTGATTTTAATGTCAGTGTAAACAAAAACCCCTCTTGTCCATGTAAACAGCTTTAACACTGATTTTTTCATAAAAAAAAAAAAAATATATCAAGAGAACTAAGAGGGGCAGTGGTGGCCTAGTGGTTAGGGTGTCGGCCACGTGATCGGAGGATCGGGGGTTCGAACCCCTTACCAATAGGTTGCCCTGAGGTACCCTTGAGCAAGGTGCCGTCCCTGTCCCGCCCCTCCCTGCGATGGGCTGGCGACCTGTCCAGGGTGCGTCCCCCGTCCTCGCCCTGTGTGCGCTGGATTGGACACCAGCACTCCCCCGCGACCCTGTTTGGGACAAGCTTAAGAGAACTAAGAGTAAAACTGACCCCAGAGCACTCAGTAATAAATCTATTATAAATGAATTATTAGTCCTTTAAGGTCTTGTTTATTGTTGTATTTGATCTTTTTTTCTCTGCTGGTTTGAAGTGCCTTACTGGAACCTGTCTG